>CM032491.1:9643889-10183888 GCA_019059595.1 Marasmia exigua
TCCATACTATGTTAGTGGATATAATGCTGAATCCTAACGGTAGATTCAATCTCCGGACTGAGCGAATGTTACTATGATATGTTTTGACAGGAATATTTTAAGCTGGCGAAATAAGATCTCTAAGGGCGAAGAATTATTTTCATAATAAACTTAATGGGGGGTATCGCGTGTGAAACATCCGCTAGATGGCGTGCCTGTGAACCGAGGTCCAACTTCAACATCATTGGCTGATTTATTCGTTAATTGTCAATTTTATCACGTCTGAAAATACTCAATTACCTTGTAGATGGACTATAGCATTAGACTTTATGACTTGGTATGAGGATAATAAACCATTGTAAAAAAGTTGGCGATTAAAAAGAGTAACTGGCGAGTTTTTTGCCGGATCTTCTCGACCAGAAACAACTTTCCGAGCCGGTGGTAGAATCGCATTATGTTTATTTATTTCTTTAGTATATTTTATGTATCAACATATATATGTATTAACATGTAAATTATACATAAGTTCTTATAAATAGTTTTAAGTCATTCAAATGTATGACGATTTGTAAGTGCTGTGTACAAGCCCATGCAAATAAAGAATTATTTGAATTGAATATAGTACGCCATCTTGAGAATTTTTCTCACGCTAAAGTCTCCACGTGTTCATACAGAGTCGGTATAGCTATACTTTGTTTCACGAGTGAATGAACGAATGACATTGTAAACCGCCAAAAAACAATATGTAGGTATTGCTATGTGGTTCACGATAATAACACCGGGATATTTCTGTTAAGTAGGGTTATACAGGTAATGTCAAAAATCAAAAACAGCTGTGACAATGACCGCCATTTTGAATTCCCTACTTTATTAGTTATTCTGTCAAAATTGGCGGTATAACGATTTATCATTGGAATAAGCGTTGACTGTTGGATGAGAAGCTGGTAGATTGGATTATTATTTTACACTGCATATAATTGCGCTATACCATACATTTATCGCTGGATAAAGATTGGACGGGACTAACGACAGCACTAAGAGACGTCATTTAAGGTGACGGGTAGGGCACACTAGCGACGCCAATCGATTTTCAACTTTTAGCTACTAAACCGGATCTATTTTAAACAATATCGGGGCTACATCCTCTTGGAAAAAACTCATACTATTTATTAAATAACCATGCACAAATGTGTGGGTTCAACGCGCAAGGGAAAAATTCATTCTTACGTACGTGAATCAATTTTTCGCGTACAAAAACGGACCCAACATTTGGTTATTTAATAAATACTATAAGTGTTTGCCAAGAGGTTGTAACCTCGAATTTTTTTAAAATAGATCCGGTTTAGTTAGCTAAAAATTAAAATCGATTGGCGTCGCTAGTGTGCCCTACCCGTCTCCTTAAGTAGGGTTATACTGGTAATGTCATAAAAATCAAAAACAGCTGTGACAATGACCGCCATTTTGAATTCCCTACTATATTAGATATTCTGTCAAAATTGGCGGTATATCGATTTACCTTTGGAATAAGTGTTGACTGTTGGATGAGTAGCTGTTAGACCGGATTGTTATTTTACACTGCATATAACTGCGCTATACGGCCGCACTCAGAGACGTCATTTAAGCTAATGTTCATTAACTTTAGTATCGGTAGTCTTTGAGCGTATCAAAATAAGTGTCAATGTTTTTTCTTAAGTAGCCAACTAAGTAAATCAAAGACTCTGAGTGTTTAATTTTAACGATAATTTACCTAAACATTTGCCATTTCGATATTACAGCATAGTAGATGAGGACATCCGCCTTCGCCACAGTATGACAATATGACAACTTTCAGCATTAAAAGTAAAGTATCAGCCTATATACTGTCCCACTGCAGGGCAAAGGCCTCCATCATAGAAATCAAGTCATCATTACTATGATGAGAATAGTCTTAATCCCCACGCTTGCCTAATGCGGATTGGTGATCACAAATCGGAGTTATGTTCGAAAAATTCGAAACATACTTATTGCTCGACCCGGGAATCGAACCCAAGACCGCTAAATCATGGCCCGGTACTTGAACCATTAGATCAACAGGGCGTTCTTTAAATAAATTGTTGTAAAAAGTCTATAATAAACACAGGACTAACCTTTGGATGATGTCGCGCTAGTTGCCATGCTAGGGACTACCACTGGCATCATCTGACTCGGCACCTGTAACAATAAACATTATCATACTAAACGCAAAGACTCGTGGCAGACGTCATCATCGTCATCAGCCTATCGATGATAGATAGATAATACGTTTATTCTGCTGCACAAAATTATACAGTTACATAATGAAGTTGTAAACACTAATAATAGTCATAGAGTCGGATAGGCAGAAGCAATTTATTTACATTTACATTTAATACATTTAATTCTCACAACATCTCATACATTGACCTGATTCCGTACTAAGTAGCTTAAGCACTTGTGTTACAGATATCAGACTACAGAGGAACACAAATATATACTTAAATACATATATTACACCCAGACACTGAACAAACACAAGTGTTCATCGCACGAATGTTTGTCCAGGGTGGGGAATTACAATTAATGAAATACAAAATATAAGAATAATAATTAGTGAACAATGTTGCAGCAAGAATGGTCCCCGTCTCAGCCTATGCCACAGCAAGGCCATGACGCTGATTTTCAGACGGCGGCCTCAGACCTTGTCCACGCCAGGCGAGGTGCTACAAATTTCGATAAAAATTAATTGTTAATTTTTGCATTGTGATGGTGTGACAAAAGGTGTAAGAAAGAAAACCGCAGTGTGATACAAACAATTTAAAAATATGTAAAGTAATTGGAAATGCCATTAATGGGTGGAATGTATTTGCTAATAGTGATTCAGATAAAATTAAATTAATATGTAAGTTGCAAATGATTAGACTATCGCAGTCCACTGCTGGACGTAGGCCTCTCCAATTGTTCACCACTGTGATCTATCCATGGCTTCTCGCATTCAGCTCTTGCCAGCCATCCTGCGCAGATCGTCCCCCCACCTAGCCAGAGGGCGCCCTACATTACGTTTGCCAAGACGCGGTCTCCACTTTAGAACTCGTTTACCCCATCGGTTGTCGGTTCTGCGATAATATGACCAGCCCACTGCCTAGGTATTTGCTATGTATTTATAAGTATGTATTTACAAAAGAAAAGTATTATACGTATATATTTGTAATCCCACTGTTGATTCTCATATCCGTAACACAGGTGCTTGAGCTACCTATCTCGGAGTCAGATCAACGTATGTGATGTTGTGACATATTTATTATTATGTTTGAAATACATAAATATATTCTCTTTTGGGGTACGCTAACAAAATTGCGGGCTTTTGGCCAAGCAAAGTTGTAGAGTAAAATTATTATGTTGTTATGATGTCAGAATCCGATTCAAGCTGTAAAAATTTGCGAAATATCGCAGCTGTTTGGAGAGTTAGATAGGTGAATTTTGGCAACTGTAAATTGTTAAGACTAATATATTATTATTTAATATTTATACAGTACCGGTAGCCTAAGCCTAAGAAAACTAAGTAATCCCTTTCTCTTGGGAAATCAATGTTATTTCCCAACATCTACACTAACAGGTCACCACTTAAAGCTTTCCTTTTACCTCATCTTAGCTTGTAATTCCCAGTTGCGTCCAAAGCTCTATAACATGGGGTACATTAAAGATAAAGATTTCTTTATTGGCCACAGAACACAAATTCAAACATGAGTGACATAAATACACAAGTCTTCCCTGCACCAGCCCATGGTCCTTCCTACCGTCTCGGCATACGGACCGAATCTTGGGAGACGCTAACCAGGTACTTGCTAAGGGGTCTTTCCCCGGTGCGTTTCTTCACTCACTACAAAGTCTGTGTCTGTGTCCCATCTCAATGTCACTTCTCCCCAATTGGGGCGTGAAACACCACAACACAAGCGACTCGAGCTCGGGCAGTTCCACATCAATAAATCTCCTTCCTAATGTTAAGCCTTTTGTGTGCAAACGTACGCAACCGTCGAAAACCTTCTGCAGAGTTGACCATCTCTTGATGGTATACTGGTCCTATCTCGTTCCTGTTCCAGTCATTCAGCATCTGTTGCCGCTCTTCTTCATACAGCTGACATTCCCACAGCACATGGTCCCGAGTTTCATCAGCTTCTCTACAGGGACATACAGGTGACTCACAGATACGAGTAGTCATCGCGTGCAGTCTGCTGTTAAAACTCCGTCTGCTCCTTGTCTGTGGCTTCCTTTGGGCACTCCTGGGCGAATCGTCCCACACGCCCGACTTCTAAGTCGTCATAGATACACAAGTATGACAAATTCTATAGCCAACAAGGCTCAACCTCAGCATTTGCTGCAGTGGCCAAAGCCGCTACAGCGCTGGTTTTCAGGCGGAGCCTTGGGCGACGAACGTGCACACACACATACAAATTAATTATAATGAAATGAAATGAAAAATCTTTATTCGGTCCGGCATTACATATAAATACACTGACTTTAAAAACGAAAGTAATTGGACCAAAATGGCGCCTACTCAGCATATGGCACGGCCGGGAGGTAGCCCCGATCACACCGCTGGTATTCTGTGGAAGCCAGTTAGTTGAGGGAGCGTCACCAGTCAACGAAACAAACAACTTTATTAATAGGTACTTGTTAATTAATTGTGTAACTGTTGTATGATTGAGTAGACTAAAACAGCTGCTCATGAATTTGCAATCTGTTCGTTTAATAGATATATTTTGATATTTTATATTTATGCGTTTGAAAGAGGCAGCAGATTTACAACGAAGCGTGTGTTGGCTGATCTTCGCAACCCTTTAACAGGGGAACCAGACCAACTGATGCATTACACGTTTCAGAAGCTGGCCGAAACGTGCAAAGTAAAGTATCAGCCTATATACTGTCCCAGTGCCGGGCAAAGGCCTCCATCATCGAAATCAAGTTAAGCTTAACCACGACGCTTACCTTATGCGGATTGGTGATCACAAACCCGAGCAATGTTCGAAAAAATTGATACATACTTTTTACTCGACCCGGGAATCAAACCCAGGATTCCGACATCACAGCCCCTCCCCATCGAGCTAATAGTAGAAACAAGCAAATAGATTTGTAAAAAAAATCCATAGATGCATACTTGGAAGGGGCGTGTCAAGCCACTTAACCATCGCTCAACTATCATCTCTATGTGTTTTAGCTTTCCCTCTCTTAGCACCAAATACCACAGGTGGCTTTAAGTACATTTAGTTTGCCAGGAGCTACCGTGCCTGTTAACAGCGCGCCCCGGGGGTACAACCCAGCTCATTAGGGGGAGATGTAACGCAAAGATCGTGTTTCCTTTACAACGTACGGTACGAGATAATGAAACACCACGTTGGGCGCCAAATTGAAAATTTTGGCACCCAACGTGGGGTAATTAAAAATTGAAAAAAACTAAGCTCTTAATTCAATTCAAATATTCAATTCAAATAATTCTTTATTTGCATAGGCTTGTACACAGCACTTACAAATCGTCATACTTATTATTACTATTTATAAGTACTTATGTAATCATTTACATGTTAATACATATATATGTTGATACATAAAATATACTAAAAAAAGTAAATAAACATAATGCGATTCTACCACCGGCTCGGAAAGTTGTTTCTGGTCGAGAAGATCCGGCAAGAAACTCGCCAGTTACTCTTTTTAATCGCCAACTTTTTTACAATGGTTTATTATCCTCATACCAAGCCATACAGTCTAATGCAACACAAAATAGAATGAAGCAAATTAAAAGCTAAATATGAGGTAAACCGAAGCGGACCAGTCCCCAAAGGTGGCACCTGTTCACAAGTATGACGTATGTGTCAGCCATCATTTCACTCAACCATATTAGAGGGAATGTAATGACCTGCCACATAACGCCACCACCTCAGAGACATTTGAGTAAAGATAAAGAGATAAAGAGTAATAATTGTGGGAAAGCTATGCCTCGGTATAAATGGTCCCACAAAAAGATCACGTTTCCTTTAGAACACACGGCACGAGATCATTTAAGACCACGTTGGGCGCCAGTGGGGTGATTGAAAGTTTTTTTTTTTTAATAGTAAGAAACTCAACAGCTAACAAACATACACAAAAAATTCACACCTCGTAACACACTGAGCCAGTAACAGAGTTTCATAGCATTTTATGATTTTACGAAGCAAAACGAAATTAACTTAATCATACTACATAATATTAATATTATTTACAAGAGTTATATCATAAATAAGACTATATCGGTGTCTATATCATACCACCAGGAAAGACAGCGGAATACCGGAATGGCCTTAATTTATATTGTTTCCTGCGAAGAAAGACTCGCCAACCCAATCTAAAGCATTTGAGGCTGAAGTTGAAAAACTAAGCTCATAATCGTGGGGAAGCTATGCTTCGGTATGAATGGGCCCACGAAAAGATCACGTTTCCTTTAGAACACACGGTACGAGATCATTAAACACCACGTTGGGCGCCAAATTGAAAATGTTGGCACTTTACATGGGATAATTGAAAGTTAAAAAAACGCAGAAACCTGACGATGGGAGAGCCACGCTTGACCGGAGTGATACCACGCCTTACAGAAAACCGGTGCGAAGCAGCACTGTGCTGTGTTTCGCTGCGAAAGTGAGGGTACCGGAGGCGTTTAAATACAACTTGTGTAAACGTTTTTGATGATATCCCTACGTCACGTTCGTACAGTGGAAACACGTTTACCCCACAGGCAACATGCCTTATAATATTAGGTAGTTGTTATTGTAAAAGCTAATAGGAAAATCTTACTGAGTTATTACAAAGAAATTATGAGAGGTTATTATTACGAGGAAAAATAATAGATGAGAGCAAAACGAAATTGTTGTTGTCTTTTAATTATTCCATCATAGGATCACCAAATTAGGTTTTTTTTTATAGAAATACAAGAGGACTTGTTATTTTGCCTTCGCTTGTCTGTTGCACAACATCACATCATTGATCTGACTCCGAGATAGATAGCTCAAGCACCTGTGTTACGGATATCAGAATCAACAGCGGAATTACAAATATATACATATAATACTTTTCTTTTGTAAATACATATTTATAATACATACAATGCCGAAGGTTCCGGCAGAGTAGAATAGGCCACCCTCACTCTTACCGAGGTGTCGTAAAAGGCGACTAAGGTAAAGCTGCTGGCATGATCATCAGCACCCAGAGAAGGAAAACTCTGTATTTATATCAAAACCCTCGCCAACCCGTCTGTCAAGCGTGGTGAGTATGGCAATTACCCCTCATGTGATTGAGGGAGGCCCGTGCCCCAGCAGTGGGGACTTAAATGGGCTGACGATGATACATACAGACATGTTCATACACACAAATGTTTGTACTATGCGGGGATCGAACCCGCAAAATTTGGACCAGAGGCAGCGTTCACTACCACTGTTCCAAACGGGTCGTCGTTATATTAATGAATTTATCTATATATATAAAAGGAGAACCTGAGTGACCAAGAATGGACCCAAAGCCAAAACTACTGGCCCTAGAAACTTGAAATTTAGGCAAAGAGTGCGTGAAGCAGCACTGTGCTGTGTTTCGCTGCGTGAGAGTGGGTCAATCCGGGGGAAAGGAGGGTTTAAAGGTTGGCAGCGCACTTGTGACTCCACTGGTGTCACGGGTGACCATGGGCGGCGGCAATCGCTTACCATCAGGTGAGCCGTCTGTTCGTCTGCCACCTATGACATAAAATAAATAAAAATAATTAGTGTAAGTGAGTACTAAGATGGGATTTACAAAAATTCAACCTTGTAAGTGGTAAAAAGGGTAGATAGAAAGATAGATATTCTTTATTGCACAAAAAAAAATACAAGCATGTTACAACAGCAACAGACAGTACAATAAGGCGGTCTTATCGCTTGTAGCGATTTCTTCCAGACAACCTTTGGGTGTGGCCGTGTGGTCCCCGGCAGAGAAGAATAGGCCACCCTCACTCTTACCGAGGTGTCGTAAAAGACGACTAAGGTAAAGCTGCTGGCATGATCATCAGCACCCAGAGAAGGAAACTCTGCATTTATATCGAAACCCTCGCCAACCCGTCTGCCAAGCGTGGGGAGTATGGCAATCACCCCTCATGTGATTGAGGGAGGCCCGTGCCCCAGCAGTGGGGACTTAAATGGGCTGATGATGATGATGAACCTTTGGGTAGAGGGTGTTAGAAGTTTGTATGAAAGTTCGCCATCTTTACTGTTAGAACTGTGAAAATATGTATTTAGACTAATAATTGGAAATTAAAAATAACGCATCAAAATTTTTTTGCAAAGTCACTCTTACAAGGGGTTAAATAGGGAAAGAAACGCGGTATGGAGGTTTAGCAATTTTAATGTCAGAATCGTAAAAATCATTATTTGGGCTCCTATTATTGAATCAAAAATAATTTGGGTTAACATTATTTGTTTTTATTTAAAAAAAAAAGACTAAAACTGCGTGAGTAACGCCGCGGGCGTAGTCTAGTGAGTCCATATTCTTCTGAACATTGCTTTTAGCAATGACCCTTCCTCACACCAGTATCATTTCATTTAGTACTTTTTTTCTTACTATGGGAAAAATAATTCAGCGGTTTTCGTTAGATGGAGCTTGTAAAAAGCAGGATTAGCTTAAAAAAGCAATTAAGCAGATGGTTCGGCGTTGTTTCGGTAGATGTCACTATGCATTTTACATCGCGCTAGGAAAGCGTGTTTACGAAACCATTACCTCAAGCCGCCTGCCCCCTTCAGCAATTTAACAGCAGAGGAAATATAAGATTTTAAACATTTGCGTTACATTATACAAATAATTAATGTACACGGGACAAAACACGGTTATTATTATATGTAAGTACATACTCGTAGTAGCACATACTCACAGCTTGACGTTTCGACCGCGTTACAATCGTGGTCACAAGCGGACTGGAGGTGCGCGGCGTCGTCTTCTACGCCCGGCTTGTGAATCTTCGGATACCCTCTCAGTTTTATTTACACTGCCACTAAATAAAGAGAAATAATAAACAAGGCCACAGAATTTTTATTTGGCCACGCGCGCAACTTCTAATTTACTAACTAAGCACCGGGAAATTGACATAGCCTTTAATTAACTGATTCATCTTCTTTACAACGCCAACTAAAATGTTAAAGAAAGCGTCAAGTCAATATCAACAATTAATTTTCCTTGTCCTTCTGATTTATACATTGCAAACTAATTTACTAACTCAGCCACTAAATTTGTAACTCATCACCATATTACGTTTTACAGCTTCAATACAAGCTTCTCAAAAAAAATGTATTCAAGCTTCAATACTCAACATCATATATTATAACTTAACATGTAAAATAATACTTCATATTCTTTTATCGTGAAAATAGCCACTGTACGATTTGGCGCGAGTGCGCGACATGACAGCAACCGGCCATTTGCACCAATCAGAGAGCGCTATTCGATACTTGTGCCGACCCGCCCGCCCGCCTGCCCTTATTTTCTTTTTCTTTTAATCACGTAATTATACGTGTTTAATGTTTATTAATTACTTTTCTATAAATGTTTGTACTTGTTACACATATTAATACACAAATTGATTTGCATAAATAAATGGTTTTACTATGACTGTCCTTAATAGTTCTTCTCCTTCTTCATATTTGCGTATAATTCCCGGTTGAGTCCAAAGCTGGGCTTTGGAGTCCAGGGTACGCTTTGATCATGATTCAGGATTTGGGGAGCCTGGTAATTACAATGAAGCGACTGCCGTCTGACCTTCGCAACCCTTTGACAGAGGAACAAGACCAACTGAATCATGGTTACACGCTTCTGAAACTATCCCAAACGAGCAGGTTTCCTCACGATGTTTTCCTTCACCGCCGAGGTAAATATAGAAATGCACATAGATTTGAAAAATCTAGAGAAATCGACCCTCCGCATGGAGGGCGCGTTCTAAACCACTAAGCTACCATCGCTCTGGCTGACTGTCCTTAATAGTTCATGTGTAATACATAATAATAATATGTAGTGGCTTTAATTATACTATTTGATGACAATTTTAAGTACATTTAACAATTGATGAATGTAGGATGAGTTACATTTTATTCATACTAAATTATGCAATTAGAGGCTAATATTCTTACTATTTTGGTGTCATATATTAATACTTTAGAAGCTTCCTATTTGAATGCATACCACAAATTTAGATGCTTAAAAATAACCACTATGCTGAGTTATATTTACAGTGGCTTACATATAAGATAACTAGTGTCTGAGATACTATTATTAAGACGCGCATTGGTTGTGGCCGACTTAGTAATTTAGAAGGTAACATATATTTTCTGAGGCGAATATTGCTATTAAAAAGAAGCTTGTTTAATTAGTACCCCTAAATAAAATGTTAGTGAGGTCACCCCGATACACTACACTCACAGTATCCGGGTTGGAAGAAATTTGAAGCGGCAAATTGCGAGGTTTAGACCGTCAATCCGTCATTAGACCTGTTGCTATGTATGGATCAGAATGCTGGGCCGTTAAGAAGACGGATGAAAGACGATTGCATGCGACAGAGATGAGAATGTTAAGATGGATGTGTGGAGTGACGAGAATGGACAAGATAAGGAATGAGTATATTAGAGGAAGTATGAAAGTGGCCCCCATCATTGATAAATTGAAGGAAAATCATCTTTCCTGGTATGGCCATGTAAGGAGCAGAGGAGAAGAACATGTTGCCAAAAAAGTGATAAGTTTAAACGTAAGTGGGTGGAGGAACAGAGGACGGCCGAAAAGAGATGGATGGATTGTGTGAAGAATGACATGATGGAAAAAGAGGTGGATGATTCGATGACGAATGACAGGGACGTATGGAAAAGGAAAACATACTGCGCCGACCCCAGATAACCTGGGAAAAGGGCAGGAGGATGATGAAGTTGTGAGGTTTACATTTGTCAATCTCTGGATTCCACGCCGATGATAATTTAAACCCGTCCTCCCGATTGAAATTCTGATACTCCTTTATCTCAATCTCTTCACGCACTACTCTCGTGTGGTAATGACGATCAGTGGGCAAGGATTTTAGGGGCGTGGAACTCCATCTAATGATTAACACCGCTTTCCAGCTGATGTTTTGCTACAGTCGACTTGTTTAATCACAAGCCGGGCGTAGCAGACGACGCCGCGCACCTACAGTACGCTTGTGACCACGATTGTAACGCGGTCGAAACTTCAAGCTGTGAGTATATGCTACTACGAGTATGTACATATATTCTAATACCTAAACCTCACAGGCGTCTCGTCAGAATTTTAACGTTTAGATCTGGCCTCAAAAGAGAACTTACTACCTACGAGGACCGCCTACGTTACTTTAAATTAAGGACACTAGAGTGCCGCCGCAAAATTCAAGACCTTGTTTATCTCCACAAAATCATCAGTGGATCTATAGCTTCACAGATTCTTTCAGAAATAGGACGCAGAGTGCCAAATAGGTCCTCTAGACGTGGTTGTGTTTTTTTCGATCCCTCTCTGCAATAACAACGTTTCATTCCATAATCCAGTCCTAAGAATGTGCCGTGAATACAATACCTCAGTTTCTTAACCGAGGGACGCGCCTGACATCTATGGATCATCACTCGGTAAATGGAAACTTGCACTATTTAAATGCAGTAAAATTTACTTTTGAATTTATTTGGATTATAGACATTTAATATCACTTAATTCTAATTCTATTGTATTCTATTTTTATTTAAAAAAAAAATATTTATGTTATTAAATTAAATCAAATTAAATTATTTTATCATATTCAAAGTAATTGAAATATATTAATTTAATTAAAACATATATATATATATATCTAATATATAAAATTCTCGTGTCACAGTTTTCGTTGCCATACTCCTCCGAAACGGCTTGACCGATTTTGATGAAATTTTTTGTGCTTATCCGGTATCTATGAGAATCGGCCAACATCTATTTTTCATCCCCCTAAATGTTAGGGGTAGTCCACCCCTAAATTTTTATTTTTATTTTTTAGACAAAATTTTTAATTTCTCTTTTTTTATGATACAACATACAAAAATACATACAATCCTGAATTTTCACCCTTCTACGATCAACCTCTTTTATTTATATGGCAAAACAACGTTTGCCGGGTCAGCTAGTATATATATATATATTTCCTTTTTTTTGATTTGATGTGTTATTTAATAATAAAGTAGTGATTTATAATTTAATGTTGCTTGTTTTAATAATAATTTTAATTTTAATAATGTATTTTAATTCTGAACTTTGATTTTATTTGATTATTTTATATATTATGTTTTATTTATGTAATGTAATGTTATTAATACTAACATAGTATTAAGTAAACATTGTTACTAACCATCGTGGATCTATGTTATCTGAAATAAATTGAATTATTGAATTAACTAGTTATTGACATGCTGTTTACACATAGGTTTGGATTTACAGTCTACCATGACTGCATAGTTACTATGTATTATCTTTATCTACTGTAATTCTGTTGTGTGTAACTAATAAAATAAAAATAAATAAATAAAATAACCGCGTTTTGTCCCGTGTACATTAATTATTAGTACGGGAAAGAAACCAGAGGTCCAGAGAAGGTTAAGAGAATTTTGTTACATAACAAATAAAATGAGATCTGATATTTTATTTAATCGTCTCCCTGATTGATTCTCAAAAATGGCCGTTGAGTATTGGTCGGTCAAGCTCATGCAGGTAACATGCATGTTTCGATTAACTTCTCAATCGTGTAACCATGATTCAGTTGGTCTGATTCCCCTGTCTAAGGGTTGCGAAGGTCAGTCGTGCGTCGCATAATTACCAGATATTTCGAATCCTGGATCATGGTCCAAACTCACCCCAGGCTCCAGGGCGACAGCTCTGGACGCAACCGGGAATCACAAAGTGAGCAGCCAACAATCTATGTTTCTTTTTTATGTGATAGTTAAATAAATAAATAATAAATATTTCACAACATCACATACATTGATCTGACTCCGAGATAGGTAGCTCAAGCACCTGTGTTACGGATATCAGAATCAACAGTGGGATTAGAAATATATACATATAATACTTTTCTCCTGTAAATACATACTTATAATACATAGATAACGCCCAGACCAATACAAACAAACATGTTCATGCACACAAATGTGTGTTTAGTTGGCAGACGAGCAGACCGATCACCTGATGGTAAGCGATTGCCGCCGCCCATAGTCAACCGCGACACCAGTGGAGTCAGTGAGCTGCCAACCTTTAAACCTTCCCCCGGATTGGGGCTCCGGTACTTTCACTCACGTAGCGAAACACAGCACAGTGCTGCTCCACTGGGAGGTCATGGTATCGTTCCGGTCAAGCCGGCCCATTCATGCCGAAGCGTGGCTCTCCTGCAGTCAATGTTTATTAATTTTGTGTTATACCTAACCTTACAAAGGGTCACAAGTTATTTTCTAACGTATCTTCTATTTTTTCATCAATATTTACTTATCTCGATTCTGAAGAGAAATTCTTCAGAGATTTTGTATATTTTATTTATACCGTAAAAACAAACTACTGAAAATACACCATTTTGTTCTCTTCAGTGTTATTGATAATACAGTATCTTCCGGGTAGAGATGTGGCCGTCTATACTTTTGTTATCGACAGGTCCACCCTAATTCTGTTTCGGTTAGCTAATTAGTTCTTAATTAGAACCAATAGATGGCGCTGGGTATCAGTAACATCGCGCAACAGTTTTGCCTATTAGTCAAGTTACTATCTATTGAAATTACCTGTTTTTAAATAAAGTCCGCGCCATCAACAAGTTTCATCAAAAAAACAGAACTAACATTTTTAATTCAGTGTAGACATTAAAGCTGACGGATAGGGCACACTAGCAACGCCAATCGGTTTTAATTTTTAGCTACTAAACCGGATCTATTTTAAATAATGTCGGGGTAACGATCTCTCGGCAAACACTTATCATCATCATCATCATCGTCAGCCCATTTAAGTCCCCACTGCTGGGGCACGGGCCTCCCTCAATCACATGAGGGGTAATTGCCATACTCACCACGCTTGGCAGACGGGTTGGCGAGGGTTTTGATATAAATGCAGAGTTTTCCTTCTCTGGGTGCTGATGATCATGCCAGCAGCTTTACCTTAGTCGCCTTTTACGACACCTCGGTAAGAGTGAGGGTGGCCTATTCTACTCTGCCGGGGACCACACGGCTAAACACTTATACTATTTATTAATTAACCATGCACAAATGTTGGATCCGTTTTTGTACGCAAAAAGTTTATTCACACTTAAAGTGGCCGCTTTTGGTGGTAAATCAAATTTTGAGTACAAAAGCAAACTCAAAAGTTAAGAAGAAGTATTTAATGAACAGTATAAGTGTTTGCCGAGAGATTGTAACCCCAAAATTATTTGACACAAGGATGATTCTAGCGCCGCCAAGTGATTGATATTGTTTGTGGCGAACAGGAGATATTTTTATAAAAAGTGAGAAACAAATAGTTTGAGGAATGAATTAACAATTTTTGCGACCCATCTAAGGAATAATTTCTTCCTAGAAGTAAATATTACGTAAGTTCGTCTCAAAAATTTTTGATAAAGATAAAGATAAAAAATTATTTATTCAATTTAGGTCCACACAGAACACTTATGAATGTCAAAGTAGGTACATAATATCTACCGCTGGTTCGGAATGTCGATTTCTACTGAGAAGACACCAGCAAGAAACTCAGTAGTTACTCTTTTCAAATATTGATGATGTTACAGAGTTTCAATCAAGAAAAAAAATACAATTATGAAAGTTAATAGACTACTATGAATAACAACTCAAAATATTAATCAATTAACTTGACCAAGAATCTTTATCATTTAAATAGTCTTGTACACTATAGTAACCTTTCTTCATTAGGCAGGTTTTAATATGAGACTTAAACTTATCCAGTGATAGGTTAATGACATTTTGTGGTAGCTTATTAAATATCTTAATACTTAAGCCAACAAACGAATTACCGATTTTATGAAGTCTGAGGACCGGGACGGCAAGCCTATGTTTATTTCTGGTGTTAAGACTATGACTATCGGTACTACTATGATACTTACCTTATCAATAAAAATCACTAGGCGGCTAATAAATAAATAAATAAAATGTTTTATTACATGAACATAGAGATTTTTACATAATTATGGTTGGAGACTCCTTTTAAGCATATAGATGCCTGTGCCAGGAGCCGTTTTTAATTGTTAGCTACTTAACCGGATCTATTTTAAACAATTTCGAGATTACAACCTCTCGACAAACACTTGTACTATTTATTAAATAACCATGCACAAATGTTGGGTCCGTTTTTGTACGTGAAAAATTGATTCACGCCAAAAGTGGCCGCTTTTGGCGTACGCATTGGACCCAACATTTGTGCATGGTTATTTAATAAATAGTATAAGTGTTTGCCGAGAGATGGTAACCCCGAAATTGTTTAAAATAGATCCGGTTCAGTAGCTAACAATAAAAATCGATTGGCGTTGCTAGTGTCCCCTACCCGTCACATTAATAAACACAAAAATAAAAACAAAAGCATAATATGTGTGTGTGTGTGTGTGCTAATATCGTCGCAGTATCGCCTTAAGACCCAACGTTCGTGTATGGTCATTTAATAAATAGTATAAGTGTTTTCCGAGAGATTGTAACCCCGAAATTGTTTAAAATAGATCCGGTTTAGTAGCTAAAAATTAAAATCGATTGGCGTCGCTAGTATGCCCTACCTTTAGCTGTTTAATACGGAATCAGGTCAATGTATGAGATGTCACATGCTTTATTTATAATCTATCGATATTAGAGAGGTCCTTCTTACTACAATGGTACGAAGTTCGAAGCAAGTGAATAGATGTACATATATATTTCTCATTCCCGTGGGACTAAGGGTCGATAGCACTTTGAGGTGTACAAAGGAGATGAGGTCTAGTGACTCCAATAGATTAAACATCGTTGTATAATAATATTATACATTCCGGTGGTCATGTATTCTAGACATGAATAACTCAGGAGTGATTGGGACTAAAAGATGTACATCATTACAAAAGATTTAATAACTCCGTAACTCCTTTGCTTCCTTTATAACTCTTTAGATCTTTAACTCTCTGATGTGAAGGTTGATTTTAGAAGGACGAAGTCCGAACCAATATTTACTCATTTTGACTAATACTTTAGAGGATATGATTAATTCAATAAAAATAAGAAAAACTGTCTTTGAATTTGCATATAGATATTTTTATTTTATAAATAAATCTTCTGTGAAAATGTGCATCAATGCAATTATTATTATATATATTATATAATTCTCACAACATCTCATAGGTTGACCTGATTCCGTACTAAGTAGCTTAAGCACTTGTGTTACAGATATCAGACAACAGAGGAACACAAATATATACTTAAATACATATATTACACCCAGACACTGAACAAACACAAGTGTTCATCGCACGAATGTTTGTCCAGGGTGGGGATCGAACCCACGACCTTTGGCGTAAGAGGCAGGGTCACTACTAATTGCGCCATCCGGTCAGTCGATCACATCAATGCGTCTTTAAATCTTTTTTTGTCTTAGAGTACAGAGTTATTAAGGAGTTAAAGAGTTAAATATGTGAAAAGAGTGAGCGAGACTGGTACATACGGATCGTATAGGAGTTAGTGAAATCGCTACAGCGGGATTTTATGAGACGAAAAGGGATGGGGCATGATTGGAACGCGTCGTGCATTAATCTGTACATAAAAAAATATCTGGGGAGAAAACTGACCCTACCACTGTTGCAATAAAGTTCAAAATTATATATTTGTATTGAATTTATTAGATTGGATAAACACGTCCGATGAGACAATCCATCGCAATTCGCATCAATCACATCATTCAAGTCTTTTTAGTCTTTTGAGTTACTGATTTAATTGGTAGTTAAAGATGTAAAAGAGCCTCTTTTACATAACTCTTTTCTATAAAAGAGTTTCAATGTGGGAGAGCCACGCTTAGGCATGAATGGGCCGGCTCGACCGGAGTGATACCACTGCCTCACAGAAGACCGGCCTGAAGCAGCGCCTGCGCTGTGTTTCGCCGTGTGAGTGAGGTTACCGGAGGCCCAATGAGGGGAAGGGGAAAAGGTTGGCAGCGCACTTGTGACTCCACTGGTGTTGCTGGTGTTTATGGGCGGCGGAATGGCTTACCATTAGGTGATCCGTCTGCTCGTCTCCCACCCCTCATATAAAAAAAAAGAGTGATAACTCCTTTGTCTTTTAAAAGAGTTGTTCTGCGCATCTTTAATGTATTCCCATGCGTCAAGATGGCAGTCTTTAACTGTGCGTTTCTCAAGAAACATTCTGCCTCGTACGACAAAAATATGGAACGAAACGCAGTGCATCCACCTGCGGTATTTCCGGACAGATACGACCTGCAAACCTTCAAGAAAAGGTCGGCAGCGCACTTGTGACTCCTCTGGTGTCTGCAGGTGTCTATGGGCGGTGGTAATCACTTAATAAATAAATTAAAAAAATATTATTTTCTCCATCAGCATAAAACATGCTTTGTTGGTTAAAGCTAACTTTTATTAAGGCGACGGGTAGGGCACACTACGGACGCCAATCGATTTTAATATTTAGCTACTAAACCGGATCTATTAAACAATTTCGGGGTTACAACCTCTGGGTAAACACTTATACTATTTGCACAAATGTTGGGTCCAATGCGTACGCGAAAAATTGATTCACGCCAAAAGCGGCCACTTTTGGCGTGAATCAATTTTTCGCATAAATAGTATAAGTGTTTGTCGAGAGTTTGTAATCCCAAAATTGTTTAAAATAGATCCGGTTTAGTGGCTAAAAATTTAAATCAATTGGCGTTGCTAGTGTGCCCTACCCGTCTGAAGTATCATATAGTTATTTCGTCTTATACCTTAATTAATGTATAAGACGAAATAACTACATGATACTTATAGCTATATCTAAGCTTTTTATTATTATATGTTTCATCATCAGCCCATTTAAGTCCCCACTGCTGGGGCACGGACCTCCCTCAATCACATGAGGGGTAATTGCCATACTCACCACGCTTGGCAGACGGGTTGGCGAGGGTTTTGATATAAATTGATAAAAATCATGTATGTTTGGGGGACTGAAGCCTAAATTAGGATATTCTTATATTTCAGGACTCCAGGGGCCCCGCCTCTCATTACTAGGGTGTGAAGTAGAATGTGTGGGTTTATATGTGTATATATGTGTGGCTGAGTGAGCACGTGTGTATATATGTGTGGCTGAGTGAGCACGTGTGTATGTGTGTGTATGCATGTGTATGTTTGAGGAGTGTGTGCGTGCCAATATTTATATGAGCATGCGGCTTGAGCTTATTGGTGATCCGTCTGCTCGTCTGCCCCCTATCCCTTAAGGTGACGGGTAGGACACACTAGCGACGCCAATCGATTTTAATTTTAAGCAACTAAGCCGCATCTATTTTAAACAGTTGCGGGATTACAACATCTCGGCAAACATTCATTCTATTTATTTAATAACCATGCACAAAATAATGTTTGTACGCGGAAAATTGATTCACGCCAAAAGTGGCCGCTTTTGGCGTGAATCAATTTTTGGCGTACGCGTTGGACCCTACATTTTTTCATGGTTATTAAATAAATAGTATAAGTGTTTGCCGAGAGGTTGTAACCGCGCAATTGTTTAAAATAGATGCGGCTTAGCAGCTATAGTCAGATTAATGTATGTGATGTTGTGGAATATTTATTTATTTATTCTACAGAAATCTGACGTTATACCATAGATTTATCCACGGTTGAAGATTGGTCGAATCCGAAACAAAAAAGGAAAGGTAAGTTAGTAACCTACTAATATATATGAACTAATGTTAAAACATCATGCAAAAATTGTATTAATTAAAAAATCCCCAATGGACAACATTTCAAAATTGCTAAGCTCTGAAACAAAAAATACCAATTCTTTGTTTACTTTTCCGCTGCTCGAATAAATATTTATTCATTTTTTATATTGCTTATTTACTGAGAAAAAAATTAAAAACTAAAAACGTAAGATGACGTCATCGGACGGCAGAATGTAACATATTTCTTTGCTTAGCACATTATAGTTTAAATTTACGTAATGCCAAACTCATGACATGTAACTGTCAAAAAAAAGACAACTTGTCAACGTTGAATGTATGAATGACGTTGACAATGTTGACACTAGTATTATTTACCTTGACAGTAGTACCTTTTTTTAGTAAAACAATGATAAGCAAAGGAATATCGCTGTATTCAGCCGTCCGATGACGTCATTTGGCGCTTACGTCTATTTAGAATAAAAAGAATTTCAATAATTATTTTATGCATGAAAATGGACAAATTTTGAAAAAAGAAAAAATATGGGGTCTGTTCATTTTATGTCTACTTTCATATAAAAAAACAATATGGACATGTTAAAAATTTGAAATGTTGTCCATTCAACGTTCACGTTCAAAACAAATGAACAGAAAAGTAGGTTATTCTTTGTGTTGCTGTGTTAGCAGAATTAATTCCTAACAAGCAAAAAGGAAACAAAAAATAACACGGTAACATAATCGTTACTCAAGCTAGCGTCGAAATATTGAAGAACCGCCATCTGTCGGCTACTTAATAAAACAGCTGAAGAAGAAAACTCATGGCCATTTTCAAGCGCTTTCCCGAAACGACGTAGTTCAAGCGCCAAATCAGAGATGGCGCTTTACAGGAAAAAGTGAAACGCTTAACTGGATGGGTTTGGAAAATAAAAACGATTTGGAAAACAAAACATTTCATTGTTTTCGAAATTTCGATTGGCCATTGTTCTTGAGAAGTGAGACTACAGAACACCAGTCCGTTTTCTGTGTTTTTACTTATAAATAAGTGAATTAATATATTTTCGCATATTACATTGATTCTTCGTAATAATATCTTTTATTAGTTACTTACCTTAGTAAAATAGTGCTGTGTAAAGTATGTGTGATGTTTAAAATTATAATTGAAATGATGTCTAGTATTTGAAAAGGCGGTGAAAAAAATTGCACAATTTTCATTTAGGAATACCCTTAGGGCTAAAACTCTATACAGGGTTAAATATGTGGCTTCAAATTTTAATCCTCACTTACCTCATAGTTACATCAGAAGCATCACATCAGAATAAAAATAGCTCTGATATAATTGTGACATATTCCGGCCACGCCGAAGCATTAGACCAACCAAAACCGCTCAAAAAACCAAGCACAGAATACCCCACTACTGTAATAAAGATTTTGATACCAGAATCATTTGCTACTATGACAACAGTTACCTGAAGAAAATACTGAAGGAGTTCTTTTTGTGCCTAATGTGAAAGAAGAGCGTAGGAGGGGTTATGATGATAGATTAAATCGTGAGGATAGGGGAAATCGTGAGGATAGGGGAAATCGTGAGGGTATAGGTAATCGTGAGGGTAGGGGAAATCGTGAGGATATGGCGCACCGTGAGGATAGAGTTAGGATTAATGACTATATGGAGAGGGATTATGAAGATAGGAGAACTATTGCTGATTTGATGAATAATAAGAAAGTTCAAGAAGAGCCTGGTGAGTTCAAAGTTTTTTTTTATGTAATAGGTGGCAGACGAGCAGACGGAGTACCTGATGGTAAGCAATTGCCGCCGTCCATGGACATACAACAGCAATGGAGTCACAAGTGAGCTGCCAAACTTTAAACGCCCCTTCCCCCGGATAGGGCCTCCGGTACCCCTCACTCATGCAGCGAAACAGACGCTGGTTCCGCCGGTTTTCTGTAAGGTCTGTATCACTCCGGTCGAGCCGGAACATTCATGCCGAAGCGTGACTCTCTCACAGTCATAAAATTTGCCCAAAACCATCATTATCCTCCTGCTCTATTCCTAGGTTATCTGTGGTCGGCGCAATATGTCTTACTCTTCCATACGTCCCTGTCATTCGTCATCGAATCATCCACCCCTTTTCCCATCATGTCATTCTACACACAATCCATCCATCTCTTTTTCGGCCGTCCTCTGTTCCTCCACCCACTTACATTTACACTCATCACTCGTTTACATGTTCTTCCCCTCTTCTCATTACATGCCCATACCAGGAAAGAAATTTGTCCAGAACCAATCACTAAGTTAACTAGGTTAACTAGGTTGGCGCAGCGACATAAGTCACCAGGTGTATCTACCTCCTAGAGTGGCCCCGCTGGTAATCAGTTCTGTCCTGATTCCAGCTTCGGTTGGTATTAGGCAGAAACGGTTACCGTGGGGCACGGTTTTCCCCGGGCAACGGCGGGTAGTAATTCATTCGTGGATTGCTACCCGACGGCCAAAGGATGCTCAGAATTTCCGGCGGACCAGCCCCGACGCAGTGGATCGCGCGCAGCGCACACCACTCGGGGGCTTTCATTGTCCGCTGAGGGCTTAGAGGACCGGCCTCTCTTTACGGACCTGAACACAATAGGGCCGGGCACGGAGGCTGCCTTCTTTATCCAGCCCCCCCCTTCTGCCGTAGGTTGGCGTTGGGGTGTGGTGGCACCCACTGTCGGGCGGTTTGGCGTGCGGTGGGCCGGTGTTCCTGGTGTGATGGTGCCGTATGGGGGCCATTTTGTTCTCGGGCCTTGAACTGTCGCGCTTTCGGGCGCGTTCGAATGTTGGAGAGTTCCACGGTGGTGGAATTCCTCCCAACAGTCTGTTGCGCCCCGATTCTCGGGAGCGCTCTCCCCGCCTTTATGGAGGGGGCTTTGTTGGTGGGTCTGTGTTGAGTCCCGCAGCCAGTGGGATGCAGCTACGACTCGCCACCCCCGCTTTTCCCGTCCCGTCGATTGTCTCCGCAACCCAGCGGGGATGCTCGAACGGGAGGGAGGGTTTTCGGGTATAGCTTAAAGTCTGTGGTTGCTCTCTCCTCTCTCTGTCCTGCAGCCAGCAGGGTATGGGTTGGGGGAGGGGTCTGCAGTCGTCCCTTCTGGAGCGTCTGCGTTACAACCCAGCAACGTGGACGATTCCGGAGAGGGTGGAATGGTGGGCCATGGGAGTGGCCCTAGGCCTCGTTTTTCGGCGAGGCCCGTTTTTGAAGAGGCCGTGCTGGCGAGCCTCTCGTCCTTCGAGGGTGGGCCGCGGACTTGGTTTCGTACCCGTTACCGTAGCCCACCCCACACGGACGTAGCAGGAAATGCCCCGGTGGTTTTTAGTGGGTAGGCCCCTGGGAGCACCCCAAGGGAGAGCCCCACACTACCCGGCCGTCTCCCAGCGGTCGGGTGTGCTTAAGGCGGCATTTTCCACCGGGACAAAAAAAAAAAAAAAAAAAAAGCGACATACGTCGCGGCGCTCGCCCTGTATTGGACCGGTGGCTCGAGCGCCCCCATGGGTTTCTGTCCTTCCGGATGGTGCAGGTACTTACCGGGCATGGTTGCTTCGGTAACTACCTGCACCGTATTCAGCGGGAGGACACTCCTTCGTGCCACCAGTGCGGCGCTGCGGAGGACTCGGCACACCACACGTTGGTGGTGTGCCCGTCCTTCGACCAACAGCGGTCAGCGCTGGTGGTGGAGGTCGGACATGGCCTCTCATTGCCCAGCATAGTGGAAGCTATGCTGGATAATGAGAGGGCGTGGTCGGCCTTCGCCCACTTCTGCGAAGAAGCGGTGGCGCAGAAGGAGGCGGCGGAGCGGGAGCGCGAGATTAACCCCCTCGCAGGCCCGCTTCGAGCAAGGAGAGGACGAGTTCGGCGGAGAACTCTTCGTCCTCTCCGTGGAGGTGGCCAGCCGGCAACAGGGACGGGGGTCCTTGTGCCGGCACTGTCATTGGCACCTCCACCGCTCGTTGGGGACGGCTCAGCTCTTCCGGCTGTCCCCAACCCCCCTCCTCCCAGCCCGAGGAGGGGCGTGGCCGCACACCCCGTGTTGGGGCCTGTGGGGGAGTGGGGTTGCGGGGAATAGCCTCGTGCAGTTCCCGTAACCCCATTCCATACCCACGGGTGGTTGAGCCCCGGGAGTTTTAGTGGGTATGCCCACAGGTCGCTTCTTGTTAGATAAAGCGGCCCGGAGGGTGAGTCCCACAGTACATTACGCAGACCCTGTCGCCCGGGAGCGACAGGGTCTGCTTAATGCATTTCTCCCGGAAAAACAAAAAACAAAAAAAAAAGCGACCCATAGTGAGTCTTGGCCTCCGATAGGTAATAAGAGCCTCTATTCGGTCAATCTTGCGCCACTTTCTGCCAGTCATCCACCAACCAACCAATCACTAGAGAATAATTATTACTTTTTTTTTCATTATTTCAGAATCTCCTGCGGAAGACATTTTATTTATATCCGGAAAAAACACCGAAAACTTAGAAGGACCACTTAAAGAAGAGAGGGCCCCTAAACCCGACTACGAAATGAGAAGGACTGAAAGAGAGAAACAACCCAAAAAGATAACGTTGGACTGCTCTCACTTAGATTGCAATAATACTTTAAAATCTGTATGCGGGGGTAAAATGGAAAACCGACAATGGCGGTATAGGTTGTTTTTGAACGAGTGCTATTTTAGAAGGGTAAACTGTGATTTTAAATATGAAATCAATAGTAAGTACATCATCATAACTTTCATCTTAGCGTGTCTTTCGTGCTATGCTTCCTCATATATCACAACCAACCACTAACCACCAATCAACCAACCAACACCAACCAACCAATCAATCAACCAACCAATCAATTAACAACCTTACCAACCAGACAATCAGTATACCTGCCAAACAGCCAACCAACCTACCAACTAACCAATCAACCAATCTATTAACCAACCAACCAACCAACCAACTAACCAACCAACCAACAAACCAAACAATGTCTTTGAAATAGTTTTTTTTTTAAATTTAAGTTAGATCCATACATATAATTACTTATAATTCTATGGGTCCATACAAAACACTCATTAATGCCAAAATAGGTACATACATATTTTTAATCTACTGCTGGTTCGGAATGACGATTCCCATTTTTGAGTAGCTATTCAAAGATTTCCATTGAGAAGATAACTCAGTTGTTACTCTTTTCAAATAATAAGGCACATATACATGAAGCATTCCTTGCTCGCGTAGTGTAGAGTTATTTTTATCCTTCAGGATAAAAAGTATCCTATCTCCCCCCTTCCTACCCTCCTCTGGTTCTAAGGTAGGCATGTACCTCTCCACCAGTACCAATACCTACACTGAAGGATAATGGGCAAAGGTGTATAGAGCTTGGTCCAAGCGGCTCCACGATTGAGTCATGCCAATGTAAAGATTATATGCTTACATTAAAAGTGACAAAGGGGCATCAAAATTGGTTCGAGGGATAATTGGAAAAACTATTTATTTTAAAAATGCCAAAAAATTTGACACTAAAACGCTTGACAGAAAATATTTTTCTGCGAAAAAAACCGCCTTCAAAAACCACGAACTAAAATGTGTAAAATAATATTTTTATCACTTTATACACTTCAAATAACATTTTATAACAGTACACTCGAGAAAAGGTTTTACCGAAGTTGGCGCCTAATCCCTGAATAATTGAGTGTTGTATTAAATTACAAGATAGTATTGGGCGCCGACTTCGGTAACACCTTTTCTCGAGTGTACTGTTATAAAATGTTAGCTATTTGAAGTGTATAAAGTGTTAAAAATATTATTTAGTTCGTGGTTTTTGAAGGCGGTTTCTGTTTTTTTCTTTCTTATTCTTTCAGGGTACAAAGTAATGCCAGACGAGTTCTGCAAGACTGTCGGATCCCACAACTCGGAGAGACCATTCGTCTACCAACCCCTATTTCCAATGTTACCGAGGGTAGAGAAACCATTGCCAGCTCCAGTCAGTAACCTTAGAAGAAGCTTCTCTTCTAGAAGGTAACGTAATGTTCCGATACCCGAATATCCCATTTTGGGTATTTTTTTACCGACTTCAAAAAAGGAGGAGGTTCTATGTTCGACTGTATTACAGGGTGTATCTGTGAACATTTACATCCATTTAACCATGTGTTCTACCAACCATTCTGAACATTTGTTCTACGACTTTTCGATCAGTCGAAAATTTTTTCGACTCCCCATACAAAATGACTAAGTCACGTGACCGACTTTGTATGAAAAGTTGATTTTTTTTATGCGAATTTCCAAAAGTCATAGAACATGTTGTTCAGAATGGTTGGTAGAGCACGTGGTTGGAGGGATGTAAATGTTCACAGATACACCCTGTATTTCTTTTGCAAAACAAGCCGCGTGGGCTGATGACAATTCAAAGGTTTTAAATTAGTGTCTAGTGGTTTTTAGTGTACAAATTTGGTGTTTATTTGTGTAGTGAAGTTCCGCAAAGTGATCCTAATAATAAGAATCGTTCTTAACACTGCTATTGTGTGTCGAGTGAGTTGTCTCGTGACAACTTGCTTGGACCTTATAGAGTCTTAAGGTGACGGGTAGGGCACACTAGCCACGCCAATCGATTTTAATTTTTAGCTACTAAACCGGATCTATTTTAAACAATTTCGGGGTTACAATCTGTCGGCAAACACTTATACTATTTATTAAAAAACCATGCACAAATGTTGGGTCCGTTATTGTACGCGAAAAATTGATTCACGCCAAAAGCGGCCACTTTTGGCAGTAATCCAAAATTCGAGTACTTAAGTAGACCAAACAGTTAACTATAAGTAGATATTAATTAATAGTAGGTGTTTGCCGAGAGATGGAAACCCCGAAATTGTTTAAAATAGATCCGGTTCAGTATCTAAAACCCGTCATCCTTAAAACCCGCGATTATTTTTAGAGTGTTATCCGTGGGTCGATAAAACGTAAAACACCGGCGTTTTATTGAGTGACTGTGACTTTGACTGACTTCGACTGTTGACTACCTACTTATTCTCAATAAGTTACTTGACATTGGCGAATTATCTTCGGGTAGAGGCATAATAATAAAAAAATGGTTCCAGATCCTTAAATATGGGTCTGGATGGCTCGTTCTGCTCCCACCTCTGCCCTGCCACCTGTCCTGAGGACTACGCTCCAGAGTGCGCCATCACGAGCAAGGGCGAGAAGAAGGTCTTCATCAACCATTGCAAGTTAGACTACAACTCATGTACTCATGGTGCAGGTGAGTGCAGGATCTCCCAGACACGTCCGGGTGAGGAACCGCCTCATCGTCATCGTCAGCCCATTTAAGTCCCCACTGCTGGGGCACGGGCCTCCCTCAATCACATGAGGGGTAATTGCCACACTCACCACGCTTGGCAGACGGGTTGGCGAGGGTTTTGATATAAATGCAGAGTTTCCTTCTCTGGGTGCTGATGATCATGCCAGCAGCTTTACCTTAGTCGCCTTTTACGACACCTCGGTAAGAGTGAGGGTGGCCTATTCTACTCTGCAGGACCACACGGCTACCGCCTAGTCCGCCGTATAGGCGGATATCCGCCCGGGGAATATCGTGGAGGGAGGCTTCGGCTGTTTCACCATGATATTCCCTAATATGGGCGATGAGGGAGAACCGCAGGGGGTTTAGTGGGTATGCCTTTGCCTGGCTTCTCTTTGGGAGAAGCCCCGGAATAAACCCCCCCCCCCCCCCCCCCCGTGGTCTGGTATGCATTAGGTAGTCGGCTCATCTCTTGAGCCGGCGGCATTCCCCCTGCGAAACCAAAAAAAAAAAAAAAGGTGGGTGCAGGAAACCAACACTTGCCAAAGCTAGTATATTACATTATAAGGGATGAGATTTGAATCTACCACCCCCATTTACTCGTAAAAGGTGCAAGTTCAAATCGATTTAGTGAAAGCTTCGAATAAAAGTTTCATTTACTTTTGCAGTATGGCACCGGCGCCCTCTGTCGGAATGCATCGGAACCAAGAAGGCGGACTTCCGGCAAAATAGAGGGTTCATAAGTTGGATGCAGCATGTTGGCATCGTGGATGGGAAAGGGCGACTTGTCATGAATTAAATTTTAATAAAAAAATGGCCAAGCGCAAGTTGCAGTCGCCAACCGAAGGTTTTTAACGAAGAATATTTATAAATAGTTGAATGAATGAATACCTATACTTTTATTACAAAAAACCGAATCTCAACGATCAGCCACTTATGAAGGATATATTGTAGTGCTCACGTGTACGCAAACACAAGTGCACTCTCTAGGGAGAGTGCACTTGTGTTTGAGGGAGAGTGTTGAGAGTGTTGTGAGGGATCGAGCGCAGGACCAACGGCTTAACTTTCCGAGTCACGATTACAAGACAGCCAACTTCCAGACTCCGGGCTGACACTAAGAATTCCTTAAGGTGACGGGTAGGGCACACTGACGCCAATCGATTATATTTTTTAGCTACTAAACGCGTACGCGAAATATTGATTCACGCCAAAAGCGGCCTCTTTTGGCGTGACTCAATTTTTCGCGTACAAAAACGGACCCAACATTTGTGCATGGTTATTTAATAAATAGTATAAGTATTTGCCGAGAGATTGTAACCCCATAATTGTTTAAAACAGATCCGGTTTAGAAACTAAAAGTTAAAATCAATTGGCGTCGCTAGTGTACCCTTAAACAAAATTTACAGATCTTATAAGGTATACCTATACACCTTTATTTTTTTTATCGTTTACATTATTGCTGGATGGATATTCTATTTTGTACATATATTGCCGACCCGTTTGGAACAGTGGTAGTGAACGCTGCCTTTGGTCCAAGGGTTGCGGGTTCGATCCCCGCACAGTACAAACATTTGTGTGCATGAACATGTCTGTTAGTTTTCTATGTATTATAAGTATGTATTTACAAAAGAAAAGTATGATAATATGTATATATTTGTAATCCCACTGTTGGTTCTGATATCCGTAACACAGGTGCTTGAGCTACCTATCTCGGAGTCAGATCAATGTAGGTATGTGACGTTGTGAAATATTTATTTATTTATATATATTAAAAAAACATATGGAACAGCTGTTTTTTTTTCGCTTATTTTGTTTGTGTTACGGGTTGTGAGCGATAAAATATAACGGTGCATACTATTATTCTTCATACCATCATTTTCTTCAAGATGAGTCATGGAAAATTAATTTTTCCTAATCAATTTTAAGTCTACTTTTTGTATAAAGTGGTATTTTCCAATAACTCTATATAAGCAGACATGCATTGGCCGCCCAGACAAAGGGCGCCTTTCCACTATAGATGCTATGCATCTATGCTAGGAAGATGTGAAAGCTACGCGACAGTTTCCACCAATATTAACTTATGTAGTTGTTTGAGGAAGATGCGACGCGAGCCTACACGCATCCATAGCACTCATCTGTAGTTCGCATCCGTAGCACGCATACTTATCACTCATCCTTTACACGCATCCATAGAACGCATCCGTAGTTCGCATCTGTAGCACGCATCCGTAGCTCGCATTCGTTACAAGCATACTTATCACTCATCCTTTACACGCATCTATAAAACGCATCCGTAGCTCACATCCGTAGCAAGCATCCGTAACCCGCATCCATAGCACACATCCATAGCACGCATCCGTAGCACGCATCCGTAGCAGACAGCCGTAGCACACATCCATAGCACACATCCATAGCACACATCTGTAGCACGCATCCGTAGCACGCATCCGTAGCACGCATCCGTAGCATGCATCCCTAGCACGCATCCATAGCTCGCATCCGTAGAATGCATCCGCAGTAAATATCCGTAGCACGCGTCCGTAGTACGCATCCGTAGCACGCATCCATAGCACGCATGTCTAGCACACATCCGTAGCACGCATCCATAGCATACATCCGTAGCATACATCCGTAGCACGTATCCGTAGCATACATCTATAGCACGCATTCATAGCACGCCACCGTAGTACGCATCAGCAGCACACATCAGTAGCACGCATCCGTAACACGCATCCGTAGCTCGCATCCTTTACAAGCATACTTATCACTCATCCTTTACACGCATCCATAGAACGCATCCGTAGTTTGCATCTGTAGCACGGATGCGTAGCTCGCATTTGTTACAAGCATACTTATCACTCATCCTTTAAACGCATCTATAGAACGCATCCGTAGCTCGCATACTTATCACTCATCTTTTAAACGCATCTATAGAACGCATCCGTAGCTCGCATACTTATCACTCATCTTTTAAACGCATCTATAGAACGCATCCGTAGCTCGCATACTTATCACTCATTCTTTAAACGCATCCGTAGCTCGCATAATTATCACTCATCCTTTAAACGCATCTATAGAACGCATCCGTAGCTCGCATACTTATCACTCATCCTTTAAACGCATCTATAGATCGCATACTTATCACTCATCCTTTAAACGCATCTATAGATCGCATCCGTAGCTCGCATACTTATCACTCATCTTTTAAACGCATCTAATAGAACGCATCCGTAGCTCGCATACTTATCACTCATTCTTTAAACGCATCTGTAGCTCGCATACTTATCACTCATCCTTTAAACGCATCTATAGAACGCATCCGTAGCTCGCATACTTATCACTCATCCTTTAAACGCATCTATAGATCGCATCCGTAGCTCGCATACTTATCACTCATTCTTTAAAACGCATCCGAAGCTCGCATACTTATCACGTCATCCTTTAAACGCATCTATAGAACGCATCCGTAGCTCGCATACTTATCACTCATTCTTTAAACGCATCCGTAGCTCGCATACTTATCACTCATCCTTTAACACGCATCTATAGATCGCATCCGTAGCTCGCATACTTATCACTTATCCTTTAAACGCATCTATAGAACGCATCCGTAGCTCGCATACTTATCACTCATTCTTTAAACGCATCCGTAGCTTGCATACTTATCACTCATCCTTTAAACGCATCTATAGATCGCATCCGTAGCTCGCATACTTATCACTCATCTTTTAAACGCATCTATAGAACGCATCCGTAGCTCGCATACTTATCACTCATTCTTTAAACGCATCCGTAGCTCGCATACTTATCACTCATCCTTTAAACGCATCTATAGATCGCATCCGTAGCTCGCATACTTATCACTCATGCTTTAAACGCATCTATAGAACGCATCCGTAGCACACATCTGTAGCACGCCTCCGTAGCACGCATCCGTAGCACGCATTCGTAGCAGACATCCGTAGCACACATCCATAACACACAGTGCTACAGATGTAGCACGCATCCGTAGCACGCATCCGTAGCATGCATCCCTAGCACGCACCCGTAGCACGCATCCGTAGCTCGCATCCGTAGCATGCATCCGCAGCAAACATATGCAGTACGCTTCCATAGCACGCATCCGTAGCACGCATCCGTAGCATACATCTATAGCACGCATTCATAGCACGCCACCGTAGTACGCATCAGTAGCACACATCCGTAGCACGCATCCGTAACACGCATCCGTAGCACACATCCTTAGCATACTGCATCCACAGCACGCATACAAACAAAAGTCAAAGCTTAGGTAGTTGAACCCGTTTCTACTTATGACATTTATTTATTACTTTTGTTTTTCTAAAGGTTCAGAAACTTGCATGGCTTTATGATATTACATATTGCACAATAATTCAAAATCAAAATCAATAATGTCTTTATTCAATTTAAGTCTATACAGAACATTTATGAATGTCAAATATTATGTAATCTACCGCTGATTCGGAATGTCAATTTCGACCGAGAAGAATCAGCAAGAAACTCAGTAGTTACTCTTTTCAAATAATATAGTAATTAAAATATTCATTCTTTTACAAATTATGACTACAGTGACAGTATGATATATAATGCTTATAATCAATATCGTTTAGATAAATCGTCAAAGAAAAATTATGAAATGAATTATACATTAGAGGACAGGCGAAGAGATCAACACGTCCAGGAATCCTTATCATTCAAATAATCATCTACTTTATAGTAGCCTTTCTGCATTAGGCAGTTTTTTACATGCAACTTATGAGATTTGTGTACGCTCTGTCTTTAAACTTTTGAAGCTCTGTCGGTTTAGTGGTTTAAGTACCGAGCCATGATCTCGGGGTCATGGGTTCGAGCGAAAAGTATGTTTCGAGTTTTGTGATCATCATCATCATCATCAGCCGCATTTTAAGTGCCCCACTGCTGGGGCACGGGCCTCCCTCAATCACATGAGGGGTAATTGCCATACTCACCACGCTTGGCAGACGGGTTGGCGAGGGTTTTGATATAAATGCAGAGTTTTCCTCTCTGGGTGGCTGATGATCATGCCAGCGCTTTACCTTAGTCGCCTTTTACGACACCTCGGTAAGAGTGAGGGTGCCTATTCTCATACTCTGACGGACACTACGACTACCGCTAGTCCCGCGCCGGTAAAGGCGGATATCCGCCCGGGGAATAGCGTGGAGTGAGGCTTCGGCTGTTTTCACCAATGATACTCCCAATTGGGGCGATTGAGGGAGAACCCGCAGGAGGTTTAGTGGGTAGGCCTTTGCCTTTGCCTTTGCCCCGGAATAACCCGGCCGCCCCCCAGTGGTCAGGTATGCATTAGGTAGTTGGCTCATCTCTTGAGCCGGCGGCATTCCCCCTGCGAAACCAAAAAAAAAAAAAAAGGTGGGTGCAGGAAACCAACACTTGCCAAAGCTAGTATATTACATTATAAGGGATGAGATTTGAATCTACCACCCCCATTTACTCGTAAAAGGGGCAAGTTCAAATCGATTTAGTGAAAGCTTCGAATAAAAGTTTCATTTACTTTTGCAGTATGGCACCGGCGCCCTCTGTCGGAATGCATTGGAACCAAGAAGGCGGACTTCCGGCAAAATAGAGGGTTCATAAGTTGGATGCAGCATGTTGGCATCGTGGATGGGAAAGGACGACTTGTCATGAATTAAATTTTAATAAAAAAAATTGCCAAGCGCAAGTTGGAGTCGCCCACCGAAGGTTTTTAACGAAGAATATTTATAAATAGGTGGATGAATGAATACCTATACTTTTATTACAAAAAACCGATTTTTTTTATGCTAGAGGCGGACAAACGAGCAAGCGAGTCACCTGATGGAAAGTAATCATCGCCGCCCATGAACATCCGCGAAATCAGAGAGATCGCTAATGTGTTGCCGGCCTTTCTTTTAAAAAAGAGTATGCTCTTCTCTTGAAGATCCCTAAGTCGTAGCCGTCCGGAAATACTCCCGCAGCCAAACCGTTCCACAGAACTGAGGTACGTGGTAGAAAGTTCCGCGAGAAACGCACAGTATTAGACCGCCATCCATCGAGATGATGAGAATGGAATGACGAATCTCAAAGATCAGCCACTTATGAAGGATATATTGTAGTGAACACGTGTACGCAAACACAAGTGCACTCTCTTTTCCTCTACCGTCATATTCCGATGGGACACCAGTGTGACACGACCGGAGAGGGATCGGGCGCAGGACCAACGGCTTAACGTGCTTTCCGAGTCACGTGGGTACAAGACAGCCAACTTCCAGACTCCGGGCTGACACTAAGAATTCCTTAAGGTGACGAGTAGGGTACACTGACGCCAATCGATTTTATTTTTTAGCTACTAAACGCGTACGCGATATATTGATTCACGCTAAAAGCGGCCACTTTTGGCGTGAATCAATGTTTCGCGCACAAAAACGGACCCAACATTTGTGCATGGTTATTTAATAAATAGTATAAGTATTTGCCGAGAGATTGTAACCCCATAATTGTTTAAAACAGATCCGGTTTAGAAACTAAAAGTTAAAATCGATTGGCGTCGCTAGTGTACCCTACTGTCACCTAAACAAAATTTACAGATCTTATAAGGTATACCTATACCTACTTATTTTTTTTTATCGTTTACATTAATTGCTGGATAGATATTCTATTTTGTACATATATTGCCGACCCGTTTGGAACAGTGGTAGTGAACGCTACCTTTGGTCCAAGGATTGCGAGTTCGATCCCCGCACAGTACAAACATTTGTGTGCATGAACATGTCTGTTAGTTTTCTATGTATTATAAGTATGTATTTACAAAAGAAAAGTATTATATGTATATATTTGTAATCCCACTGTTGTTTCTGACATCCGTAACACAGGTGCTTGAGCTACCTATCTGGGAATCAGATTAATGTATGTGACGTTGTGAAATATTTATTTATTTATATATATTTTAAAAAAATCATATGGAACAGCTGTTTTTTTTTCGCTTATTTTGTTGATCTAACATGCTTAATGGAGTTCATTCACGATACTTATTATGTGCTTTACGGGGTGTGAACGATAACATATAACGGTGCATACTATTATTCTTCATACCATCATTTTCTTCAAGATGAGTTATGGAAAAAGAATTTTTTCCATGTCTACTTTTTGTATAAAGTGGTATTTTCCAACTCTATATTAGTAGACATGCATTGGCCGCCCAGACAAAGGGCGCCTTTCCACTATAGATGCTATGCAGCTATGCTAGGAAGATGTGAAAGCTACGCGATAGTTTCTACCAATATTAACATATGTAGTTGTTTGAGGAAGATGAGACGGGCTCACGCATCCATAGCACTCATCCTTAACACGCATCCGTAGCACGCATCTGTAATTCGCATCCGTAGCACGCATATTTATCACTCATCCTTCACACATATCCATAGAACGCAGCTGTAGTTCGCATCCGTAGCACGCATCCGTAGCTCGCATCCGTTACAAGCAAACTTATCACTCATCCTTCACACGCATCCATAGAACGCATCCGTAGCTTGTATGCGTAGCACGCATCCGTAGCTCGCATCCGTAGCTCGCATCCGTAGCTCGCATCCGTTACAAGCATACTTATCACTCATCCTTTACACGCATCCATAGAACGCATCCGTAGCTTGTATGCGTAGCACGCATCCGTAGCTCGCATCCGTTACAAGCATACTTATCACTCATCCTTTACACGCATCCATAGAACGCATCCGTAGCTCGCATCCGTAGCACGCATCCGTTGCTCGCATCTATTACAAGCATACTTATCACTCATGCTTTACACTCATCCATAGAACGCATCCGTAGTTCGCATCTGTAGCACGCATCTGTAGCTCGCATTCGTTACAAGCATACTTATCACTCATCCTTTACACGCAACCATAGAATGCAACCGTAGCTCGCATACTTATCACTCATCCTTTACACGCATCTATAGAACGCATCCGTAGCTCACATCCGTATAAAGCATCCGTAACCCGCATCCATAGCACACATCCATAGCACGCATCCGTAGCACGCATCCGTAGCACGCATCCGTAGCATGCATCCCTAGCACGCATCCTAGCTACGCATCCGTAGAATGCATCCGCAGTAAATATCCGTAGCACGCGTCCGTGAGTAACGCATACCGTAGCACGCCTCCTAGCACGCATGTCTAGCACACAATCCGTAGCACGCATCCATAGCATACATTCCGTACATACATCCGTAGCACGTACTCCGTAAGCATAACATCTTATATCACGCATTCATAGCACGCCACCGTAATACCATCAGCAGCACAACATCAGTAGCACGCATCCGTAACACGCATCCTAATCCCCCGTAGCTCGCATCCTTTACAAGCATACTTATCACTCATACTTTACACGCATCCATAGAACGCATCCGTAGTTTGCAATCTGTAGCACGATGCGTAGATCGCATTTGTTCAGAGCATACTTATCACTCATCATTTAAACGCCTCTATAGACGCATCCTTGCTCTCATACTATCACTCATCTTTTAAACGCATCTATAGGACGCATCCGTGCTCGCATACTATCACTCATCTTTTAAAAAAACGCATCTATATAAACGCACCGTAGCTCGCATGACTTATCACTCATGTCTTAACGCAATCCGTATCTCGCATAATTATCACCATCTTAAACGCATCTATAGAACGCATCGTAGCTCGCATACTTAGCACTCATCCTTAAACGCATCTGTAGATCGCTACGATATCACTTCATCCTTTTAAATCGCATCTATAGATCGTCATCCGTTACTCGCTACTTATCACTCATCTTTTACAACGCATCTTAAAACGCATCCGTAGCTACGCATACTTTATCACTCATTCTTTAAACGCATCTGTAGCTCGCTACTTATCACGCATCCTATTAAACGCATCTATAGAACGCGATCCGTAGCTCGCGATACTATCACTCCTCCTTTAAATCGCATCTATAGATCGCATCCGTAGCTGCGCATACTTATCACTCATTCTTTAAACGCATCCGAACAGCTCGCATACTTATCAGCGCGTCATCCGTTAAACGCATCTATAGTAACGCATCCGTATTCTCTGCATACTTATAACGCATTCCTTTAAACGGGGGGCCTCCGTAGCTCGCATACTTATCACTCATCCTTTAAACACGCATCCTATAGATCAGCGCATCCGTAGCTCGCATACTTATCACTTATCCTTTAAACGCATCTATAGAAATCGCATTCCGTAGCTCGCATACTTATCACTCATCTTTCAACGCATCCGTAGCTTGCATACTTCATCAATCATGCTTTTAAACGCATCTATAGATCGCATCCGTAGCTCGTCATACTTATCACTCATCTTTTAAACGCTCTGATAGAACGCCTCCGTAGCATCGCATACTTTATCACTCATTCTTTAAACGCATCCGTAGCTCGCATACTTATCACTCATCCTTTAAACGCATCTATAGATCGCATCCGTAGCTCGCATAACCTATCACTCATGCTTTAAATCGCATCTATCGAACGCATCCTAGCACACATTGTAGCACGCCCTCGTATCACCAATCCGTAAGCACGCATTCGTAGCAGACATCTGTCGTACACACAGTCCATAACCCACAGTGCACAGTGATGTATGCACGCATCCGTAGCACTCATCCGTACATCATCCCTAGCACGCACGCCAGTAGCACGCATCCGTAACTCGCAATCCGGTTAGCATGCATCCGGCAGCAAACATATGCATATACGCTTCCATATCACGCATCCGTATGCAGCGCATCGTAGCATACACTAGAGCACGCACTTCATAGCACGCCACCGTAGTACGCCTCAGTAGCACCATCCTTAGCACGCATCCGTGAACACTCAATCCGTAGCACACTCCTTAGCATACTGCATACCCGCAACGCATACAACAGTGTCAAAGCTAGTATTGAAACCCGTTTCTACTTTCTGACATTTATTTATTACTTTTGTTTTTCTAAAGGTTCAGAAACTTGCACGCTTTTAATGATATTAAAACATATTGCACAATAATTCAAAATCAAATCAATAATGTCTTTATTCAATTTAAGTCCATACAGAACATTTATGATTGTCAAATATTATGCTCTACCGCTGATTCGGAATGTCAATTTCTACCGAGAAAAATCAGCAAGAAACTCAGTAGTTACTCTTTTCAAATAATATGGTAATTACAATATTCATTCTTTTACAAATTATGATTCCAGTGACAGTATGATATATAATGCTTATAATCAATATCGTTTAGATAAATCGTCAAAGAAAAATTATGAAATAAATTATACATTAGAGGACAGGCGAAGAGATTAACATGTCCAAGAATCTTAATCATTCAAATAATCATCTACTTTATAGTAGCTTTTCTGCATTAGGCAGTTTTTTACATGCAACTTATGAGATTTGTGTACGCTCTGTCTTTAAACTTTTGAAGCTCTGTCGGTTTAGTGGTTTAAGTACCGAGCCATGATCTCGGGGTCATGGGTTCGAGCGAAAAGTATGTTTCGAGTTTTGTGATCATCATCATCATCATCAGCCAATTTAAGTCCCCACTGCTGGGGCACGGACCTCCCTCAATCACATGAGGGGTAATTGCCATACTCACCACGCTTGGCAGACGGGTTGGCGAGGGTTTTGATATAAATGCAGAGTTTTCCTTCTCTATGCAGAGTTTTGTGATCACCAATCCGCATTAGGCTAGCGTGGTGATTAAGCCCAATCCCATCATAGTAGCGATGACTTGATTCCTATGATGTCGGCCTTTGCCCTGCAGTAGGACAGTTAATAGGCTGATACTTTAATAATTTAGCACATCTTTGGTGGAAAGAGACCCTTACAGAGTGGTAGATCCTATATCAAAATTTAACTTGGCACGACTACACATTTTATCCTTGTTCTAAAACACCGTGAAAGCTCGCTAAAAGCCGTTAGGATATCGACGAGCTTTTAAGCTATTAGGGATAGACGTCGGAATTGGTCTCGTATCCAAAATGGGGGGTATTGCGTCTAAAAGCTTTGGATATTTTAGATTTTCAAAACTCATTTCAAAGGTGTCTTTCGTCTTGGGATTGCAAAACTAGCCTGTGGCCTGACCGTGGGAGAGCCACGCTTCAGTTTGACCAGAGTGATACCACGGCCTCACAGAAAACTGGCGTGAATCAGCACTGTGTTGTATTTCGCTGCGTGAGTGAGGGTACCGGAGGTCCAATACGGGGGAAAAAGGGGTTTAGAGGTTGGTCTCTTTCCCCGTGACACGTTCCATGTGTTGCCGATGGAAGTGACTCACTCGTTCTCTCGCTATCTGTGATTATCTGAAATTCGTCGCTCATTCGTGTCAATGGAACAGTGAGTCAGTGAGCGAGTTGACCGATTGAACAAATCAGATCTTGAGATCCGAATGATACATTCGGAGCGAGAATCAGTGATTTGGAGCAGTGTATCATTTATCTGAAGCAGATCACTGAGTTTTCAAATTCAAAATTCAAATGTAGGTACTTTATATGCATAGGCTTATTACAAATCGTCATACATGAAAAATATAAATTATATTTATGTATATTATACATGTAATTACACATAAAATATACTAAGAAATTAATAAATATAATGTGATTCTACCACCGGAATCGGAAAGTTGGTTCTGACGAGAAGTTCCGGCAAGAAACTCGGCAGTTACTCTTTTAAATCGCCAAAATTTATAAGTACAGTATCATGGGTGTAGGCGAACAGTTTATCATTTCCACAAATTCTTGACATTTAAGTAATCATTAACTGTATAGTAGGCTTTTGCAATTAAATAATTTTTAACATGTGTTTTAAATTTAGGCATTGTTAAAACAACAAGTTTTTGTGGTAACTTATTAAATATTTAATACTCATTCCTACAAATGAATTACCAATCTTATGAAGTCTGAGATGTGGAACAGCAAGCTTGTGTTTATTTCTAGTATTTAGGTTATGGTTGTCGGATTTTTGAGGGAAGTTTTCTAAATTTTTATAAACATACATAATACAGTCAAAGATGTACTGTGATGCTAATGTCAAAATATTAATTTCTTTGAAGTTTCTAAGCGAGTCTCGTGGCCTAAGTCCGTATATGGCCCTGACAGCTGAGTCGTTTCTGTAATGAGTTACACACGTCTATGATGAATGGGCCGGTTCTACCGGAGTCGAGCCGGCCCATTCATGCCGAAGCGAACATTTAGAGTGATACCACAGCCTCACAGAAAACCGTTCTCTGTGTTTCGTCGAAAGTGAGGTTACTGAAAGCCCAGTGTGTAGAAAATTTAGAGGTGGGCAGCGCACTTGTGACTCTAGTGCTTTGTGGCATGGGTGGCGACAGCTTATCATCAGGTGATCCGTCTGCTCGTCTGCCACATAAAAAATAACATCCCTTCAAATAACATTTTTAGGGTTCCGTAGCCAAATGGCAAAAAAAGGAACCCTTATAGATTCGTCATGTCTGTCCGTCTGTCTGTCTGCCACAGCCACTTTTTTCCGAAACTATAAGAACTATACTTTTACACAAAAATTGGAAAAAATAAAAAAATTGGGGGTCTCCATATTTGAAAATGAAACTTCATTTTTTTTTTCATCAAACCTATACTTACGTGTGGGGTATCTATGGATAGGTCTTTAAAAATGATGTTGAGGTTTTTAACATATTTTTTTATCCAAGCACAATACTATACGCTATAAACCGTAAACCGCCATATTAGCCGCAAAACCGTCAATCGATGGGGTAAACGAGTTCTAGAGTGGAGACCGCGTCTTGGCAAACGTAATGTAGGGCGCCCTCTGGCTAGGTGGGGGGCGATCTGCGCAGGATGGCTGGCAAGAGCTGGATGCGAGAAGCTATGGATAGATCACGGTGGCGAACAATTGGAGAGGCCTACGTCCAGCAGTGGACTGCAATAGGCTGATGATGATGATGAAACCGTAAACCGCAATTTACCTTCCATATATCTTACTTGCTGCTACGGAACCCTTCATGGGCGAGTCCGACTCGCACTTGGCCGGTTTTTTAATTAATACTTGAAACTTTACAACTAGAAAAACCCACCTCAATCCACCCTAATACCCTCGTAAATATGAACTTTAAATTCGCCAAACTGCCCCTCCGAAGATTAGCGTGTCCAAAATTATCTTTGTTAATTAGAATTTAAGATCTCCATGGGAAATAACGCTCCATGGGTGAGGCCAGATGTTAGGCGGTTACAGACTGGCGGTTTTATATGTTTTTTTTTATTTTTTTACTGTAGATAGGTAAGCGTTTGACCATATTTCACCTGATGGTAAGTGATAATATGGTCTAAGATGTAGCACGATTACCTAGAAGATACCTATTCACTCGCGCTTTGAAAAGCCCCCAAATTGTAGCCTCTAGGGAACACCTCCTCAGGCAGCTGCTTCCACTGTTTCGCAGTACGAATAAGGAAACAAATATATAATAAAATATAAATATATAATAGGAATAATAGTACAAGATTTGACCGTAGGGAGAGCTATGCTTCGGTATGAATGGGCGAGCTTCGACCGGAGTGAAAACACGGCCTCTTAGAAAACCGGCGTGAAGCAGCACTGTAGCTATGTTTCGCTGCGTGAGTGAGGGTACCGGAAGCCCAATCATGGGGAAAGGGTGTTTAAAGGTTGACAGCGCACTTTTGACTCCACTGGGGTCGCGGAAGTCCATGGGCGGCAATCGCTTCCCATCAGGTGTCTGCCACCTATCACATAAAAAAATAGGGGGCAAACTAGCAGACCGATCACCTGATGGCAAGCGATTGCCGCCCATAATGAGGCCTACAACACCAGTGGAGTGATGAAGATCTCCATGGGAAAGAACGCTCCATGGGTGAGACCACAGATGTTGTTCGCTTATAGACTGACGGTTTTTATGCGTCAGATTTTTTTTTATATTAAAAATAGGGTTTTAACTAAATGGGGGCAGACGGATCACCTGATGGCAAGCAATTGCCGACGCCCATGGATACCAGCGACACAAGTGGAGTCAAAAGTGCGCTGCTAACCTTTAAACCCTCCCTTCCCCCGGATTAACCCACACTCACGCAGCGAAACACAGCACAGTGCTTCTTCACGCACTCTTTGCCTAAATTTCAAGTTTCTAGGGCCAGTAGTTTGGGCTTTGAGTCCATTCTTAGTCACTCAGGTTCTCCTTTTATATATATAGATAAATTCATTAATATAACGATGACCCGTTTGGAACAGTGGTAGTGAACTTTATACTTTCCCCCGGATTGGGCCTCCGGTACCATCACTCACGCAGCGAAACACAACACAGTGCTGCTTCACGCCGTTTTTCTCCGTGGTATCACTCTGGTCGAGCCGGCCCATTCATGCCGAAGCGTGGCTCTCCCACGGTTGGTTTGTACGCTAGTCTGTAAGATCTTGCTTTACGTGGATACCGCCAGTTGTATCCGAACACCTAATTAGCAAATTGTATGCTTAATTCGCCCCTGGCTACGGGGGATTGCTTTGATCTCTTGGGGTGATTCTGTGGTTCTTTGTTGTTTCAAACTGGGTGGTTGATTACTATTTATCTTTACTTTTGGATTAGACACAGTCCCTCCACCAGCCCATGGTCCTTCCTACAGTCTCGGCATACGGACCGAATCTTGGGAGACGCTCACCAGGTACTTGCTAAGGGCTCTTTCCCCGGTGTGTTTCTTCACTCCCTGCAAAGTCTGTGTCTGTGTCCCATCTCAATGTCACTTCTCCCCAAATGGGGCGTGAAACACCACAACACAAGCGACTCGCGCTCGGGCAGTTCCACATCAATTAATCTCCTTTTACTTACTTTTGGATTATTAGAAATTGTATTCAATTATAAGAGTATATTGGGAGTACAGTCGGCCAAGAAAGTGGTCTACCACATTTGACAAAAGTTTCTGCGAGATGTAACGATCGCTAAGGTTGACTTTTATTTAATATATTTAACAACATTGACTGACTGTACTGGCGGTACGCCCTGTTGGTCTAGTGGTTTAAGTACCGGGCCGTGATATCGGGGTCCTGGGTCGAGGGAAAACTATTTTTCAAATTTTTCGAACATAGCTCGAGTTTGTGATCACCAATCCGCATTTGGCAAGCGTGGTGATTAAGCCTAGTCCCATCATAATAGCGATGACTTGATTTCTATGCGATTATTGCCGTGTGGTCCCCGGCAGAGTAGAATAGGCCACCCTCACTCATACCGAGGTGTCGTAAAAGGCGACTAAGGTAAAGCTGCTGGCATGATCATCAGCACCCAGAGAAGGAAAACTCTGCATTTATATCAAAACCCTCGCCAACCCGTCTGCCAAGCGTGGTGAGTATGGCAATTATCCCTCATGTGATTGAGGGAGGCCCGTGCCCCAGCAGTAGGCACTTAAATGGGCTAACGTTGACGATGATGATTTCTATGATGGAGGCCTTTGCCCTGCAGTGGGACAGTTTATAGGCTGATACTTTACTGGCGGTAGGAGTCAAATACTCCGCATGAGCTGTATGCAAATTCAAAGGTTTTAAATTTTATTAGTATCTAGATGTCTTTACTGAACACATTTGGTGTTTATTTGTGCAGTGAAGTGCCGCGAAGTGATCCTGTTATAAGAATTACTGATATTGTGTGTCGAGTGAGTTGTCACGGACAACTTACTTGGACGTAATAGAGTTAAAACCGTCGATTAAGTTTAGAGTGGTATCAGCAGAATCCGTAAGTCGATAAAACGTAAAACACCGGCGTTTTACTGTGTGACCAAACCAATTTTCGTTGTTAGAGTTCACGGTAATGTATATCGTATATGTTAGAGAGGTCGACACACATTTTTCCACTTTGGGAGTGTCTCTTGCGCAAAGTATTAAGGGCTCCAGCGACGCCAATTGACTTTATTTGTTAGCTACTAAACCAGATCTATTTTAAAGAACTTGGGGGCTTCAGTCTCTCGGTAAACACCTTTACTATTTATTTAATAGTTATAGTTAGCTATTTGATCTGGTTTTACGTTAGAATTTTGAATTACCGCCAAAAGCGGCCACTTTTGACGTAAATCATTTTTTTTAATACAAAATCAGACGCAACATTTGGGAATGGTTATTAAATAAATAGTATCAGTGTTCGCAGAGAGGCTGAATCCCCCTAATTATTTGAAATGTATTTGATTTGGTAGCTAACAATTGAAATCAATAGGCGTCGTAAGTATGCCCTAGCCGTCGCCTTAAGTTTAGAAATAAATATATATTAGAAAACTCAACATCATTTTTAAATCTAGGTATCCATAGATACCCCACACGTACGGGTCTGATGAAAAAAAAATTAAGAGTTTCAGTTCCAAGTACCTATGGAGCCCCCTAAAAATTTTCAGTTTCATATTTTTGTGTAAAATTCGTAATGCGGTTAACAAAATAAAAATAAAAATCGTAATGGGGTAGGGCACACTAGCGACGATTGACGTCGCAAGTGTGCCCTCCCCGTCACCTTAACATCAGGCGATCCGTCTGCTCGTCTGACATAAAATGACATAAAAACAGTGATATAATAAATAAATATAAACTTATTTATTACTTACTTATTTTCCTTTGCCGAGCTAATGTTCTCCCATTACCACAATTTAAGAAGAATCAGAATGAAAATACTATATTTGCATAATTTCAGGTACATAATGTGATGTTACAATGTTATTTGGTATCACTGAAATTTGCTCAAGTTAAGAAGCGTGCAAATATTTAATAACGGTATACAATTAAATACCAATTCAATGTCACTTAAAAATAACAATGATGTAAAAACTATGTCAGTAATAAATAATTAATATCTTACTCTATTGCCTAATAATAATTTATTCAAATAACCTCTCGTACGTGGAATACTGCCAACTGTCAAATTTAATTTTTTGACGTGTCGTGGGTCCCGCTCAGGGACGCTCCACGGACAGGGGTAATTTTGTGGCAGAGGTTTAGAAAAACCCAATTTTCGCTGAACCTGCTTGATTATATGTATTAATAACATTATTTATGTTGATAAAACATATTTCTTCAAGTAATTACTCACACTTCACCTGATTTTGAATTGAATTGGAACTGTACTCTGAGAAAAGATATGGGTTACTTACAAGTTCGACTTATATTTGCTGATTAATAAAATAAAAAAATAAAAGACTGATGTTTCATATATTGATTTATTTTCATAATTTATTACATATATTTTAAAATAAATACGACAACGAAGATGTTTTAATCATCATCATCATCATCAGCAGCCCTTTTAAGTCCCCACTGCTGGGGCACGGGCCTCCCTCAATCACATGAGGGGTAATTGCCATACTCACCACGCTTGGCAGACGGGTTGGCGAGGGTTTTGATATAAATGCAGAGTTTTCCTTCTCTGGGTGCTGATGATCATGCCAGCAGCTTTACCTTAGTCGCCTTTTACGACACCTCGGTAAGAGTGAGGGTGGCCTATTCTACTCTGCCGGGGACCACACGGCCAATGTTTGATGTTTTAATACATTTGTTTTATTACTAGTAGACTACTTATTTTTAAAATCTAAATCAAAATATTCAGTCAGCGAGTAAAAAGACCATTCCACAAGTGCATGGGACCAAATACGATATTCCATAAATCAATTCCCTATCCTAAATTCAATGGGCTCTCCAAGTTTTAACTGGAAAAGGGTGTGAGAGGACGATTAATTCATTTCAGTTGTAGAGTGCTAAATAAATCATAATACACATTTGGAGCGTCAAACACACGAGATGAGCGGATGGTTTCTCCCTCCTTGCATTCTGTTCACCAAAGTGGTATTCCTCAAAACTGACTTCTCGGTGGCTTAGAGATAGATAGATAGATATTCTTTATTGCACAAAAATAAAATACAAGCATGATACAACAGCAACAGACAGTACAATAAGGCGGTCTTATCGCTTGTAGCGATTTCTTCCAGACAACCTTTGGATAGAGGAAAGAAATATCGTATTCGTAATAAGGGAAGGCAGTGCAAAGTAGTTTAACAAATGAAATTAGTCGAGCCAATAATTAATTTATAAGCCACTAAGCGCCTGCAAAACATTACTATCAAAATTATTCTGACATGAATATTCGTATTTTATTCGCAGGCGTTTTAGTGAATTTTTGTGATAACTTTTTTAAAGAAGCTTTCCAAAATTCTGTGAAAAAGATATGTTAAGGTAGCATTATAGGTAGTACATTTCTACCTACATAAGCAAAGTGGTAAATACAACGCTAACACTATGAAAACTCAGAAGTGGTCAGGCAACCTGACGTCAGAATGACTGACCACTTAATTTATGAAATATCTGTCTTAATAGAGAGGTAGCAAATATATAATTAAAGGTAGCAAATAGTAGCAAATAGGTAGTAAATAGTGCACATGGTCTCATCTAAATATCTCGTTTGGTCCAGTCATTCTGACGGTCACAATTGTACCTAAGTTTTCGTTATTTTCCCCGATGATGACACGTGGAGAGAATGGGAGAGGATCGTGTAGCCAAAAAAGCCTATCTGGGACGACCAATGGGGCGACGTCCTGTAGGTCGTCCGAGATACCGCTGGAGGGACGAAGTCGCCAAGGACCTCATAGCACTCAACGTGCACGATTGGGCGGAATTGGCACAGGACCGCAAAAAATGGCGAACTTTGACGTCGGAGGCCAAGACCCACTTTGGATCGCTGAGCCAGCGTAGTAAGTAAGTTTTCGTTAAGGTGACGGGTAGGGCACACTAGACACGCCAATCGATATCAATTTTTAGCTACTAAACCGGATCTATTTTAAACAATTTCGGAGTTACAACCTCTCGGCAAACACAAACTATTTATTAAATAACCATCCACAAATGTTGGGTCCGTATTTGTACGCGAAAAATTGATTCACGCCAAAAGTGGCCGCTTTTGGCTTGAATCAATTTTCGGCGTACGCGTTAAACGCAACATTTTTGCATGGTTATTTAATAAATAGTATAAGTGTAATCCAGAAATTGTTTGAAATAGATCCGGTGTAGTAGCTAAAAATTAAAATCGATTGGCATCGCTAGTGTGCCCTACCCGTCACCTTAAGAAATTCTTAATGTCAGACTGGAGTCTATAAGTTGGCGGTCTTGAACTCCCATGCCTCGGAAAGCACGTAAAGCCATTGGTCTTGCGGTCGTGACACGTTGGTGTCCCATCGGAATACGAAGGTAAGGTAACAGAGAGTGCACTTGTGTTTGCGCACACACTTGATCACTATAATATATCCTGCGTACTTGGCTGATCGTTACGATTGGCCGCCGTAGCCGTAATCGGTTGGAGGATTTTATTATTCCTATGTCTCCGTCTCACTCGTCCTGCGAGAGCAGGACACTGCATCTGGCTAACCGCGAGATTCTAAAATCGCAAGTTGCTTTCCATTGTATTTAATTTGAAATGTCTTTTTTATTTCTTGCTTTTTAAAGGGACTCCCGAATTTTATTTATTTAAGTACAAATCAGTTCCTGATTTCAATAGGACCTGCAATCGATTTTATATTATTTTCCGTTTTTGGGGGCGGCCATCTTGGATTTGATTTTTTTCATAGTGAATTGTATCTTACTACTGAAACCCTTTTATTTGATTAGTATATCGAGGTGGGTTGTGACAAAATATGTTAATCCGACATTTTGTGTCGGCGGCCATCTTGGATCAATTTCCATCTAACATAGCTAAAACACTCACGATCAATTCGCCTTTCAAACAAAATCGGTTTATCACGGACAGACACAGCCACATACACACGGACATGTGTAACTTATAACACCCCGTTGATTTTTCATCGGGGGTTAAAAAAATATTATGCCTAAGTAATTTTAATTTTAAAAACCGCGAGCCAATCGTAACCCCGCGGGGCGAATCTAGCCACCCTAAATAACAAAGCACCTACGCAAGATGACAAACATCCATCCAGCTAAGACAGATGGTACTAATTTATTCAGTACCGAACTACCGATGTACTAACTAGTTTATTTAGTCTGGGTGTTGAGAACATTAAGCGTCTGGCGACAGGTCCATTGTTGTTGCCAAATGGCAGATTAGACAATTACAAATTATGCGATGAAAATAGCGAGTTTACAGATCGGCGAACATCTGATATTGGATAGGACGCATAATATCCTTCAACCGATTACGGCTACGGCGGCCAATTTCAACGATCAGCCACGTACGCAGGATATATTATAGTGCTCAAGTGTGTGCGCAAACACAAGTGCACTCTCTATTCCCTTACCCTCATATTCCGATGGGACACCAGGGTTATACGACCGGAGAGGGATCGGGCGCAGGGCCAACGGCTTGACGTGCTTTCCGAGGCACGGGGGTACAAGACCGCCAAGTTCCAGACTCCGGGCTGATACTAAGAATTTCTTACCGAAAACTTAGGTACAAATGTTTGGCCTGACCCGGGGATCGAACCCGGGACCTCTTGCGCAACCGTCGCTTTAAAGTGCGACCCGCTAACCACATACGCCACCGAGGCAGTGGCAATAATAAGACGCATATTGTGTAGGTAAATATCAAACTCCGGTAAGTCACACCCATACTCTAAATTGAACTATGAATGGCGCTAAATTTGAATTTCAATTGTCATACTGTTACTTTTATCCAAATCACGATAAATACCCAGAAACTCTTTAAAATAATGGTCAAAATCAATGATTTATTTCAAACCCCGGCACGTCCATTGACAAGTGTATATCAATCTCAAGCACGTCCCCATCGACCAATGACGGTGTATTTTTAGGGTTCCGTAGCCAAATGACAAAAAACGGAACCCTTATAGATTCGTCATGTCTGTCCGTCTGTCCGTCCGTCCGTCCATACGTCCGTATGTCACAGCCACTTTTCTCCGAAACTATAAAAATTACACTATTGAAACTTGGTGAATAGATGTATTTTGTTAACCGCATTACAATTTTTATGAATTGAAAAAAATATAAAATTGGGGGGTCTCCATACTTGAAACTGATTTTTTTACCCATCAAACCTATACGTGTAAGGTATCTATGGATAGGTCTTTAAAAATGATGTAGAGGTTTTTGACATCATTTTTTTCTAAACACAATACTTTGCGCAAGCTCCCAAATTGTCCCCCCCCCCCCCCACTTCTATAATAAATGAAATTTAAAACTAAAAAAAATATATGATGTACATAATCATGAAAACTAACAACGAAAATTGGTTTGAACTAGATATAGTGAGTAGTTTTTTTTAATACGTTATAAACCGTAAACCGCTATTTACCTTCCTGCTGCTACGGAACCCTCCATGGGCGATTCCGACTCGCACTTGGCCGGTTTTTTCCAACTTTATAATTTGTGATCGAATGTGCTCCATTCCACGCGTCCGTGTGTCGTCCACGTCACGGTCTACTAAATAACAATATAAATAGCTTGCATTATTCGTCGCTCGTTACACCGCCCGTCTGTCTGTCTGTCCTGAATTAACAAGACACTTATGTTGACATTTTAACACATTGTAGTTATTGTTTTGAGATGTGCGTGAAATATTAGCTTCTGTGAGCTATGGCTGTTAGTATCATAAGATTAAAGAAGCCCGTGGTAAAATTAACCTGAGTGTTAGCTCAGTGGCTAAAAAGACGCTATAGTAAATTCAGTATCTGAAGGTGAATATCACAGTTCTATTTTGACATTAAAAGTGAGACGCTCCTTTTAAACCTAAACGATATTTTTAAGAATCGAGAATATTTTCTTTTGAAATCTAATTGACTTTTTATTTATAATGTATCAAGACGGGAATTAACACGATATGTATTATGTGATACAATATTGTGTACTCACATATTTGGCTCGACGTTTCGGCTACGTTACATTTGCCGTGGTCACGAGCGGACTGGCGGAGCACGGCGTCGTCTGCTGGGGCCGGGCTGTGAATCTTCGGACACCCTCACATTTTTTGATATTAATTCGCCACTAGATGAATTGTCAGTGAAGCTACTCCGACACACTACACTAACAGTATCGGTGTTTGTTTGCGTTAGTAACGGCCTACACGGGGTTTGCCTAATTACTGGATTCCATGTCGATGATATTTTTAATCCATCCTCCCGATTGAAAGTCTTATACTTCTTGATCTCAATCGCTTCATGTACTATCCTGGTATGATAATGACGATCGGTGGAGTTTTCGGGTCATGTAGTTCCATCCAATGATTAACTCTCATTTCCAGTACTTAGATGGTCTGCTTTTGCCGATTTATTCGCTTGTCGATTTTTAATAATTCTAATAATTTTAATTTGTATCACATAATAAATAGGTATCGTGTTAATTCCCGTCTTGATACATTATAGTTATAATGCAACGATACAATCTAAAAGACTTTTTATTTGTTTAATTTTTAATTTTAATCAACATTTTATCAATGAATTAGAACTATCTGGATATGAAAGACAATATGTCAATATTCTTAGTGGTACACACGCAATAAATAACCTTTATTTAAATAAAATGATACACACACACACACACACACACACACACACACACACACACACACACACACACACACACCCATACACACACACACACACACACACACACACACACACACACACACACACACACACACACACACACACACACACACACACACACACACACACATATACACACACGCACTCATTCACACTCAAAACGCATCAAACAGCATGCACGCTCTCTATCTTGGTTGTAATTATTTTGATGTAATGTTGCTGGACTTTATTTATATTACTATTAATTTATTTTTTTATTTTTAATCAAGAGGAATCAAGTTATTGCACAATAGATTTACAGATAAACACAGCATGCACAGTAACAATTCGTACGAATACAGATATTAAATATATATAAAAAACTATTACTTATAATACTGTTTTTATTGTTACGTTTTTATCTGTACCTTAGGAAGAGCGGCCTTTTCTGGCACAAGTGCTTCTTGCACTTAAAAGAAGAGGCCAAACTTTGTTTATAATATGTACCTATCTATGGTTATGTTGAAATAAATTATTAAAATTATTAAAATAAATTATTAAAAATTATAACTATTTTAAGTTATTGTTCAAATTGATTGAAAAAGTTTAATTCTTGTTTTTTTCGGAAGAATAAGAACTCAAAAAAGATAATCATTTTTACAACTTAATATTTTTATTTGTAGATAGATGGATGCTTGATACGAAACGTTTGAACTGTCCTTTTCACCTTCAGATACTGAATTGACTATAGTACCTACTGTGCGTTTCTAGCGGGGCTTTTTACCACGTACCACAGTTCTGTGGAACGGTTTGGCTGCAGGAGTATTTCCCGACGGCTATCTGTGCCCGATGGCGACCCCTGCATGGATACCCGAAACACAAGTGAAATGAGAAACATACGAATAATTCGTCCGCGCGAGCTAGAAAGTGGGCTACTTTCACATGACATGCTGATTAAGGTGACGGCTAGGGCACAATAGCGACGCCAATCTATTTAAATTGTTAGCTACTAAACCGGATCTATTTTAAACAATTTCGGGGTTACAACCTCTCGGCAAACACTTGTACTATTTATTAAATAACCATGCACAAATGTTGGGTCCAACGCGTACGCATAAAATTGATTACCGCCAAAAGCGACCACTTTTAGCGTGGATCAATTTTTCGGGTACAAAAACGGACCCAACATTTGTGCAAGGTTATTTAATAAATAGTGTAAGTGTTTTCCGAGAGGTTGTAACCCCGTTGGAACCGAAACGTGGCCGCTTTCAATGTGCCGATTAAGGAGGCTCAAAGTCACCCAGAGAGCAATGGAGAGGACTATGCTCGGAGTCTCCCTGCGTCATCGTATCAGAAATGATGAGATCCGCAGGAGAACTAAGGTCACAGACAAAGCCCAAAGGATTTCACAATTCATGTACAGAAAGTCGCAGCCGTGGCGCCCTCCACAAGGTGGACCGACGATCTGGTGAAGATCGCGGGAATCCATTGGATGCGGGCGGCACAGGACCGATCTGTGTGGAGAACATTGGGGGAGACCTATGTCTAGCAGTGGACGTCTATTGGCTGAAATGATGATGATGATTAGTCGAGGATTTGTAGTAAAAATCTAGGAGCTAACATTATTCCGTAATAATCATGGACTTGCTAGTTTAGGATCAAAGCCGGTATCAGAGTAGTTTTTTGTAATAAGAGGGCATTCGTTCCGACTTTTGCTACGGGCCAAATAGCCGTGGAGCGACTATAAACCAATCTTTAGAAGACTGTCAAAATATTTTCTTTTTTTCCTAAAAACTTAGACGAAATCTTTTCTTTTTCCACTCCCCCCTCACCCCCTAAGATAACAGACAATGGCTGTGTTTAATTCATAGAATATTCATGGGGCATGAATATTTTAACTTCGTTACGGGCGGCAAAAAATGGCGTTTTTTTAGAAATGTTTTGCAAATGGATTAGTAAGGAATGTGGCTGTATTTTAGAGTTCTGTAATCCACGAGGAGCTTATATAAATGAAAGAGTAAGGCGTAATCTGTAAGGCAGATTATTATTATCGTATCTTCTCAATCGCGTAACCATGATTCAGTTGGTCTGATTCCCCTGTCTAAGGGTTGCGAAGGTCAGACGTGCGTCCCATAAATACCAGACTTTCCGAATCCTGGATCATGGTCCAAACTTACCCCAGGCTTCAGAGCGACAGCTTTGGACGTAACCGGGAATCACCAATTGAGCAGGGAACAATCGATGTTTTTTTTTTATGTGATAGGTGGCAGACGAGCAGACGGATCGCCTGATGGTAAGCGATTGTCGCTGCCCATAGGCACCCGCGACACCAGTGTAGGCACAAGTGTGATGCCAACCTTTGAACCCCCTTTTGTACTATGGAAACCAGGAAAAACGAAGGTTGCTTCCTTGCACGCTCTTTTCTTGAACCTTCAAGAAAAGAGCGTGCAAGAGCTTTTTAAAAAAGCCGGCAAAACATTAGCGAGCACTCTGATTTCGCGGATGTTCATGGACGGCGTTGATTACTTTCCATCAGGTGACTCGCTAGCTCGTTTGTCCACCTCTAGCATAAAAAAAACCAACACAAGTCTATACAGCGTGTGGTCCCCGGCAGAGTAGAATAGGCCACCCTCACTCTTACCGAGGTGTCGTAAAAGGCGACTAAGGTAAAGCTGCTGGCATGATCATCAGCACCCAGAGAAGGAAAACTCTGCATTTATATCAAAACCCTCGCCAACCCGTCTGCCAAGCGTGGCGAGTATGGCAATTACCCTTCATGTGATTGAGGGAGGCCCGTGCCCCAGCAGTAAGGAATTAATTGGGCTGACGATGACGATGAACTCTATACATAATCTATGAAAAGGTATTTTTTATGTAATGGACAAAGACAAGGAAGATTTGCGGTTATTGACAGAAACAATGTCAATTTAATTTATCCAAAATATTTTAAAGGCATAGAATAATAACAAGACTATACAATTACTACAATAACAATTTCCCATGTTTTAGGGAAGTGGGTTGTGACTGGTAACATTAATTAGGATTTTTATGTTGATACTACGTACGTAGTACCAACTTGAAAAACCAAATTTGTGCTTCAAATTTGAGGTGACAGCAGTATGGAAACTATCCTTCTAGTCTTGTTATAATTCTATGTTCAAAGGTATATTCATAAGAAAAGGTATACCTATTCATAAGAAAAAAATAATATACTAAGAAATAATACCTTGAAATTTAGTTTACAAAATGGATCAAGGCATTGCAACAAGGTAAGAAAAATTATAATTTATGGCGCTACCGATATTTCTGCTATAATCTATTCTCAACGAATCAGCTAATATTACAGGACATGCATGCATGCATAAGTGTGTGAGGGGAACCTAAGTAGTCATGCTCACTCAATGTCTCTGAGGTGGTGGCGCTATGTGGCGGGTCATTGCATTCCCTCTGATATGATTGAGTGAAATGATGGCTGACACATACGTCATACTTGTGAACAGGTGCCACCTTTGAGGACTGGTCTGCTTCAGTTTACCTCATTATTATTTGATAGAAATGGGGTGAGCCCTGCGTCTCATAGCCACTGCGACCAGTAGATGATCTATTGTAGCAGCCCCGTAACCTATTACAGCACCTCATGTAGCTCCAGTTCCAGGATAAACCCGAGAATGGAGCTGATGGGGGAGCTCTTGATCTCGTCAGCTGAGATCGTGTGTGCTCCCAGGTGCCGGCTTCTGCAGCGACGTGGATAATCGTTTCCTCGTCCTCGCGTCAGCAACCTGCAGATTTTGGTATCTGAAAGGCCCATGTTGTGCAGGTGCTTGTTTAATTTGCAGTGCCCTGTGAGGGTCCGAGTGAGTGCCCTAACATGTCTTCTACTCAGTTTTATTATTTCTACAGCTCGTCTCTGATCGAACGCCTGTATCAACGCCTTTTTTACAGTTTACCTCATAATATTTATTTTATTATTTCCTTATTTTATTTTGTGTTACAATTAATCTGTATGGCTTGGTATGATGATGATGATATAACATTGTATGAAAGTTTGGCGATTAAAAAGAGTAACTGGCGATTTTCTTGCCGGATCTTCTCGTCCAGAAATCGCTTTCCGAGCCGGTGGTACAACGCAATATGTTCATAGAATAATAACAAGACTATAATTCTATGATTGTGATTATTAAGAGATTAAAATTAAAGATTATAATCAGCTCCTGTGTCTAGCATTTGTCGATTATGAGAAAGGCGTTTGACTCGGTTGAAATCTGGTCTGTTCTGGAGTCCCTGCAGCGATGCCAAGTCGATTGGCGATATATCCAGTTGATGAGATGTCTCTCTGATGCCGCTACTATGTCCGTCCAAGTACAGAATTAGCAAACATGTCCTACACCATTGCATCGAGGAGTGAGACGTCTCATCTCAAGGCATCTCCCCGAAATTGTTCACAAATGCAACAGAGATTATGTTCAAGACGCTGAACTGGAAGAGACGTGGCATCAACATCAATGGCGAATACATCTCTCACCTGCGATTTGCAGACGACATCGTCATAATGGCAGAAACGCTGCAGGACCTACAACCGATGCTGAATGACCTCTTCTAAATGCATCGGCCTACGGATGAACTTGGACAAACCCAAGGTCATGTTCAATGAACATGTTTTACCGGAACCGATTGCAATTCACGGTGCCGTCCTCGAAGCTGTTTAAAAATACGTATACCTCGGGCAGACTTTGCAATTGGGTAGAAACAACTTCGAGGATGAGGTGAATAGGAGAATCCAGTTAGGTTGGGCAGCATTTGGAAAACTACGTCGTGTCTTCGTATCGTCGATACCACAGTGCCTAAAGACGAAAGTCTTTAATCAGTGCGTCCTACCCGTCATGGCATACGGAGCCAAAACGTGGACACTTACGGTACGGCTGGTTCACAAGTTAAAGGTCGCTCAGCGGGCTATGGAATGAACAATAGAATGAGTCTCTCTCCGAGATCGAATTCGAAATGAGTTGATCCGGCAGAGAACCAAAGTCATCGACATTGCTCACCGGATTAGCAAGCTTAAGTGGCAGTGGGCTGGCCATATTAGCCGCAGAACCGACAACCGATGGAGTCAACGAGTTGTAGAGTAGAGACCGCGTCTTGGCAAACGTAATGTAGGGCGCCCTCTGGCTAGGTGGAGGGACGATCTGCGCAGGATGGCTGGCAAGAGCTGGATGCGAGAAAGCCATGGAGAGATCACGGTGGCGAACAATTGGAGAGGCCTACGTCCAGCAGTGGACTACGATAGGCTGATGATGAGTTTTTTTTAGTATAATTTATGTATCAACATATATATTTATTAACATGTAAATTATACATAAGTATCTACTTATAAGTAGTTTTAAATTACTTGAATATATGACGATATAATTATAAGTGCTATGTACAAGTAAATAAAGAATATTTTGACTTGACTTGATGTGAGCAGACACACGTACTCTCTATTCCCTTACCCTCATATTTAAATGCCGCATTTGCAGAGCCCTCGCCGGGTCTAATGTGAAACCTACATTTGATTACTTATAATTGTTTTTTTTATGTCATAAGTGGCAGACAAGCTGACGAATCAACTGATGGTAAGTGTTTGCCGCCGCCCGTGGAGGAGAGCAAATGCGCTGCCGATCTCTAAACCGCCTTCCCTCGGATTGGGCCTCCGGTACACTCACTCACGCAGCGAAACACAGCACAGTGCTGCTTCACGCCGGTTTTCTGTGGTATCACTCCGGTCGACCCGGCCCATTCATGCCGAAGCGTAGCTCTCCCACGATCAATATTCGTAACTCTCATTCTAGTGTGTAATTAATTCCCATTTGCTACCAATGCTGTTGCTTCGGAGCCCTGGGTACGCTTGGACCATATTTCAGGATTCGGAAAGTAATAAATAAGCGATCGCGGTCTGACCTCCGTGTAACCTATAGATACAAAAATTGATCCGGGTTCGACCCCCGGGTCGGGCCAAAAATTTGTACCTAAGTTTTCGGTAAGAAATTCTTAAGAGTCAGCCCGGAGTCTGAAATTTAGCGGTCTTTGTGTGCGTGCGCGCGAGCTATAGTTCCTTGAATTTAGTTTTGTTTTTTAATATTTATTTTTTTTAAATGATATTTATTTGCGTAAAGCATGGTGAAAAAGTTTTGCATAATGTGATTTCCTGTAGGTAATAATAGTAGGTACATCCAATCCGGAGGGTAGGGGGGTTTAAAGGTTGACAGCGCACTTGCAACTCCACTGGTATTGCGGGTGTCCATAGGCGGCGGAATTGCTTACCATCAGGTGATCTGTCTGCTCGTCTGCCACCTCTCAAATAAAAAAAATTGGAGAATCACGGCCCATTCTAGTTCTACATATGTTATTTCTAAATAACCCGCCAGGATAACGTGGCAATCTGTTAGGAATATTAAAGTCATTTTTTTTTCAATTATGACTGATTATAAATTGCAGCGATCATCCCACGAGGAGAACATGCATTTTGTTGACGCTAAACATGATCGGAGTAGGAGCGGTGATCATTACAACGATCATTATGATATTATGGGCTCTTAGTAAGTTCTTAAACTTATTATTATACTAGTGGCCCGTACTTACTTTGTTTCGGGACATTAGTTCCATTTTATACCTACCAATAGATGGCGCTAGGTGTCGTTTGTTTCGTGTTTTCCGACTCTACTGGTGGTCTTCAAAAAAAATAATCAAAAAAAAAGACAAATCAAAACAAAAAAAAAATATTAAAATCAACAAAAAAAAAATCAAAGACCACCGTTGATTTGACTCCCCCCCACTTCAAGCCCTGCCTCCCCGCAAGGAGCTTCACAACACCCAGACCCGGGAGGGTCTGTGAGAAGATGCCCGGGTAAAGAGCCTAGGCTCGAGGCCCGTACTCTCGCCCCACGGCGAGAAAGACCTCGACGACGACGACGTGTTTTCGGTTTACCTATAAGCGTTGCCGCTTATTTGATATAACCTCTTTATACAGTTTGAGTCAAAATCAGGAAAACTACAGCCCATTTTATCGACGGAAAAATTAAAAAAAAAATGTATTTTTTATGATTTAAAAAAATGTTGACTCTATTTAGATAAATCGATATAATTTTTAAACTAAGTAACTGTGTTATCGCAATGGAATAATTTTATGATGATGTCTAATAATAAGCCGTAAGCCGTACCTACCCATAAATCAAAAATGTCCAAGAAAACTAAACCTATAAATGTATAGTTAAGTGAAACTTAACGCCGTGTGGTCCCCGGCAGAGTAGAATAGGCCACCCTCACTCTTACCGAGGTGTCGTAAAAGGCGACTAAGGTAAAGCTGCTGGCATGATCATCAGCACCCAGACAAGGAAAACTCTGCATTTATATCAAAACCCTCGCCAACCCGTCTGCCAAGCGTGGTGAGTATGGCAATTACCCCTCATGTGATTGAGGGAGGCCCGTGCCCCAGCAGTGGGGACTTAAATGGGCTGATGATGATGATGATGATGATGTCTAATAATAAGCCGTACCCATAGTAAGCTAAAATGTCCAAAAAAACTAACCCTATAAATGTATAGTTAAGTGAAACTTGAAAAAATCTGTATATTTTTTTTTCATTATTTTTGACTGACCGGATGGCGCAATTGGTAGTGACCCTGCCTCTTACGCCAAAGGTCGTGGGTTCGATTCCCACTCTGGACAAACATTCGTGCGATGAACACTTGTTTTTGTTCGGTGTCTGGGTGTAATAATATATGTATTTAAGTATATATGTGTGTTCCTCTGTTGTCTGATATCTGTAACACAAGTGCTTACGCTACTTAGTACGGAATCAGGTCAACGTATGAGATGTTGTGAGAATTATTATTATTATTTTGCATTTAATTTACAATTTCAAATATTTTTATTTTATTTTTTCCGTCGATAAAATGGGGTAAAGTTTCCCTATTTTTGATATCTGCACTTTACGAAGACTTACACTGTAAATAGTAAATATGGATATAAAGTGTATTTACAGGGTGTATCTGTGGACATTTACATCCCTTTAACCGCGTGTTCTACCAACCATTCTGAACAACATTTGTTCTATGACTTTTGGAAATTCGCATAAAAAAAATTCTACTTCTCATACAAAGTCGGTCACGTGACTTGGTTATTTTGTATGGGGAGTCGAAAAATGTTTCGACTGATCGAAAAGTCGTAGAACAAATGTTCACGCGTACGCGAAAAATTGAATCACGCTAAAAGTGGTCGCTTTTGGCGGTAATCAATTTTTTGCGTACAAAAACCGACCCAACATTTTTGCATGGTTAATTAATAAATATTACAAGTGTTTGCCGAGAGGTTGTAACCCCGAAATTGTTTAAAATAGATCCGGTTTAGTAGCTAACAATTAAAATGCTCGGCGTCTCTCTCCGAGATCGAATCCGAAATGAGGTGATCCGGCAGAGAACCAAAGTCATCGACATTGCTCACCGGATTAGCAAGCTTAAGTGGCAGTGGGCTGGCCATATTAGCCGCAGAACCGACAACCGATGGGGTAAACGAGTTCTAGAGTGGAGACCGCGTCTTGGCAAACGTAATGTAGGGCGCCCTCTGGCTAGGTGGGGGGACGATCTGCGCAGGATGGCTGGCAAGAGCTGGATGCGAGAAGCCATGGATAGATCACAGTGGCGAACAATTGGAGAGGCCTACGTCCAGCAGAGGACTGCGATAGTCTGATGATGATGATGATGACCCTGATCTTGCTCATTCTTACCTCTTTCAGATGTAATCTTCGAAGAGCCTAACGCTTCGCACGTGGTACTAAACTTCATAGCTTTCATGAAAGTTGAGAACGGGTCGAAGCTTTCGATAAGGAACTTAGAAATGTTTCGACGACTTTTGGCTTTAGACGAAGATAAGTACTGATGGATTTGTTAGGAAGGACTTAAGACCAGGGGCCTTAGCCAGAACACGTCCGGTAACGAACGAGTATATACCTGTCGCATCCAAACAAAGGAGAAACACAGCGCGTGCGAAAGGGTGGAGAGCTGCGATTCGGTCGTAACGGCTCGCGCTAAGGCCCCAGGCATCACAACAGAAAACCGTCTCTGTCTTTCTCGTCTTGCTAGAGCAGGACACAGCAAATATTCAAACACCGCGAGGCGTCTAAAAATTAAACTCTTTTAAGTATTTCAATTAGTCTTTTTTATTAACCCCCGACGCAAAAACGACGGGGTGTTATAAGTTTGACGTATCTGTGTGTGTGTGTGTGTATCTGTGTGCCTGTCTATGGCATCGTAGCTCCCGAACAAATGAACCGATTTTGATTTTGTTTTTTTTTGTTTGAAAGATGAATAAGAAGGAAGTGTTCTTAGCTATGTTGGATAAAAAACGATCCAAGATGGCCGCCGTCACACAGATTTGGATTTTCTGTTTTAACACAACTCCCACAATATGGGTATCATATAAAAGAGCTTCATCATCATCATCATCATCAGCCCATCGCAGTCCACTGCTGGACGTAGGCCTCTCCAATTGTTCGCCACTGTGATCTATCCATGGCTTCTCGCATCCAGCTCTTGCCAGCCATCTTGCGCAGATCGTCCCACCACCTAGCCAGAGGGCGCCCTACATTACGTTTGCCCATCCCACTCCATCGAGATAAAAGAGCTTGAGTAGCAGAATATATTAATTGTAAAAAAATTCAAATCCAAGATGGCCGCCGTCAGAAAACGACGAATAACCTATTTGTTGTTCCAACTGCCTCAATATAGGTATCAAATGAAAGACCTTTGACGACCCAATTGGAACAGTGGTAGTGAACGCTGCCTCTGATACAAGGGTTGCGGGTTCGATCTCCGCACAGTACAAACACTTGTGTGCATGAACATGTTTGTTTGTATTGGTCTGGCTGTTTACTATGTATTATAAGTATGTATTTACAAAAGAAAAGTATCATATGTATATATTTGTAATCCCAATGTTGATTCTGATACCTATCCGTAACACAGGTGCTTGAGCTACCTATCTCGGAGTCAGATCAATGTATGTGATGTTGTGAAATATTTATAAAAATTATAAGCTTTAGTTGTGTTGGGGGTTTTTTAAATTTTTATTTTATTTTTTTATGGAATCAAAGATTTTTGCAGGCAATTCTTGGGCTAGAGCCGCCCCTGATTGTATCATGGTTACACGTTTCAGAAACTTTTCGATGAATTATTTCATGACTTTTCGATGAAAAATCCCCTTGTATGCTCGTCGCCGTGTAGTCCCCGACAGAGTAGAATAGGCCACCCTCACTCTTACCGAGGTGTCGTAAAAGGCGACTAAGGTAAAGCTGCTGGTATGATCATCAGCACCCAGAGAAGGAAAACTCCGGACTTATATCAAAACCCTCGCCAACCCGTCTGCCAAGCGTGGTAAGTATGGCAGTTACCCCTCATGTGATTGAGGGAGGCCCGTGCGCCAGCAGTGGGGACTTAAATGGGCTGATTATGATGATGATGCTCGTCGCAAGCGGTATGACTTGTTTTTCTTGCACAAGATAATCCACTCTTCTATCGAGTCGCCAGATCTTCTCCATTCTATCAACATGAACACGCTATACCGAATCCGGACACCCAATACCTTCACGATTAAAGGTGTACAAAAATAATACTTCCTTCTATAGCCCAATAACCCGCATGTGTCGGTGCTTCCAGCCTGCATGGTCAGGTTCGAGTTAAAAGAAGGGGAGCATAAGCAAAGCACTGAATTTTGGAAAAGACTACCTCGACTAGAACAGTCCAAGGCGTTAATACAGGCCTTAAACCAGAAACGAGCTGTAGAAATAATAAAACTGAGCAGAGGACATATTAGGGCACTCACTCGGACCCTCACGGGGCACTGCAAATTAAACAACCACCTGCACAACATGAGTCTTTCAGATACCAAAATCTGCAGGTTCTGTCGCGAGGACGAGGAAACGATTATCCACGTCCTCGGCGAGTGCATAGCGCTGCACCACTGCAGAAGCCGGCACTTGGGAGCACACATTATTTCGGCAGACGAGATCAAGAGCTCCCCCATCAGCTCCATCCTCGGGTTTATTCTGGAGCTGGGGTACATGAGGTGCTGTAATAAGTTTTGGGGCTGCCACAATAGATCTTCTACTGGTCGCAGAGGCTATGAGATGCAATGCTCACCCTATTTCATTCAAATATATATATGTGTCGGTGGTACAACGAACTGAATCGCAGTGGCAAAGACATAGATGTTTTTAATACGGTATTTGACTATTTTTTTTTCATTTGTGTAATCAAAAGACCTCTCAATGATAGAAACATCGTTGAAAGAATTACTTGATTCTCATTTAAACTACCTGAGATATCACAATTTTAAAATCACATTATTTTGGGCAAACCCAAAACGCTCCATACAAATGGCTACTGAGATGTGACGTCACACGCAGGTATTTTGTATGCATTTCATTTGAATTTTGTATGGTAGCTATATCAAATGTTTCGTTTATGTCAATGGTTCCATTATAATAGTTGGTGTAAATTATATGGGTTATTCAATGGTATAATATTTTTTTTTAAATTTCATACTTTTAAAATGGACTTGCCCATGAATCTTTGAATGACCATAAAACCGGCTAGACGTTATATTTTTAATTGAGAATTTTTGCTATTGGCACATATTTACCTATATTTTGATAAAATATTTATATTTTGTAAAATCTCGAGCTTAGTCAAATACCCTATTATAGATTTTCTTATTTTAAGTGGGAAATCTCAAAAATTCTGGGAGCCGAGTCACCCTCAGCCCCACACAGTAAATCATAAGGATGATTTAAAAAAAATATATATATATTTGTTTAAAGCCCTGTTGGTCTAGTGGTTTAAGTACCGGATCGTGATCTCGGGGTCCTGGGTTCGATTCCCGGGTCGAGCGAAGGGTATGTTTCGAATTTTTCGAACATAGCTCGGGTTTGTGATCACCAATCCGCATTTGATTATGCCTAATCCCATCATAGTGGCGATGACTTGATTTCTATGATGGAGGCCTTTGCCCTGCAGTGGGACAGTTTATAGGCTGATACTTTACTTTACTTTTTTTTCATATTTGTATTTTGTTTTAAATTCCACAATCTTCATTTGCGTCTTATTTGTTAAACATACACAACACACCAGTAGGAGGTTACCGTCTAGATAACACTGTATTAAATTATGAACATTTTGCATGTATGACAGTAATCTGTTAGTGTACCTATAATAAATAAATATATTTTTTTTTAAAGTAGAACTGCTTAGAATAGTTGGTCAAAGAGAACACGTGGTTAAAGGGATGTAGGTAAATGTTAACAGATAAACCCTGTATTAATCTTAGTAACTAACTTTATAACATCATTTCATATTTGATCTGATTCTCCGTTTTCTCCTGGTTCTATTTGTTTTAGTAAAGTTTTGTACAGTCACGAGCTTTAATTTGTAACCTATTTCCGTTAAATGTCGTTAGAACATTCATAATTCAATAAGGTCGAAACTTTAGTGCAATGTTGGACGTCAAGTTAAGACATAAAATGTCTTCTCTAATCGACCCTTGAAACGATAACCTCTTTGCAAAAAGCTATCATTACCAATGTTCCGGAAGACGTATATTATATATTATTGGAATGTGTTCGGAACGAGGCACTGCGAGTACAAATAATTATAATCAGTACAATTTTCATAAAATTGTGGACTGTAGTAGTTTAGCGTATCCAGAGTCTGATGTGGCAAAATTTATTTATAAGCTTGTTAAATTTGGCATCCATGCTCGTTCAGGGAGTTCTTTGTAATTTTGTATTTTTTTTTGTAATCGTTCATAGAGCGACAAAGTCTATTAAGACCAAGCTCTCCAAGATTAAAAAAAGCTATCATTACGGTTTTTTAATTACGACCATATATTGTGTCACTAGTGTCAGGTCAGTCAAGAAAATAGTTTATTGTTATATTTTCACAAATAGTAATTTAGCAATCAAGTGGCAATGGGCAGGGCACATAGCGAGGAGAACAGACGGCCGTTGGGGCGGAAAGGTCCTCGAGTGGAGGCCACGTACAGGAAGTCGCAGCCGTGGCAGGCCCCCCACAAGGAGGACCGACGATCTGGTGAAGATCGCGGGAATCCATTGGATGCGGGCGGCATAGGACCGATCTGTGTGGAGAACATTGGGGGAGGCCTATGTCCAGCAGTGGACGTCTATTGGCTGAAATGATGATGATGATGAATTTAGCAATCAAAGTTCAAATTATTAATTTGCACGAACAAGGAGTGGGCATTCACGAAATATCACGACAAATAAATGTGACAAGAAACAGTTATTATTACCTACGTAACAATTACTCGGAAAACATGGGTAATGATCGAATGCCCTCGCTAAAGTTGACGTTTTTGCACGGTTGTCCCTAGAAAAGTAAAGTTGTCGATGGTAAATATTATGACTTTGACACGTTAAAATATTAGCTCTTAATAGCGAAAGTTTGCTACACGACATTCAACCTTGGGTGGGTCCCAAATTAAAGCTCGAGACTGTACCTACTCACTTACTAAATCAAACTGTAGAAGGGTAACCCTTTAGCTAAGTTCAGCACAATTAACTACCTACACAGTTACTCTTGCCTATGTCCAAACAAATCGAGCCATCGTGTAATTTTCGTCCACTTTTGGAGTGAATCAATTTTTCGCGAACAAAAACGGACCCAACACTTGTGCATGGTTATTTAATAAATAGTATAAGTGTTGGCCGAGAGGTTGTAGGAGCCGTGTGGTCCCCGGCAGAGTAGCATAGGCCACCCTCACTCTTACCGAGGTGTCGTAAAAGGCGACTAAGGTAAAGCTGCTGGCATGATCATCAGCACCCAGAGAAGGAAAACTCTGCATTTATATCAAAACCCTCGCCAACCCGTCTGCCAAGCGTGGTGAGAATGGCAATTACCCCTCATGTGATTGAGGGAGGCCCGTGCCCCAGCAGTGGGGACTTAAATGGGCTGATGATGATGATGATGATGATGAGAGGTTGTAACCCCAAAATTGCTTAAAATAGATGAGGTTTAGTAGCTATAAATTAAAATCGATTGGCGTCGCTAGTGTGCCCTACCCGTCACCTTAAGCCACCACACGTATACAGGGTTAAACTAATCAAATAACGTATCCCACGTGAAAACCGTCATCTTCCCACAGTATTAGCTCTGAAAACACGGCAGTCTGCACCTACAGAGTCTGTTTGTACTGGCTAATTGGGACGGGTTGCCGCAAGCGACGCCACGGGATGAGACTATACTAGAAAATATGTCGATGAAATTAAAAAAAAAATGTGGGTGATGAAAAGGTTGTGTGGGTGATGAAATAAGTTTGGATGATACAGACTAGTTTGGGTGATGATAACTAGTGTGGGTGATGATAGATAGTGTGGGTGATGATAACTAGTGTGGGTGATGATAACTAATTTGGGTGATAAAGCACAAGTGGGTGGGTGTTAGAGCACTAGTACACATTGGTGATGAAATCTAGTGTGAGTATTTATTACTAGAGTAGGTGACGAAACATGGCAGTCTGCACCTACGAAGTCTTTTTGTACTGGCTAATTGGGACGGAATGCCGAGAGCGACGCCGCGAGATGAAAATATACCTACTAGAAAATATGTCGGTCGATGATATTAAAAAAATGTGGGTGATGAAAAGTTTGTGTGGGTGATGAAGTAAGTGTGGGTGATGAAGACTAGTTTACTAGTGTGCGTGATTATAACTAGTGTGGGTAGTGATTACTAGTTAGGGTGATGATAAGTAGTGCAGGTGATGATAATTAGCGTGGGTGATGACAACTGGTGTAAGTGATAATGGTGTAAGTGGTAAAAATGATAAAGCATTAGTGGATGGGTGACAAAGCACTAGTGAATGGGTGATAAAGCACTAGTACACATTGGTGATGAAATCTAGCGAGAGTATTGAAAGCTCAAGTAGGTGATGAATCAAGGCAGTCTTCATCTACGGAGTCTGTTTGTACTAGCTTATTGAGACGGGTTGCCGAGCGATGCCGCGGCATGGTATATACTTAAAAATATGTAGATGAGATAGAAAAAAAGTGATGGGATGATAAATAGTGTAGGTGATGAAGACTAGTTCGGGTGATGATAAACTTGTGGGTGATGACACTAGTGTGGGTGAATCAAGTTTCCATCTGTCATACAGTAGTAAGTTTTGGTAAAAACATGTCAGTCAGCCCACGAAGTCGGTTTGCCAAGTCACAAAGCAATTTTTACGTCGGAAAAGTATAGCCAAGTTCAAAAGCTTAACTTGTCGATACTTTCACTTCCCTAAAAGATTCTTGTTTAAATATTAATACCAACGACAAAAGGGTCGATTGTGCCCGCGGTCGTATTGTTCTATATCCCCCCCCCCTCCCACGGGGGGAGGCAAACCCGCGGGTCCGAATGTGTTGCGATTTTTTGGTACTGTTTGCAGTTCGTTGATTTGAAATGTGTCTATAATATCCTCCTACCGATTTCGGCTAAGGCGGCCAATCTTAACGATCAGCCACTTACGCAGGATATATTATAATGCTCAAGTGTGTGCGCAAACACAAAAGCACTCTCTATTCCCTTGCCCTCAAATTCCGATGGTACACCAGTGTGACACGATTGGAGAGGGATTGGGCGCTGGACCAACGGCTTTCCGAGGCACGGGGGTACAAGACCGGCAACATCCAGACTCCAGGCTGATACTGAGAATTTCTTCACAGAAAAAACTCAGGGACCAATTTGGCCCAACCCGGGGATCGAACCCGGGACCTTGCGCAGCCGTGTCGCTACACCTACCCACTGTGCCAAGGTTCACCTAAGTCTACTGTATATATACACTTAAGGTGACGGGTAGGGCACACTAACGACGCAAATCGATTTTAATTTTAGCTACTAAACCTCGTCTATTATAAATAAATCGGGGTTACACTCTCTCGGCAAACATTTAAACTATTTATTAAATTTGATAAATAGTATAAGTGTTTGCCGAGAGGTTGTAACCACGAAATTGTTTAAAATAGATCCGGTTTAGTAGGTAAAAATTCAAATCGATTGGCGTCGCTAGTGTGCCCTAACCGTCACCTTAATTAATAATTGTGCACTACTTTTTGATCTATTTTTGCAATCGAAATTTGGATTAACGCCTTAAGTGACCGTTTTTGACGGTAATTCAAATTTCGAGTACAAAAGCAGACCAAAAAGTTTAGTTTAAGTATTAAATAAACAGTACAAGTGCTATGTGACAGGCTGGAGCTCCGAAATTGTTATTTGTAATAATATTTCCACTGGATATTGTAAATATACCTACAATATTGATGAGACTATCGACAGCTCATGTCGAATCAAACACTTACAAATTTCGTCGGCTTAGTAAAGCGTTCGGTGGTCTAATTGGTAGAACATTCACCCGGATTGTGGAAGGTGTGGGTTCGAGTCCCGCCTGAACACGAGATGAAATTTTTAAGTGTGTTATTTACTTAAGAATAAATTGCAAAAGATTGCTATAAAAAATATCAACTAATGTACAAATAGGTGTACAAAATCGCTTAAAACTATGGTTCCAGTAGAGCTTATATCTACACAAAAGCACAAGTTTTTGTTTCATCAAAAAAGACGCAAGTATTAATGAATACGTTTGCTACTCCTTTATGTAAATGTAATTACAGGAAAAATTGTTTTATTATAAATTTAATAGCAGCTATAACCATATCGATCTATGGGAGACGATCGTGCGGTAAAGCGAGCGTATCAGGGACGTCCTAATGGCAAAAGGCCAGTCGGCCGTCCGAGATATCGCTGGAAGGATGAGGTCGAAAAAGACCTGCCCGGACTCTCGGCAGATGACTGGCAGGAGGTGTCGCAGGATCGACCAAGATGCAGGGTCTTATTATCGGAGGCTAAGACTCACTATGGGTCGCTGCGCCAACCTAGTTAGTTAGTTATAACCATATCGACATTTTTCATGATAAGATTACAGTTTTGAAAAAATCTTTAGTCTTGAATTAAATTAATAAGTACCAAAAAGAATCATCCTTTTCGCATTTTTTTTTTGTATTTTGTCTCACAACACTAAACGTATTAATTTGTAGTGGAAAATTTAAATTGCTGATGTATTATTTATGTAATTTTAGAACAGAGTACTATTTAACAGCTGTATTTTTCCTTAATAAAGAAAATAAAAAATAAAAAATAAAAATGAATTTACAGAAAATTAAATTGCGCAGGCGCGCGCTAGTATTGTTACGTCACCGAAAAACTCAAGTATCTCGGGATATGATATGATGTATCGTAATCATATTTTCAGACATGTTTTTATTTTCAACCAAGTATATGGAGATACGGGCGATGCATTACCGGGACACACGAGTGGACTGAGCTAGTGTTGCGAAGTATTGGGACGGCGATGACGTCAGTTTACATCCCGTTTATTTTGAAATTAAATATCTCGAAAACTACACGACGTACGAGTATCGTAGTTATTTTTTCAGTCATATTTTTTATTTTCAACCGAGTTTAAGGAGAGCTAAAAAATAAAATTAGTGAGCATTCTCCTAGACATGTGTAACTCAGGAGTGATTGGGACTAAAAGATGTACATCCTTGCAAAAGAGTTAATATCTCCGTAACTCCTTCGCTTCCTTTATAACTCTTTACATCTTTAACTCTCTGATGTGATTTTAGAAGGACGAAGTCCGAACAATATATTTAATCATTTTGACTAATATTTTAGAGGATATGATTAATTCAATAAAAATAAGAAACACTTCCTTTGAAATTGCATATTGATATTTTTATTTTATAAATAAATCTTCTGTGAAAACGTGCACCAATCCAATCACATCAATGCGTCTTTAAATCTTTTCAGTCTTAGTGTTACAGAGTTATTAAGGAGTTACGAGACTGGTACCACGGATCGTAAAGGAGTGAGTGAAATCGCCATAAGTTGTTTTGTGTGGACCTAAATTGAATAAAGAATTTTTTATCTTATCTTATCTTATCTTTATCTTATCTTACGAGTCGAAAAGGGATGGAGCATGATTGGAAAGCGTCGCGCATTAATCTGTACATAAGAAAATTATCAGGGGAGAAAACTGACCGTACCACTGTTGTCATAAAGTACAAAATTAACACGCCGATGAGACAACCCATCGCAATTCGCATCAATCACACCGTTCAAGTCTTTTGAGTTACGGAGTTAATGAGCAGTTTTCCAGTAGGTATTTATAAATTTCCCAGTGATTCGCTAGATGGCGCAATCAGCCCCTGTAAATTTTAGGTGTGGTATGATGTTTCATGTGGAGGGTTCACATTTACAATTTATGGAAAAATTGTTTTAGGTTTTTTACATTAAATATCTTAATACTTCGCAGTTAATTTGTATTTTTTAGTGCTATGTACCTTTTAAATGACAGACAGTGATGTATAGTGATGTATTTTACTTGTTTAATTTTTATCTCTATTTTCTTAGGTTGGTAAAATAAAGTTAAATATGGCAGGACCGTAAATGTCATGATGATGGTTGGTTTATCAAATATTTCCTATCTATCATAGACAAAAAAAGAACTTTTAATTGATAGTGAGAGTAGCGTCATCTGGTGTTGCTTTTAGAAACCACCCGAAAATACCTACTGGAAAACTGCTCATTGGGAGTTAAAGATGTAAAAGAGCGATATAACTCTTTTCTTCAAAAGAGTTATAACTCCTTTGTCTTTTGAAAGAGTTGTTCTGCGCATGCTAAGTCTCCATTTCTATCCAGGGTGTAGGCTAGCTTCGCTCTCAACCCGTCTCCGTTAGCAATTAGCGCATTCCACCCGGGCGCGCCTCAATCTCTCGGCAAATTCTGTTATTTTTAATTAAGACCTCTAATTGTGAGGGGTGTGATTGTTTTATCCTTTTGGGACAGATGGAATTTAGCTTTATTATTAAATACTAGTGGCTCGCCCTCACTTCCGTTTTGGGACCACTTCATACCAATAGATGGCGGTAGGTGTCGATTGAAACGCGCGAGTGTTTTGTGTTTTCGGATTACTTATAAGCGTTGCAGCTGTCTAAAGGATTTAAACTGATGTATCTGGACCGTGGGAGAGTCAAGCTTCGTAGCATGTTGACACCAGCGACACCAGTGGAGAGTGGAGTCACAAGTGCGCTGCCGACCTTTAACCCCTTTCCTGCGGATTGGGCCTCCGGTACCCTTACTCACGCAGCACAATGCTGCCTCACGCCGGTATTCTGTATCACTCCGGTCGAGCCGGCCCATTAATGCCGAAGCGTGGCTCTCCCACGGTCAAAACGGTTGCAGGATATTATTGTGTAACAGGGTTGCACAATGATAACTTGAATTTTAACCCCACACAATGACTGGGCCGCCCCTATGGAGCGAGGCACGGTCGAGAGCCGCGCCAAGTTTTTAATTAAATATTTAAATTCAGAATACAACCCCGCGATAAGGAGACGCGGCGTGCGGAAATAAAGCCGCAAAACAGTCTTGATCCTTGAATCTTGTTGTTGTTGGCAGCGCACTTGTGTCGCACAAATAGTTTAATTGAACATCCGAAAACCGGCGTGAAGCAGTATTGTGCTGTGTTTCGCTGCGTGAGTGAGGGTACCGGAGGCCCAATCCGGGGGTAAGGGGGATTTAAAGGTTGGCAGCACACTTGTGATTCCACTAGTGTCGTGGGTATCCATTGGCGGCGGCAATCGCTTACCATCAGGTGATCCGTCTGCTCGTCTGCCTCCTATCACATAAAAAAAAATTGTAGGGAGTCAAGCATTAAGGCGCGGTGCCATACGCAATATCCGTGCACATCTCTCCAAATTCAGCCAGTTACCGTAGTGTTGGTATGGCCATGGGAAGGTGGAGGGTAGATCATAAAATGTGAAAGAAAATTGAAAGCAATCAGACAGAAAGCGACGCAGCTTGAAATTTTGGTGAGGGTCATTCATCCGGCAATCAATTAAACAATTTATCTTTTTTAAATCGATATCGCCTGTTCGATTTAACTAAGCAATTATATCAAAAATCGATTATTTTGTCCGATTTTTGACGCCCTTAGGCAAAAATTCGTAAACTGTACATTTTATTTTATTAGAACAAAATATTATTAATGTCAATTATTATTATAATTATTATTTATTATTCACAGACCAAATTTTCAAATGTCTTTAAAACGGTGTTATAAAGCAGTTTTCATTAGTTTTTCGAAAATTTTGTATGTATTATTTGGTATTTCAAACGTTAATTATTTTTTTTATTTGATAGGTGGCAGACGAGTATACGGATCACCTGATGGCAAGCGATTGCCTGCGGCAATCACTTGCCATTGGAAGCCTCCGCAAGTCCTCAGTGAAACACAGCACTGTGCCGCTTCACGCCGGTTTTCTGTGAGGCCGGGGTATCATTCCAGTCGAGCCGGTCAGTTCGTGCCAAAGCGTGGCTCTCCCACAGTCAACTACTCTATAACACCGTTATAGCTAACAAAGTTTTATTGAACATCCTTACTATATATACTATAATATTATAAATGCGAAAGTAACTCTGTCTGTCTGTCTGTCTGTCTGTCTGTCTGTCTGTTACTCTTTCACGCCAAAACTACTCAACGGATTTAAATGAAATTTGGTATACAGATAATCTAGACCCTGAGAAAGAACATAGGCTACTTTTTATTGCGAAAAGGGGGTTGTAAGGGGTTGAAAGGGGGGTAAAAAGTTACTTTTCCACGCGGACGAAGTCGCGGGCGGCCGCTAGTTTATGAATAAAGCTCAAGTATCAAGAGCACTCGATCCTCGTCTAAATCAGTGCGACAAGTGTAAAATGTGTAAAGACTTGGAGATTGCTCGTCGGAGCGTTATCAGCGCCATCACGTGGCACCCGGCGCGCTTGTCGTCGTCAGCCCATTTAAGTCTCCACTGCTGGGGCACGGGCCTCCCTCAATCACATGAGGGGTAATTGCCATACTCACCACGCTTGGCAGACGGGTTGGCGAGGGTTTTGATATAAATTCAGAGTTTTCCTTCTCTGGGTGCTGATGATCATGCCAGCAGCTTTACCTTAGTCGCCTTTTACGACACCTCGGTAAGAGTGAGGGTGGTCTATTCTACTCTGCCGGGGACCACACGGCGCCGAAACATGGCGATTTTTGTGAATGAAATAGGTAAGATTAGATTTTAGGTTTAATTCCGGCTCCGGAACTCCGGCCCGACCGGAGTGATACCACGGCCTCACAGAAAGCGTGAAGCAGTACTGTGCTGTGTTTCGCTGCGTGAGTGAGGGTACCGGAAGCTCAATCCGGGGGGAAAAGGGGTTTAAAGGTTGGCAGTGCACTTGTAATTCCACTGGTCTCCCTGGCGTATATGAGCGGCGGCAATCGATCCGTCTGTTCGTCGGCCACCTCTTACATAAAAAAAAAATATTATAGTGCTATGCTCAGAGTCTCCTTGCGTGATCGTATCGGAAATAATGAGATCCGCAGGAGAACTAAGGTCACAGACATAGCCCAAAGGATTGCATGTCTCAAGTGGCAATGGGCAGGGCACATAGCGAGAACAGACGGCCGTTGGGGCGGAAAGGTCCTCGAGTGGAGGCCACGTACAGGAAGTCGCAGCCGTGGGGCCACACACTAAGTGGTCCGACGATCTTGTGAAGATCGCGGGAATCCATTGGATGCGGGAGGCACAGGACCGATCTATGTGGAGAACATTGGGGGAGGCCTATGTCCAGCAGTGGACATCTATTGGCTGAAATGATGATTATGATTGAGGATTTAGAACGGCAGTAGGTGTAGGAGAAACTTTTTTTTTCAAGTGATAGGTGGCAGACGGATCGCCTGATGGCAAGCGAATGGTTTTCAGAAATATTTGTCTAAAGGGACCAACTGAACCGACCGATTGGAATGGACCAAGTATATGTGATAGGTGGCAGACGAGCAAACGGATCACCTGATGGTGGGCGATTGCCGCCGCCCATGGTCACCCGCGACACCAGTGGAGTCACAAGTACGCCGCCAACCTTTAAGCCCCCTTTCCCCCGGAATGGGCCACTGGTCCTCACGCAGCGAAACACAGCACAGTGCTGCTTCACGCCGGTTTACTGTGAGGCTGTGGTATCGGCCCATTCATGCTGAAGCGTGGCTCTCCCACGGTTAGCTTTCTTTTCTTAATGATACAACTTTTTTGCTGGTCTGATAGGAATATTTCGTTAATTTATATTTGTCATTGGAGCATAACTGTAAAAGGAAATTTTCTGACAATTTTTTTTTTATATGAGATGTGGCAGACGAGCAGACGGATCACCTGATGGTAAGCAATTCCGCCACCCATAGACACCCAAAACACCAGTGGAGTCACAAGTGCGCTGCCAACCTTTTCCCTTTGCCCCCCATTGGGCCTACGGTAACCTCACTCACACGGCGAAACACAGCACAGGCGCTACTTCACGCCGGTCTTCTGTGAGGCAGTGGTATCACTCCGGTCGAGCCGGCCCATTCATGCCTAAGCGCGGCTCTCCCACATTTAAATTATAATAATTTGGATGTAAAACCATCAGATCCTGAAAAAAACTGAAAGTCCAATAATGTAGGTATATTCTAAAAACAGCCTCAAAGTTTCCACCCTACGGCCAATCCTTTGTTTGCCTTTAATTTCAAACTCCTTGGTCTCATTAATCATTCTTTTGACTTGTTGAGTGAGGACAAGGATAGAAAGGTTAGAAGGGGATGGAAGATATTTTGAAAGCATAATTAGATTCGTTAATATTCTAAGGCCAAACTGGATGTTTTAAAGAAATACAGGGTGTATCGGTAAGTAAGTAAATAAACATTTAGTGACCACATACAAGATTTACAGGGATAGGATACATAAAGTAAAGAAAAGTATCAGCCTCTATACTGTCCCACTGCAGGGCAAAGGCCTCCATCATAGAAATCAAGTTATCGCTACAATGATGGGATTAGGCTTAATCACCACGCTTGCCAAATGCGGATTGGTGATCACAAACCCGAGCTATGTCTGAAAAATTCGAAACATACTTTTCGCTCAACCCTGAAATCGAACCCAGGACCCCGAGATCACGGCCCGGTACTTAAACCACTAGACCAACTAGGTTAGGATACAAAACATTTGATATTACATAGGAAGGCAACAGTTAAACTAAAACAAATAAAATAAGTTACATACATCAACCATACAGTATCTAGACGTGACGCCGTGTGTACAAATTTTGGCCCGACCCGGGGCTCGAACCCTCGACCTTAAGCGAAAATTTACTTTCTGTAACTGTCATAATTAGGTTGCATCTAACTATTCGTATACGGAACTGGTGAAACATAGTAGTCTTTTTAATATTATAAGATGATATAATTTTATACCTATCATCATCATCATCATCATTTCAGTCAATAGACGTCCACTGCTGGACATAGGCCACTCCCTTCTGTGCCGCCCGCATCCAATGGATTCCCGCAACCTTCACCAGATCGTCGCTCCACCTTGTGGGGGGCGCCACGGCTCCGACTTCCTGTACGTAGCCTCCACTCGAGGACCTTTCCACCCCAACATATACCTAAACCTTTATACCTATATTTACGAATAAATAAATGATTGATTGATTCCATACACACACTTCATACATCCACACAATCAAAACAAAATTCCTTCTAATCCCATACAGATTAGAGTTGGAACCCTCGTCCAATAAATAAAAGATACACATCTCTATCAGTGACGGTTAATTGAAAAGAATAGGGCTGGAAAAGGTTGGGAGTTAATATCGATAAAAGACATCGAACCTCATTGGCCCTGAAGTTACAAGTTACATAAAAATGTACCTATTCAATCGATGGAGAAAATAATTACAAATAACAAATAGTTACTTTTTTTTTCGTGATAGGTGGCAGACGAGCAGACGGATCACCTTATGGTAAGTGATTGCCGCCGCCCATGGACACTCGTAACACCAGTGGAGTCAAAAGTGCGCTCCAACCTTTAAACCCCCTTTCCCCCAGATTGGGCCTCCGGTACCGTTACCAATGCAGCGAAACACAGCACAGTGCTACTTCACGCTGGTGTTCTGTGAGGCCGTGGTATCACTCCGATCGAGCCGCTCCATTCATGCCGAAGCGTGGCTCTCCCACGGTAAATAATATCATAAATCTTTGACAACATGTCGTAAATTATAATATACTTTGTTCTTTTTATTTTTAATTGTTATTTAAAATAAGCTTCGTTTGATTGTTATCACGTAATATATAAAATCCGTCATTTGCTGTAAGATTCACGCAATTATTAAGCAAACAACATACTTAAGAATTTCATCTCGTGTTCAGGAGGGACTCGAACCCACACCTTCCACAATGTCACTTTCCTGGTGAATGTCCTACCAATTAGACCACTGAACGCGTTACCAAGCCGACGAAATTTGTCAGTGCTTGATTCGACATGAGCTGTCGATAGTCTCATCAATATTGTAGGTATATTTTACAATATCCAGTGGAAATATTATTTCAAACATTTGACCACCAGTTAAGATGAGACTGCTAAATCAATAGTAGATATTTTTATAGCAATATTTTGCAATTTATTCTTAAGTAAATAACACACTTAAAAATGTCATCTCGTGTTCAGGCGGGACGCACGCAATTATATTCTTAAATTTACTTTAAAGAGCTGTAAATTTTGAATAAATGAAAATGAAATAAATAAAATAATACTTTTTCAAATAATTTAATTTAAAAACACAAAGTATTTGTATATTAAAACTACTACGTATATAAAGCTGTTACTTGTTAAATAAAAATAAAATAAAGCTAGGTATACAACGTATTTTTTTATCGTCTACATCACGAAAACTTCGTTCATTATTTGCGGGTGGATATTCTATTTTGTATGGAATAGCTCATTATTATTTCGCTTATTTTGTTAATCTAATAACTGCCTTTAGAAAAAAGGACTTTAAAGGGACTTTAGGTTTACTTACACCAAAATACGTTATTTTACGTTACTTGCATTTTAAGAGTATGTCAGGATCCATACAAAAAAATATGTGCGTATTTCTACCAATTTTTTTTTTCACATTACATTGATCTGACTCCGAGGTAGGTAGCTCAAGCTCCTGTGTTACGGATATCAGAATCAACAGTGGGATTACAAATATATACATATAACCGTAAAATCTTTTGTAAATACATACTTATAATACAGAAATGTTCATGCACACAAATGTTTGTACTGTGCGGGGATCGAACCCGCAACCCTTGGACCAAAGGCAGCGTTCACTACCACTGTTCCAAACGGGTCGTCAAATCGTCCCGAAACTAGTGGAAGAATAAAAAAATATTTGTATAGGCATTATCTCATCGATAAAATTGATTTATCCTAGCAACCATGTGTAATTGGGAGGGGGGTTAGGGGGAGAGATCAAAAAGAATCGCCATCGTCGGCAGTTCTGCCGCTGTCCAGCGCTTTTTCCGTCCAGCTAGATTTTTAATGATGTGGTCAGGGGAAATTTGAATTTCCCTTTAAATACAGGGTAGGGTGAGCACACGCAGTCATTATTTTTCACTGTGCATCTTCTATCGCATTTACAATGGGGAATGTTTCGAGGAGCTGTTCGGCCTTATTCCAGCTGCAATTTTTTACCACCGCACATCACGTCAGAACGCCAAATTCCATCCACATCACCTGGATGGATTTATATCGACTACAGTGCGTTTCTCACGTCATTTCCTACCACGCACAGTAAAACTGTGGAACCAGCTGTCATCCGTGGTGTTTCCGAACAGATACGACCTGGTGACCTTCAAGAAAAGGGTGTACTCCTTTCTTAAGAGCCGGCAATGCATATGTGATACCTCCGGTGTTGCAGATGTCCATGGGCGGCGGTGATCACTTTCCATCAGGTGTGCCGTCTGCTCGTTTGTCCGCTATAATGTAAAAAAAAAAAATACATCTGTGGCGTCACTCCAAGGTTTTTTTTTTATATTTTGGCTCCACCCGAAGATATCTTGCCAATGTCAAGTAATTTATTGAGAATAAGTGGGTGGTTAAACTGTTAACCACCCACTTATTCTCAATAAATTACTTGACAAAAGAAGTCAGTCAAAGTCACAGCCACTCAATAAAACGCCGGTGTTTTACGTTTTATAGACTTATTCTGCCGATACCACTCTAAACATAATCTCGGGTTATAAGACTCTATTAGGTGCAAGGTTTACTCTAGTAATTCGAAAGATGTCACTTACCATTGCAGATCTCAAATCATAATAATTGACGTCAGATTCTTGAAAGGAGATCGGACTTTCATACATATTTGGTCAAAGTGTGGAAGTGAAGAAAAAAAAAGTCTGCTTTCTATTTGGACTTGTCCCCCTGATGTTCAAGTGTCAAGATTTGGGACAAAAAAAAATATTATGTCACCGTCGAGTTACCTTTATTGTACTAAGTTACCATCGAGTTACTTTTAAGTAAATAACACACTTAAAAATTTCATCTCGTGTTCAGGCGGGACTCGAACCCATACCTTCCAAAATTCAATCACAATTTAAGTGTGTTATTTACGTAAGAATAAATTTCAAAAGATTGCTATAAAAATATTAACTATTGAGTTACTTTTATTCCACTAAGTTACCATCGAGTTACTTTTTTTCACTGGGTGTTCATTGCGTTACAGTCGAGTTACTTTTTTTCACTGGGTTTTCATCGCGTTACAGTCGAGTTACTTTTTTCCACCGAGTGACCATTGTGTTGCCGTCTAGTTACTTGTTCCACGGAGTTACTATCGCGTTACCGTCGAGTTACATTATTTTCCACTGAGTTACCAGCGATGCATCGCTCCTTAACCAGTCCAATAATCGTGTAAGAATTGTACAACGATTTCCATTTCGGATTCCCATTATTTCTCCAAGGCGTATCTTCTGTCCCCTCACGCAATATATCAAATTGTGAATATTACGTTCGCTTGAACACATGTGTTCTTTAATATCATACATTTCCCTATTTCACTATGAGTATATTTGACTGCCTCGATGGCGCAGTGGGTATCGCGTCGCACTTTAAATCGACGGCTGCGTTTGAGATCCGCGGGTCGTACCAAAATTTGTACCCGAGTTTTTTTGTTAAGAATTCTCAGTGTCAGCCCGGAGTCTGGAAGCTCACGGTCTTATACCCCCGTGCCTCGGAAAGCACGCGAAGCCGTTGTTCCTGCGTCTGATCCCTCTCTGGTCGTGTGAGAGAGATTAGAGTGTGCACTTGTGTTTGCGCACACACTTGAGCACGATAATATATCCTGCGTAAGTGACTAATCGATGTCATGAGTATAATAAGTCGTGAGATAGGTTTACATTGTGATACGAAGTTTAGATTAGGTTAGGTTATGTTGACGCGCCTTCCATGCGGGGGGTGAATTCTACCACTAGCCCGGCTGCGACGGATAACATCGTGAGGAAACCTGTACGATACGATAGCTTCCGGATACCGACAATATTTAAGAAAAAGTTCGTCTGGTTCCGTCTAAGGTTTGTCAAGGTCAGACTTCCCGAATCCTAGATGATGGTCCTTTTTTTCCCAGGGAAAACCGTCATGGCCGTCACCTTGCTACATGTAGGGAACAAGGTGGTGTGTGGGACTCTAACCCTAATTAAAATCTCTGGGGTGCCCATCACCGCGCAATAGCGGTCGGAAACCCCACAGCCGGGACTAGACCGTACCGCTAATCGCGCTAGCCGCTTCACCCTTATCTGGCGCAATACAGCCCTTCAACGCTGTACGACCTACCAGGACACCCGGTAATGTCCCCCGCGGAGTCGTATGCTGAGCAAGCCACTCCCCAGCAGTGGATACGCTCACGTACTCCGAAAGCCCGTTTAGTCGCCTCTTACGACAGGCCGGGAAAACCTTGGCAGTATTCTTAAACGCCCCTAGCCACAAGCCGCAATATCGTACGATTGAACTGGGCATTACAAACTAAGATCGATTTGAGGACTGCTCACAGATTTAGGTCACATATTTAGGCAATAACTGATCGTGTAGGTAGGTACTCTATATTTAGAAGATCAGGCAATAGATGCTTTTAGGAAATTACCAGATTTGTCAAATCCTGTATCATGTTTCCCGTTACATAAGCTCGATTTGACTAATATTTATCCCAGAGTAAATCTATGTTAGAGTGTCTCGAGTGGAGGCCACGTATAGGAAGTCGCAACCGTGGCAGGTCCCCAAGAAGGTGGACCGACGATGTGGTGAATGTTACGGGAATCCATTGGATTCTCTCCGAGATCGAATCCGAAATGAGGTGATCCGGCAGTGAACAGAAGTTATCGACATTGCTCACCGGATTAGCAAGCTTAAGTGGCAGTGGGCTGGCCATATTAGCCGCAGAACCGACAACCGATGGGGTAAACGAGTTCTGGAGTGGAGACCGCGTCTTGGCAAACGTAATGTAGGGCGCCCTCTGGCTAGGTGGGGGGACGAACTGCGCAGGATGGCTGGCAAGAGCTGGATGCGAGAAGCCATGGATAGATCACAGTGGCGAACAATTGGAGAGGCCTACGTCCAGCAGTGGACTGCGATAGGCTGATGATGATGATGATGATTGGATGCGGGCGGCACAGGATCGACCTGTGTGGAGAACATTGGGGGAGGCCTATGTCAAGCTGTGGACGTCTATTGGCTGAAATGATGACGATGATGATGATGATGAAATCTATGGTATAAATCTGTCATACTTCAAAAATATATTAGCGTTCAAACCTAGCATAATTATTATTTATTTAATGTATTTATTATTAAACTTACAAATTTAGTTTACAAATTATACTTGTCCTGAAAAACTGTTTACACAGTTTGTCTGCAGGATCGGTTGAGTCTTAGCACAATACGGTATATAATTTTAAACTAAATCAAGAAAATACTTTCTTAGTTTGTTTCTAAATATATGTTTGACTGGTTCCCGTCGAATGTCCTCCGGCAAGCTATTTAGAAGATATGGTAGTCTTTTTTTCAAAGTTCTATCTCCAAAGTAGTTATGTACTTTAGGTACATGAAAGTTGCCAGCGGACATCGAATATCTAAGCATTTGACAAAAGTCACTTTTAACACAATACCATAAGGTGTACTTTCATTTGTTGTCATTTGTTCTCGAACAACAATTAGCATAGGTATACTATCAACTATACTTCTTTTGTCAAATGCTCACATATTCTCATCATCATCATCATCATTTCAGCCAATAGACGTCCACTACTGGACATAGGCCTCCCCCAATGTTCTCTACACAGATCGGTCCTGTGCCGCCCGCATCCTACGGATTCCCGCGACTTTCACCAAATCGCCGTACAAATTGTGTGTGGCGCCACGGCTGCGACTTCCTGTACGTGGCCTCCACTCTGTATGTGCCATGTCCATCGCCACTTGAGACATGCAATCCTTTGAGCTATGTCTGTGATCTTAGTCCTCCTGCGGATCTAATCATTTCAGATATTTTCAGTAGGTTTAAAATAAGATATTTTTATACTGCAGATTCGTGGCGTCATACCGTAGATTTATTTTCGGATAAAGATTGGTCGAATCGGGCCATAATCGAATAAAAAGGCCTTGATATTCTACAGACGTCCCCTTCGTATCGAGTCTTCCCAGCATGTAATTCAATAAGCTGAAATTACAGATAAAACAAGTCACAATGTTTTGTTCGGTGACATTTTCTGTCTATTACAATATAACATTCGATAGCAGTGAAGAATGAGAGCCAATGGTGACTCAGTGGATAGGAAGGAACGCCACCGGAACTGAAAATCGTAAGTTTTTTTTTTATATGAGAGGTAGCAGACAAGCAGACGGATCACCTGATGGTAAGCAATTCCGCCGCCCATGGGTGTCCATGGGCGGCGGAATTGCTTACCATCAAAAAACCCTCCTTCCCCCGGATTGAGTCTCCGGTAGCTTCACTCACGCAGCGAAACACAACACAGTGCTGCTTCACGCCGGTTTTATGCGAAACTGTGAAACCACTCCGTTCGAGCCGGCCCATTCACGCCGAATCGTGGCTCTCCCACGGTTGAGTTTTAAAATATGCTCATTGTGAAATCACCTTCCCACAGCGGTATTTCCGAACCGGTACAACATTGCGATCTTTATCTTTATCTTTATATGAGAGGTGACAGACCAGCAGACGGATCACCTGATGGTAAGCAATTCCGCCACCTATGGATACCCGCAACACCAGTGGAGTCACAAGTGCGCTGGCAACCTTTTCCCCTTCCCCCGGGCCTCCGGTAACCTCACTCACACGGCGAAACACAGGTTCAAACCCAAGCATTTTTTTATGAGTAAGGGAGGCAAACGAGCAAGCGAGTCACCTGATGGTAAGTGATCATCGCCGCCCATGGACCTCGGCCACACCAGAGGGAGTGGAGATGGGTTGCCGGCCTTTTAGGAAGGTATAGGTTCGTTTCTTGAAGCTCGCAATGGAACCGGTTCGGAAATACCGCTGCGGGAAGTTGATTCCACAATGAGCATGTTTTAAAACTCAACCGTGGGAGAGCCACGATTTGGCGTGAATGGGCCGGCTCGACCGGGGTGATTGCACGGCTTCACAGAAAACCAGCGAAGAGCAACACTGTGCTGTGTTTCGCTGCGTGAGTGAAGCTACCGGTGGCCCAATCCGGGGGAAGGGGATTTTTTTTTTATATGCGAGGTGGCAGACGAGCGTACGGATCACCTGATAGTAAGCAACTCCGCCGCCATGGACACCCGCAACACCAATGGAGTCACAAGTACGCTGCCAACTTTTTCCCCTTCCCCCCATTGGGCCTCCGGTAACCTCACTCACACGGCGAAACACAGCGCAGGCACTGCTTCACGCCGGTCTTCTGTGAGGGAGTGGAATCACTCCGGTCGAGCCGGCCCATTCATGCCTAAGCGCGGCTCACCCACATTTAAAGATTGGCAGCGCTTTTGTGGCTCCACTGGTGTCGCGGATGTCCATGGGTGTCAATCGCTTACCATCAGCATCCGTCTGCATCTGCCACCTATGACATGTGTAACTTTAACTACAATTAAACTATTTAATGAGTTACCCGATGAGTTAAAGACATGTGAGTGTATGCTGACTTTCAAACACAAACTCAAGAAACACTTTTTGGAAAAGAGTGCCGGTCGATGATTAAATACATCATTACTTTAATTTAATTATATTTTTGTTTGTATTTCTCATTATAAGTGAAATGTAAATTTCTTATGAGAATGGACAACATTTCATATTTTTAACATGTCCATATTGTTTTTTTATATGAAAATAGACATAAAATGAACAGACCCATATATTTTCTTTTTTCAAAATTTGTCCATTTTCATGCATAAAAGAATTATTAAAATTCTTTATATTCTAAATAGACGTAAGCGCCAAATGACGTCATCGGACGGCTGAATACAGCGATATTCCTTTGCTTATCATTGTTCTAATAAAAATAAGGTACTACTGTCAAAGGTAAATAATACTAGTGTCAACATTGTCAACGTCATTCATACATTCAACGTTGACGAGTTGTCTTTTTTTTGACAGTTACATGTCATGGGTTTGGCATTTCGTAAATTCAAAACTATAATGTGCTAAGCAAAGATATATTTTACATTCTGCCGTCCGATGACGTCATCTTACGTTTTTTAATTTTTATTTTTTTTCTCCGTAAATAAGCAATATAAAAAATGAATAAATATATATTCGAGCAGCGGAAAAGTAAACAAAGAATTGGTATTCTTTGTTTCAGAGCTTAGCAATTTTGAAATGTTGTCCATTAATTTCTTTAAACCTAAACCTAACTTTTCTTCACTGCCATTTCGTGCGTTATGCCGCTATACTCAGACCCACTAATTGACTGAGGCCAGACCCCTGCGTAATTTTTCTCTCGTTTTTCGCCAGATGGCGCTGGGAGGGGGTGGGGGTAAACCACCCCGTGTAGTGGTCATTTTGACCCCGTGTAGGGAGGATTAAGACTTGTTAATGTATTCATATAGAGCGACAAGAATATTTGGCGAATGGAGAAAAATGGGAAGTATGCAATTTTTTCCATTTATGTCATAGGTGGGATACTTATTTATTTATACAAATATATACTTAAATACATATATTACACCCAGACACTAAACAAACACAAGTGTTCATCACGAGTGTTTGTCCAGGGTGGGGATCGAACCCATGATCTTTGGCGTAAGAGGCAGGGTCACTACCAATTGCGCCATTCGGTCAGTCAATTATCTAATTACATTATCTAATTATTGTATGAGAATCCCAAGCAGGTATAAAATAGTAGTTTTATATATTTATGTCACATAATGTATATTAAGTTTTTTGTGACTGTCACATAGTTAGGGTTTTTAAAACAGAAGCGAGATTTAAAAAAAAACGAGTCTTGGCGAGATTTTTAGACACGAGCCATGGTGAGTTATTTTAAAGAATTCTTTAAAAAATATTCTGGAGGAGTCTGGCGATCATGTACCCATGTGCCTCGAAAAGCACGTTAAGCGGTTGGTCTTGCGCTCAATCCCTCTCCGATCGTATCACGTGATACGCTGGCGTCCCATCGGAATATGAGTAACGAAATAGAGAATGCACTCGTGTTTGCGCACACACTTGAGCACTAATATAGCTTGCGTATGTGGCTGATCGTTAAGATTGGCTGCCGTAGGCGTAATCGGTTGGCGGATATTTAAAACGTATACATACATTCATAAAACAGCCGTTACATTTATACATGGGAGAGCCACGCTTCGGCATGAATGGGCCGGCTCGACTGAAGTGATACCACGGCCTCACAGAAAAGCGTGAAGCTGCATTGTGCTGTGTTTCGCTGCGTGAGTGAGGGTACCGGAGACCCAATCCGGGGGAAAGGGGGGTTTAAAGGTTGGAAGCGCACTTGTGATTCCACTGGTGTCGCGGGTGTTCATGGGCAATTGATTACCATCAGGTGATCCGCCTGCTCGTTTGCCACCTATCACATAAAAAAAACATAATGTAACTATATTCTACGTTTAATACTGGCGATATATTTAATTTCAAGTCGCTTCATTTCGAAATAACCCTAAAAATACTCTCAAATTTCATTTCATCCATTCCTCAATTAACCCTAAAATCTCGGGGGTCGAAACGACCCGTCATAAATTGTTCTCGCGCCTCGACTGGCTGTAGGGTTGAAGAAATTTAAAGGGTTGTCTATAAAAAAATTTCAAAGTATGCCGTGTTAAATTTAGGTAGGCATAGTCAACATAGCAAAGATGACAGCTCATGTCAAATCAAGCACTTACAAATATCTTCGGCTTAGTAACGCGTTCAGTGGTCTAATTGGTATATCCACCCGGATTGTGGAAGGTGTGGGTTCGAGTCCCGCCTGAACACGAGATGAAACTTTTAAGTGTGTTATTTACTTATAGCAGAGCATTTGGCGAGTAGAAAACAAATAAAAACATTAAGTAACATTTTGTTTCTACTAACGTCCGCACAAAGAGGTTTGAATCCTGTTTCCTTATTCGTACTGAGAAACAGTGGAATCAGCTGCCTGAGGAGGTGTTCCCTAGAGGCTACAATTTGGGGGTTTTCAAAGCGCAAGTGAATAGGTATCTTCTAGGTAATCGTGCTATATATTAGACCATATCATCACTTACCTATCTACAATAAAAAAATCGTAGGCCCAATAAAGTAACATCTTACTTGCTGCTACGGAACCCTTCATGGGCGAGTCCGACTAGCACTTGGCCGGTTTTTTTTTGTTATCAAAAGGCGCCACGAGGATATTTATTATGTTATTGTTCTCGAGCTCGAAATCGTAATAGGCTTCAAGATTCTCCAGTCCTGTCAACCCTGCCTGGCATAGGCAGGGTTAATTGACATTGTAACCCTTCGCGGAATTTAGTTACGGATGTTAATGGCGGCGGGATATCCGCCAGGTGAGGTGTTATGTGTTCGCCATGGCTGTTATGAAATTGTGAAGGGGTATGTAAGTTGATAAAGAATAAATAGACGTAAAATGTAGGTACAGACGGCTACTCATCAGCTTACCACAATTTGTCAAAGTTCTTCAATCAATATGGAACCAAACGTATAATATAATAATAATAATATTCTCCAACCGATTACGGCTACGGCGGCTAACCTCAACGATCAGCCATGTACGCAGGATATATTATAGTGCTCAAGTGTGTGCACAAACACAAGTGCACTCTCTATTCTCTTACTCTTACCTATATATTCCGGTGGGATACTACTGTGACACGACCGGAGAGGGATCGGCGCAGGACCAACAGCTTAACGTGCTTTCCGAGGCACGGGGGTACAAGACCTCCAACTTCCAAACTCCGGGCTGACACTAAGAATTTCTTACCGAAAACTAATGTACAAATTTTTGGTACCAACCCAGGGATCGAACCCGGACCCCTTGCGCGGTCGTCCTTTTAAAGTGCGATCCACTAACCACTAAGTCTCCGAGGCAGTCAGAGTGTACCAATCGATTCAAATTTTGGCTACTAAACCGGATCTATTTTTAACAATTTCGGGGCGGGAGTCTCTAAGCAAACATTTCATCGTCAGCCCATTTAAGTCCCCACTGCTGGGGCACGGGCCTCCCTCAATCACATGAGGGGTAATTGCCATACTCACCACGCTTGGCAGACGGGTTGGCGAGGGTTCTGATATAAATGCAGAGTTTTCCTTCTCTGGGTGCTGATGATCATGCCAGCAGCTTTACCTTAGTCGCCTTTTACGACACCTCGGTAAGAGTGAGGGTGGCCTATTCCTATCTGCCGGGGACCACACTGCATAGCAAACATTTAATTATACTATTTATTTAATAATTGTGCACTACTTTTAAATCTGTTTTTGCCCTCGACATTTGAATTAAGGCCTTAAGTGGCCGTTCTTGGCGGTAATTAAAATTTCTAGTACAAAAGCAGACCAAATACTTAAGTATAAATAATAAATAAATAGTTTCAAAAAAAAAGTTTAAGTGCTTTCCGAGAGGCTGCAGCTTCGAAATTGTTAAAAAGATATCCGGTTTAGTTGCTAACAACTAAAATCAATAGGCGTCGCTAGTGTACCTTACCCGTCACCTTAAGGAGATAATCGATTATGACATATTTGTATACGCTTAAGTGTGGCTGTCCGTACTTAGGTATGGTTGGTATTATCCACAAAGACACGCGTAGTCTTGGTCGAATATGATTACAAAGTAAAAAGTAATTAGAAACTGTCCGAAACGACCAGGTTTCCTCACGATGTTTTCCCACACCGCCGAGCTAATGGTAGAATTACGCACAAATAAAATCCTCGCGTATGCTTCATTTGTGCGAACGTTCTTTGATGAGTGAACAGAATTTTGTATCTATTAATATTTCTTTGCACAAAAATTGGTGCGCTCCAGAAGTGGTATCCTCTAAAATTGGTGCGCCTAGAACATAATCCACCTTATTATAAATCTCGATCTAAAGTTATTACCGTACTAAAGCGCAAGTCATCCCGTTCCAACACATTGCGTGTTAAAAGGAGCTGGCACGAAATTTGTTCCGGGACTACCCTTATTTCGCTATTTATAATAAGGGGGAATGCGTTTTGGATTTTTTAATAGAGGGTTTTCCAGTGTGCTCATTTTAGTGTGCTCCAGAAGTGATGTGCTCTAAATTTGGTGCGCCTTTACAATGGTGCGTTTTGATGTGTGCTTCATTTTGTTTTATCTTTAAGAGATCAATGAGTATCTAAATATATAAAATGAGTTTCTGCACGAGTTTTTATTAAAAAAGTGACTTTTGAGCTTTCACCCTAAGGGTTGCGCGGGTTTCGAAATTTGAATGAAGACTTTTGTAAGAGGAAAAATTCGTGAGTAACGCCGCGAGCGAAATCTTGGTATATAATAAAATATTTGTCCGCTCCAAAGTTGGTGCGCTCTTAAATTGGTGTGCCTAGAAAATGGTGCGTTTTTATTCGTTGCCTTTCACATTATTTTTATTCATTGTCTAGTACATCTCATTAGCATATCTTAAGGGCATAGAGAGAGAGAGCAACATAACGATCAGCGAATCATGCGCGAGACTGGTTTCAATTTCACGAGTCGCGAGTTTCGAAGCGGGGGAGTTGTATGGACATACCCTTTCAATGATTAAATATTTCAACAGTTCCATGCCCATCATCTAGATGGTTGGCAGTCTTCAACTGTGCGATTCTCGAGGAACTATCTACCTTGAACGACAAAACTGTGGAATGAACTATTTCCTGCGGTGTTTCCGGACCAATACGACCTGCAAACCTTCAATAAAAGAGCGTACAACCCGTGCGGGTTGTACCTACTCCCTTTTAAAAGGGCCGGCAGCGCACAGTAGCGGGTGTGCATGGGCGGCGGTAATCGCTTACCAACAGGTGATGCCTGCTCGTCTGCCCCCTATAGAAAAGGCACAAGGTAGAATCATCTATAGGAAGGAAAATACTGATATTCAATTCAATTCAATTCAGTTATTTTCCAAAAACATGATGTTACATTAAATCAGCTTGTGATTGGAGCCTTCTTTTAAGCATAATAATGCCTGTGCCAGAAGACTCCGCTCTTCCATATCGTTCACACATTTGATATGATTAAAGAATACTACAGATTTTAAATAATTATATTCCCAATGTGTGAGATTGTGACTACTTATATCATGTTTGTATGAAAATGTGAGACGTGTGAATGAGAGTGTGTGATGTCTGAATGAAAGTGTGAGATGAGTGATTGAAAGTGTGGATATGTTAGTAGGTATAGTTTATATTGTGTGTTTTAATCTATGATATTGTGAGGAGACGGCATATCCACCCAAATCTTTCAGCGTAAAAAATAATCTCCAAGTAAAAGAATGTTTCAATCTTGTATATTTAACTCCCCCTGCAAATACGCCATTGTTTTAGGAAAAAATGTCTTTGGCATTTACTCGTCTGTTAAATTCATTGAAGACTATTGTGATTTGTTTCGTCTCTAAAAGAAAATTTTTGTTTATGTTATGTAAATGTTACTTCTTCGACCGTGGGAGAGCCACGCTTCGGCATGAATGGCCTCGTAGAAAACCGGCGTGAAACAGCAATTCACGGTGCTGTGTTTCGCTGCGTGAGTGAGGGTACGAAGCCCAATCCAGGGGGATTTAAAGGTTGGCAGCGCACTTTTTTTTTCATTTTTTTTATTAGAATAGCCAGACATTTGGCCACAATCTCACCTGATGGTAAGTGATGACGTGGCCGAGGATGGATCTTGTCTGTCTAGTAACAACCTATGCACTCTTTTCTTGAATATGTCCAGATCATATCGTTCAGAGAACACATCTTGCGGCAGAGAGTTCCATTCCTTAGCCGTACGCAGCATGAATGAATGTTCACTGGTGTTACTGGTGTCCATGAGCGGCAGCAATAGCTTACCATCAGGTGATCCGTCTGCTCGTCTGCCACCTATCACAAAAAAAGCAACATCACACACATTGATCTGACTCCGAGATAGGTAGCTCAAGCACCTGTGTTACGGATATCAGAACCAACAGCGGAATCACTTATATATACTGACCGGATGGCGCAATTGGTAGTGACCCTGCCTCATACGCCAAAGGTCGTGGGTTCGATCCCCACCCTGGACAAACATTCGTGCGATGAACACTTGTGTTTGTTCGGTGTCTGGGTGTAATATATGTATTTAAGTATATATTTGTGTTCCTCTGTTGTCTGATGTCTGTAACAAAAGTGCTTAAGCTACTTAGTATGGAATCAGGTCAACGTATGAGATGTTGTGAGAATTATTATTATTATTATAAACATATTATAATACTCTTCTCTTGTAAATATTCGTGCATACTATATATGTAGAAAACATCAATACAAACAGACATGTTCATGCACACAAATGTTTGTACTGTATCGAACCCGCAACCCTTGGACCAGAGGCAGCGTTCACTACCACTGTTCCAAACGGGTCGTAGCTATCTATACAATATTTTCCCCAAAGCTTCCGCCGTAACAAGCTTTAAGCTTCGTAACGCTAAAACTTGTAACGGCGTGATCTTGCAAGGTTTAAAAGCTCTTTTTATAATTAGACTTTGCTCGTAATTTTTTTCCTTTATGTCTGTTTTGAGGCTCAAAGGAGGAGATGAGGCGGACGTTTGGACGGTGTGATACCACGGCCTCTCAGAAAACCAGCGTGAAGTAGCGCATTTGATATGTTTCGCCGGGTGAGTGAGGGTACTGGAGGCCCAATCCAGCGGGGTTTTAAGGTGCCAGCGCACTTTTGACTCTATTGGTGTTGCGGTTGTCTATACTGACCGACCAAGATCAGAAGGCACTTCAGTAAGATTGACAGGGGGCGTTGTAAAACGTTTTTTCTATGCGAAAATGTCAAAACAGCATTAGTTCTGACTTTTGCCACGTGCCAAATAACCGTGGCCAGGCCATAAGGTAGTATTAAGAATCACAAATAGACATTAAATGTCAAAAAAACATTTGTCTGTCTTTGTCTCACGCCGAACTACACCGAGTTCTTTTTTTATGTCATAGGTGGCAGACGAGCAGACAGATCACCTGATGGTAAGCGATTGCCGCCGCCCATGGATAACAGTGGAGTCACAAGTGCGCTGCCAACCTTTAAACTCCCCTTTCCCCAGAATTGGGCCTCCAGTTCCCCTTACTCACGCAGCGAATTACAGCACAGTGCTGCTTCACGCCGGTTTTTTGTGAGGCCGTGGTATCACTCCGGTCAAGCCGGTCCATTCATGCCGAAGCGTGGCTCTACCACGGCCATAGTTCAATGTAAGCTCTCATGTACATATATTGCGGATATTTAGGTCACGATGTAGGCAGGTAGGCAGCCTGCGCCAGTACTGACTGACCGGATGGCGCAATTGGTAGTGACCCTGCCTCTTACGCCAAAGGTCGTGGGTTCGATCCCCACCCTGGACAAACATTCGTGCGATGAATACTTGTGTTTGTTCAGAGTCTGGGTGTAATATATGTATTTAAGTATATATTTGTGTTCCTCCGTTGTCTGATATCTGTAACACAAGTGCTTAAGCTACTTAGTACGGAATCAGATCAACGTATGAGATGTTGTGAGAATTAGTACCTACCCTCACTCACTCGGCGCAACACAGCACAAACGCTGCCCGTTTTCTGTGAGGCCGTGGTATCACTTCGGTGAAGCCGTCCCATCCACTTCCACGGGAAGGTAAAACTCTCATTTTCGTTTATTTAACCATTGTATTAAAAAATTTGAAAAAAATGTTAAGGCGACGGGTAGCCTAGCGACACTATTCGTTTTTAATTGTTAGCTACTAAACCGGATCTATTTTAAACAATTTCGGGGTTACAACCTCTCGGCAAACATCTATACTATATATTAAATAACCATGCACAAATATTGGGTCCGTTTTTATGAGCGAAAAATTGATTACCGCCAAAAGCGGCCACTTTTAGTGGGGTGTAATATATGTATTTAAGTATATATTTGTGTTCCTCTGTTGTCTGATATCTGTAACACAAGTGCTTAAGCTACTTAGTACGGAATCAAGTCAACCTATGAGATGTTGTAAGATTTATTATTATTATATCCATAACACAGGTGCTTGAGCTACATATCTCGGAGTCAGATGAATGCATGTGATGTTGTGAAATATTTGTTTATAAAATTAATATAGATATTCCGCTAAAATCTCTTGCGTCGAACCCCCGTCCCTCGCCTTGGGGATGCGCGTCAAGTGTCCCGTCTTGCTAATAAGCATACAAATGGCTTGAACTCTGCTAATCACTGTTTGCTTAACATCGATGGGGGAGACATACCCTATTTTGGTCTTAGAAGATGTAGCATCTTAAGGCGACGGGTAGGGCACACTAGCGACGCCAATCGATTTTAATTTTTAGCTACTAAATGGGATCTATTTTGAACAATTTCGGGGTTATAACCTCTTGACAAACACTTATACCATTTATTAAATAACCATGTACAAATGTTGGGTCCAACGCAAACGCGAAAAATTTACTCACGCCAAAAGCGGCTACTTTTGGCGTGAATCAATTCTTGGCGTACAAGAACGGACCCAACATTTGTACATGGTTATTTAATAAATGGTATAAGTGTTTGCCGAGAGGTTGTAATCCAGAAATTGTTTAAAATAGATCCCGTTTAGTAGCTACAAATTACGTGTGACGGGTAGGGCACACTAGCGACGCCAATCGATTTGGCGTCGCTAGTGTGCCCTACCCGTCACCTTAAGACAGTAAGATGCGACAAATCTGTAATCTAGACAAATTAATGTACATATATTCAAGCACTGGGCCCTCTATGTGTCGCATCTCTATGTGTCTTTTACCGCCTTTACCATGGTGAGTGTTCCTAGAAGTTGTTTGAGTTAATACCCGCTACTGAATTTCAGTGACATAAAGTTATGTCTATAATGTATCAAGACGGGAATTAACACGATATTCATTATCATACCAGGATAGTACGTGAAGCGATTGAGATCAAGAAGTATAAGACTTTCAATCGGGAGGATGGATTTAAAATATCATCGACATGGAATCCAGTAATTAACAAGTGCAAACCCCGTGCTAGGCCGTTACTAACGCAAACAAACACCGATACTGTTAGTGTAGTGTGTCGGAGTAGCTTCATTGACAATTCATCTAGTGGCGAATTAATATCAAAAAATGTGAGGGGTCCGAAGATTCACAGCCCGGCCCCAGCAGACGACGCCGTGCTCCGCCAGTCCGCTCGTGACTTTCAGTATATTAAAAGTACTCTGTGCTCGTGACCACGGCTGCTGTAACGTAGCCGAAACGTCGAGCCAAATATAATAATAAATATTTCACAACATCACATAGGTACATTGATCTGACTTCCGAGATAGGTAGCTCAAGCACCTGTGTTACGGATATCAGAATCAACAGCGGAATTACAAATATATACGTATAATACTTTTCTTTTGTAAATACATACTTATAATACATACAAACACCCAAACCAGTACAAACAGGCATGTTCATACACACAAATGTTTGTACTGTGCGGGGATCGAACCCGCAACCCTTGGACCAAAGGCAGCGTTCACTACCACTGTTCCATACGGGTCGTCAAGTGATAACAGATATGTGAGTACACAATGTTGTATCACATAATAAATATCGTGTTAATTCCCGTCTTGATACATTATAGTTATAATGCAACGCGAAAATCTAAAAAACTATTTAAAAAATTAGATTTTTAGTGAAGTCCGCTCGTGACCACGGCTGCTGTAACGTAGCCGAAACGTCGAGCCAAATATGTGAGTACACAATGTTGTTTCACATAATAAATATCGTGTTAATCCCCGTATTGATACATTATAACTATTTAAAATACTATACAATTATGTATTCATGGTTTTGCAATAGGTAAGTAAGTATCTTTGACGGTGTAGAAGTGGCGCGCCCCCCTGTCCGGCGTCCGGCCGCCGGGCCTCGAGGCGGAGGGTCCGCGGTCGTCAAAAATAACATTTTCTTTACTTAGCTGCGGCCGGCTGATAGCGGTCACGGTCTTATTGTACACGTACACTCGCAGAGACAAATGGTAAAACAAAATATTTAGAATAAAATAATCAGTCCAAGCCGTGTGGTCCCCGGCAGAGTAGAATAGGCCAAAGGCGACTAAGGTAAAGCTGCTGGCGTGATCATCAGCACCCAGAGAAGGAAAACTCTGCATTTATATCAAAACCCTCGCCAACCCGTCTGCCAAGCGTGGTGAGTATGGCAACTACCCCTCATGTGATTGAGGGAGGCCCGTGCCCCAGCAGTGGGGACTTAAATGGGCTGATGATGATGATGATGAATCAGCCCAATATAATCGTTTCTTTGTACCTATACACAAGAGAACATAAAACATTCTCAGATCGACGACTGCCGCTTAGAGCTACCTTAATTTCATAATACTTTCAGGACTAAAATCATAAAATATCTTATCACAATACAAAAAATAATACTTTAAATAATAGGTACTCCAAAGGTTAAGATAGAAATACGGTCGTATACATGGTAAGAATTATTTTAACTGCATAAAATATACAACTCTCGTATTTTGCCAATCTTGACATGCAAAATCAATCATTCATTCAATTTAAATCCATACAGAACATTTATGAATGTCAAATATTATATAATCTACCGCTGATTTGGAATGTCAATTTATACCGAGAAGAATCAGCAAGAAACTCAGTATAGTTACTCTTTTAAAGATAAAGATAAAAAACATTTATTTGTTCAACACACACGACACACAACATTGAGAGAGAGAATCAGAAACAGCATGCGCTATAATTGGCTGGCGCAGTGGCGCCATCCAGTGACATGTATTACAAACTAGCTGTCGGTATGGCAGCATCTGTTTACATATTTACCAAATAAAGAACAAAAAAAACCAATCTTGTGATGTTTAGACAAGTAAAAACAACACATTAAAACAAAGGAAAAATAAACAAAAAAAAATCCTACAACTTGAAATATTCCAGACGGGCAATATACATTCTGTATAGGTGTGTCGCGGTGCATACAAAAAGGAGCCCACTTTTCAAATAATATGGTAATTACAATTTTCATTCTTATACAAATTATGATTACAGTGACAGTATGATATACAATGCTTATAATCAATATCGTTCAGATAAATCGTCAAAGAAAAATTATGAAATGAATTCTACATTAGAGGACAGGCGAAGAGATCAACATGTCCAGGAATCCTTATCATTCAAATAATCATCTTCTTTACAGTAGTAGCCTTTCTGCTTTAGGCAGTTTTTTACATGCAACTTAAACTTATGTACCGGTTAATCAATAATATTTTGAGGTAAATTATTAAATATTCTAATGCTCAATCCTACAAATGAATTTCCAATTTTATGAAGTCAATAACACACTTAAAAATTTCATCCCGTTTTCAGGCGGGACTTGAATCCACATCCTCTTCAATCCGGGTGGCTTACCTAAATACCTAGACCTAACCAATAGAACAGCCACCAGGATTGTGGAAGATGTGGGTTCTGACGAGTCCCGCCTGAACACGAGATGAAATTTTTTTCATCGTCATCGTCATCGTCAGCCCTTTTAAGTCCCCACTGCTGGGGCACGGGCCTCCCTCAATCACATGAGGGGTAATTGCCGTACTCACCACGCTTGGCAGACGGGTTGGCGAGGGTTTTGATATAAATGCAGAGTTTTCCTTCTCTGGGTGCTGATGATCATGCCAGCAGCTTTACCTTAGTCGCCTTTTACGACACCTCGGTAAGAGTGAGGGTGGCCTATTCTACTCTGCCGGGGACCACACGGTTTGGCCACACGCCAATGTGTTATTTACTGAAATAAATTGCAAAAGATTGGTACAAAAATAACAACTATCAGCACGCAAAATTTTATATATTCTTAAATGGTACATAAATATTAAAACAAACTATAGTCCATTCAGGGTATTAGGCATTTAAGGCGACGGGTAGCCCTAACTAGCGACACCAATCGATTTAAATTGTTAGCTACTAAACCGGATCTATTTTAAACAATTTCAGGGTTACTACAATAACCATGCACAAATGTTGGGTCCGTTCTTGTACACCAAAAATTGATTCACGCTAAAAGTGGCCGCTTTTGGCGGTAATCAATATTTCGCGTACGCGTTGGACCCAACATTTGTGCATGGTTATTCAATAAATAGTATAAGTATTCGCTCAGAGGTTGTAACCCCGAAATTGTTTAAAATAGATCCGGTTTAGTAGCTGAAAATTAAAATCGATTGGCGTCGCTGGTGTGCCCTACCCGTCACCTTAATCAGTTCGAGTCAACTGACTCGAACTGATATTTATTTGACGACCCGTTTGGAACAGTGGTAGTGAACGCTGCCTTTGGTCCAAGGGTTGCGGGTTCGATACAGTACAAACATTTGTGTGCATCAACATGTCTGTTTGTATTGGTTTGGGTGTTTTCTATGTATTATAAGTATGCATTTATAAAAGAAAAGTATTATATGTAAATATTTGACTGACCGGATGGCGCAATTGGTAGTGACCCTGCCTCTTACGCCAAAGGTCGTGGGTTCGATCCCCACCCTGGACAAACATTCGTGCGATGAACACTTGTGTTTGTTCGGTGTCTGGGTGTAATATATGTATGTAAGTATATATTTGTGTTCCTCTGTTTTCTGATATCTGTAACACAAGTGCTTAAGCTACTTAGTAGGTACGGTATCAGGTCAACGTATGAGATGTTGTGAGAATTATTATTATTATTATTTGTAATCCCACTGTTGATTCTGATATCCGTAACACAGGTGCTACCTATCTCGGAGTCAGATCAATTTATGTGATGTTGTGAAATATTTATTTATTTATTTATTACTCTAGGGACCAGTGTTACCAACTCGACGTGTGCGCTCGAGATAGATAATATATTACACCAAATAAAAAAAAAACTATTTCTATAACACTTTAGTGTGTACCAGTACCTACCTAGGATAGGCTACTTGATCCCATCGCTTGTGACCGCGTGCGTACGGGAGATAGGGGGCTCTGGACAAACACAAGAGGGGGGAGGGGGGATTATTGGCAAAATAAGAACTCGCTTGATCTGAATGACCCATCATTGAAGGTAAGACTTTAAGGCGAAGGGTACTTTGCAATAGCGATGCCAATTGATTTATTTTTTTAACTACTAAACTGGATCAATTTATTAAGGCGACGGGTAGCCCGAACTAGCGACCGCCAATCGATTTAAATGGCTAGCTACTAAACCGATACTATTTTAAACAATTTTGGAACGGGAGTCTCTAAGCAAACATTTATACTATTTATTTCATGATTGTGCACTACTTTTTGATCAGTTTTTGCAATCGAAATTTGGATTAACGCCATAAGTAGCCGTTTTTGGCGGTAATTCAAGTTTCGAGTACAAAAGCACACCCAAAAGTTAAGTGTAAGTATTAAATAAGTGTTCTCCGAGAGGCTGCAGTTTAGAAATTGTCAAAAAGATATCCGGATTAGTTTCTAACAATATAAATCATTTGGCGTCGCTAGTGTGCCCTACCCATCACCTTAAGGCGAAGCGTTATTTGTGAGAAAGTAGTTAACTTTTTTTTTTGGATTTCATCCCAAAAATAGAAGCAATTCCTAATCATATTACTTGGACACCTTACTTAATACATTGTTATTATTATTTATTGTTGCCTAAAAAGATTTCAAAAAATATTTTGATTTCAGACAATAGACCAAGGTTATGTAAAACGAAACGTCACTGAACAAATGCTTCTTCTTCTTCTTATTTTATTTGTGGCAATCAACTTCTCGACTGAGAATTACTCCTGCCATTATCATGTTTTATATTTTAGGCATTATTAAGCGGGACAACCGAAGATAATTCGCCAATGTCAAGTAACTTATTGAGAACAAGTAGGTATCTAGTCAACAGTCGAAGTCAGTCAAAGTCGCAGTCACTCAATAAAACGCCGGTGTTTTGCGTTTTATCGACCTACGGATTCAGCGGATATCACTCTAAAAGTAATCGCGGGTTTTAAGACTCTATTAGGTCCAAGCAAGTTGTCACAACGCACTCGACACACAATAGCAGTGTTAGAAAGGATACAATCAAACGATTTTTATTATTAGGATCACTTTGCGACACTTCACTGCACAAATAAACACCAAACTTGCACACTAAAAACCACTAGACACTAATTTAAAACCTTTGAATTGCATCAGCCCACGCGGCTTCTTTTAGCCCTACCCGCCGAATCCCGAACGAATGCTTGAATGATTCGATCAATTTTGACACTATCCTGCGGTACTAAGTGGTCTATGGTTAGTCGAGGATTTGTAATAAAAAATTAAGAACTAACGTCATTCCGTAATAATCATGGACTTGCTAGTTTTGGATTAAACCCGTTATCAGAGTGGTTTTTTGTAATAAGAGGGGGTATGTTTGCGTATGGTTTTGTAATAAGTATCATCATCCTCCTGCCCTTTTCACTGATATTATAATCCCAGGTTATCTGTGGTCGGTGCAGTATGATTTCCTTTTCAATACGTCCCTGTCATTCGTCATCAACATCACCCCTTTTTCCATCACGTCATTCTTCACACAATCCATCCATCTCTTTTTCGGCCGTCCTCTGTTCCTCCACCCACTTACATTTAAGCTCATCACATGGCCATACCAGGACGCCCCCCCCCCCCCCAGCTTGTTCCCTATTGCCCTCCCCCCCAGCTTGACTGGGGGAGGCAGTGTCGGGCCCGCAGTTTAAGCGGGCCCTCCGCCTGGGGAGGGACGTGAAGTAAGGTTCTTTAACCCGTACTCATGTCCCCTCCCCACTCTGGCCATGAGGGAGCGTCGCTGGGGTTTAGTCGGTATGCCTCTGGCCGGCTTCTCGCTAGGAGAAGCCGGCGGAGGGTCTGCATAAGGAGGCATTCCCCAGCGTCAAAAAAAAAAACCAAAAAAAGGAAAGACGATTTGCTTTCAATTTATCAATGATGGGGGCCACTTTCATAATTCCTCTAATATACTCATTCCTTATCTTGTCCATTCTCCCTCCACACATCCATCTTAACTTTCTCATCTCTGTTGCATGCAATCGTCGTTTTGTAATAAATATCTTAGTATCTTAATGCATTTTTATCTCCCATCTCCTGCAAAGTGTCCCACACGCGGTGGTAGCCATCTCCAGACACAAAAGAACTTGTGTATATTATACAGATAACGCCACTAACGACGCCACAGCGCGCCTAATATCCATGGCAGTCGAAGGCTACCATCGAAAAAATAACCGAGTACAACCTCAAAATGGCGATCCGCCGGGGCGATGACGCGGTTAGAGACAAGCTTGCAAATAAAAGATAAATTACTAACATACCCCTGAGGTCCTTAACTACATAAAATCACCACACCCCTACCCCAAAAAAAAAATAATAATAATGACAGTACACTTTATACATCTTATTAACATTAACCATGCATGACTGCCTAAACTTAAGATTGTTATTGTAATTTAATTTAGTTTAATTTTATCGCGGAGCAAATTTCAAAAATAATTTGTAACACTTAAAAAACGAGCACAATAAAGGCTCAGAACCAGTGTCTGTAGAATTTCATTCATCATCATCATCATCAGCCCATTTAAGTCCCCACTGCAGGGGCACGGGCCTCCCTCAATCACATGAGGGGTAAGTTGCCATACTCATAATTGAATTTCATTAGAATTAAAAAAAATGCATTTTTAGAATGTATGTTTATATCTACTTATTTCCAAATCTTATTCATGGCATCCCATACAAAGAGGAAAGGGAGAATATAAAAACCAAAAAATGTATTAAGTTACACGCATAATACTGAAAAAAATATGATATTCATTGCACGAGTGAACCGCCACGGCGCTCAGCCAACCACCTGCTTCTACAGGGTGCTCTTTTGATTGGCTTGGCTTAGAAGTTTCATATTTTCACAGCTTAAAGGGACAATAGAGTTGGCAGAGTGGCGGCAGCGGCAGATTTGTGTTTTAATAAATAAGCGTTTATGTTTTAGATTTGTATTTCAGTTCTTCGATGGCCATAAGCCCACGTCACATCGACAGTCTAACAGGAGAACAGTCCATAGACTAAAGCATAGAGCAGCATGTTTCGTTAACACTTTCAACAAATAGACCTGAGTATTTCATGTGCATTTCAGCTTGATACGTCCACGCGTTCGTGAGATAAAGGGACTTGACAGACAGACAGACAGACCGTTCCGTTTTTTCCTTTTGAGGTACGGAACCCTAAAAAGTTGCTCCTTACATCGGGACAAAGATTAAAAACAACTCTTTTTATCCTGAATTGAAATACCAACCTAAACTTACCGAGCGAGGCAGGGTCCCCGAAATCTCTTTTTAAGCAACCTGACCTTATAATAGGCGATTTTGGGCTACTATTGAGAAAATAAGGATTAGGCGAATTTAGGCTACTTTGCGCCAATTATTCGGCGATTTTGTCAGGGTTAGATTTGGCAATGATACACTTAAAAATCCAAAGGTGAATTCTCGTGAGGGAGAACATCGTGAGGAAACGTGAACGTTTCGGATAGTTTCAAAATCATTATCTCAACAATTATTGTGGGTAACACAGTTTGAGGAACCATCCGAAACCTGCAGGTTTCCTCACGATGTTTTTCCTCACCGCCGAGCTAATGGTAGAATACGCAGTGTTTCTACCATTAGCTCGGCGGTGAGGATCAACATCGTGAGGAAACCTGCAGGTTTCGGATGGTTCCTCAAACTGTCCTCAAAGCGCAAATAGCAGATTTTAATAATCCAGAGGATCGTTCTCGGATTTGAACCAATGACCTCCCCTACCGTTCTTATCCACACTTATATATATATATATATATATATATATATATAGTGATGGCAGCTCTGTGGATAATATGTATATATAATACGGAAAATTGTCAAAACATTGTGTGTTTTATGTATTACTTATAAGTATGTATTTACAAAAGAAAAGTATTAAATGTATATATTTGTAATTCCGCTGTTAGTTCCAATATCCGTAACACAGGTGCTTGGACTACCTATCTCGGAGTCAGGTGTTGTGAAATGAAAAAAAAAACAAAATAAAATCAAATTAACAAAATTAAATTAACGACTTTTAATTTAATTTCTTAATAATAAATAAATAATTTATTTAATAAAAGCCAGCACCCTGTATAGCCATAAACCTTCGCAAGCCATAATAAAGAGAGTAACGCACTTTATAGTCTCTACGTGAGACTGAAATATGGGGAGAGAAAGATCTAGCTACTACTGTTTTGACACTCATTTGTTATTTTTTTTTTTTAGTTTGGACTGTACGTAGATACCTAATACATACCCTCTTGTGACGATATTTGTAGTTCCTTTCATTGTCTCCTCTTTCCCTGGTTACGTATCTATCAATCCAATAAACTGTTAGTATGTATGTTTATTTGTTTTGTATTGTACTAGGTAGTATGTATTAGTATTTATAGCTAGTATATATTTATTTAATATAATGTATGTATGTATATACCATACTCGTATGTATACAATGTCTTTTTTTTTTCTCTTTTTCTGACTTGCACTGCCTTACCCCTTTTCTTAATTCGCTATACTTTTCCTCTACCCTAAGGTTGTCTGGAAGAGATCGCTATTAGCGATAAGACCGCCTATATTGTTTTAGTATAATAACTTAGGCTAAGATCTGTAAATTTTGTGCAATAAAGTGTATCTATCTATCTATCTATCTACAGAACAAAACAGAGAAACAAGGTACAGATACAAAGAGTTGCGGCCAACAAGGCTCAGCCCCAGCATATACACCCCCAGAAATAAAAACTGTAAACTCACTTAGTGCATTCAAAATACGACTCGCAAAACACATTTTGGAATGTACATAGCTGCATAGTAATATTAAGGTGACGGGTGGGGCATACTAGCCACGCCAATCGATTTTAATTTTTAGCTACCAAACCGGATCTATTTTAAACAATTTCGGGGTTACAACCTCGTAGCAAACACTTATACTATTTATTAAATAAATAACCATGCACAAATGTTGGGACCGTTTTTAGACGCGAAAAATTGATTCACGCCAAAAGTGGCCGCTTTTAGCGTGAATAAATTTTTCGCGTACATTTTGGGCTCAACATTTTTGCATGGTTATTTAATAGATAGACAGATAGATAGAAAAAAAGGTTTATTTGTACTGCTGCATATACACACATTAAAATAAAACAAATGACACACATGCAAGAACACAGGAACATTACATTATAATTAGGCATTAAAGTAACAAAAAAATAGAAACAACAATAAGCTGTTCACCTGTTGTGATCCGTGTGTGCGCTGCAGCAGTTCAAAAAGGCCGTGGCTCAGTGTATAGCTTTGCCCGAGCAGACAAAACACTGGCATTCTGCCACTACCCCAAAATACAGTCTAAATCTTATCTAATTTTATCTACGTTTAGAAAATCTATATAAAATATAGGGACCGTGTAGAACTGTTTTATTGTAATGTGTGAGTGAAGTATAATATCAGATGAATGTATGATGACAGCAATCGGAAAGGGAAGTAATCGATAAGTGCATCAAAATACTTTGGTATACCCAACATGAGTATGCGTGTAAGTGTAAGTTTTGCATGCTTATATGTTTCTACACGGCAAAATCCGCTACCGATTGACCCCGTGGGATACCTAAGCGTTGTTTATCTAGAAGAGCAATAGTAGGTATAAGTGTTTGCCGAGAGGTTGGAACCCCGAAATTGTTTAAAATAGATCAGATTTAGTAGCTAAAAATACCTAATATCGATTGGCGTCGCTAGTGTGCCCTACCCGTCACCTTAATGTTTTTAAGAAGGCACTAGGTGAGTAGTAATCAAACTGTAAAGCGTTTGAACGATTTATTTGCCCTCCCCCCCCCCCCCCCCTTGTCAGCAAAAGTAAGCAAAGCTCTTACCCCCTCCCCCCAGGCTTACGTAAACATTTTTCGATTTTATGCAGCTTAGTTAGGTAGTATGTACTTAATTACAATGAAATCAGAAAAGAGACAGTGGATAAAGAGACACAGCACAGCTATACATTACTCTTTTGCAAATTTAATAAATACCCCCTAAAGTTGATACGATTCTTAAAGGCGGAGGAATGTTATTTTTGGTTGGATTGGAAAACCCCTAAGTCAAAATGTTTAAGATGCAAGTTGTTCATCAGTGATCGAAGCTGTGTTTCATTTTTGACACACTCCATCAACAAATGTTGCACATCATACTAACGGAAACAAACATTGTTTCCAAAAGGAACATATTATCTAATCTCAGAAGAAAAATTCGCCTTTCCAATAAATGGCACTAGACGTGTGTAACTCTTAACTGAAACGACTTGGTGATCCAACTCAGCCAAATCAGAGTTTTTTTTAAATTTATTTAACGAACCACAAACAAGTTTCCAATGTTATTAAATTACAAAAGTATAAGGTTGTACATTGTAAATTATTGAAAACTCAACATTGCTGGCTACATATTTATAACAAACTAATTTTAACAGAGACTCAAGCAACTATGCAATTTATAAATACATTGTTGATGCTTAAATAAAAAGCCTAAACTTATATTAATACAGGGTGCGTCGGTAAACAGTCCCCTCCTTCTATCCGCATAATGTACCACAATTCGAACAACTCCCATCTTATAACCTTTAGGAAATTCGTTGAAATTTTATTCGAAATGTGTTTCGTCTTCCCATACAAAATGACGAAGTCACGTGACCGAGTTGATATGAAAAGTAGTTTTTTTTTTTAATGCGAATTTTCAAAAGTTGTAGAACATGTTTCCTAGTATGGTTAGTTGAAGAGGCGACTTAAAGAATGCAACTACCCTCCGAAGCATACAAGCATAATATGGTTATAAAGAGTATGCATACTATTAAACAGAATAATATACTTATTATTTAGGTGTAATAGATATATTTACCTAAGTGAAGTGTGTAATCATGTGCATGCAAACGATGTGTGGGTGTATGTGTGTGTGTGTTTTTATGAGGATTCGTATGCAAATGAGTGAGGGTATGTGTACATGAGTAAGTAAGTGTGTATAATATATGTATAAGTGTGTGTATATAGGTATGTGTATTAGTATGAGTATATTATTTATTGTGTTCAAGGTTTATTGTAATTGTGAGTATTAGAGCAACATTAGAGATTCGGAAGAGTGAACCTATCTGTTCCGAATCTCTAATGTTCGCTCCGAATGGAATCATTCGACTCAAATGGATCTCGGTTCCGAGTAAACCAAATGATCCGAGTGAGCGGAATGATCCGAGTGAGCCGAATGATCCGAATGAGCGGAATGAATCACGGATCTATCTGAGAGTCGATGTTACAAATGAAGCGTTTCACTGTTCCGCGTCTCTGCACTGATCCAGATGTAAATGTTCCAATCTTTTGAAAGATATGTTTTTACCAGGTCTAAATTGTACCTATCAGCTGATCACTGCTGTATGAAAATGAAAAATGTTTTCTTTTTTCAAACAAACTTATCATATAATCTTCTTCCTTTTTTATGTGGTCTGCTCTCTGGTCATTTATACCTATCTATAAGAAATATTTTTATTGATTTTTTGTTATGTATAAATTATCTATGTATATATTATTGGGTATGTATGTATTGTTTAAGATTATTTATGTAATGTAATAATATTAATATATAAAATAAAGTATATTTCTGCCATTCTCAATTTCATTTGTTAAACTACTTTGCACTGCCTTCCCTTATTACGAATACGATATTTCTTTCCACTACCCAAAGGTTGTCTGGAAGAAATCGCTACAAGCGATAAGACCGCCTTATTGTACTGTCTGTTGCTGTTGTATCATGCTTGTCTTTTATTTTTGTGCAATAAAGAATATCTATCTATCTATCTATAAAGGATTAAATTGGAGCCCCTTTTAAGCTATTCAGCTTGTGTCAGGCGGCTCCGCTCTTCAGTCTCTTAAACTCATTTCTACTATTTATGCTATTTGAGAACGTGTGTTTGTGTGTGTGTGTGTGAGGCAGCGTTCGCTACCACTGGTCCAAACGGCTCGTCAACATTAATTATCTCAAAACATCGTTTTTGAGTCAACTCAACTACTTGTGTTGGTTGACTTTCACTCGCGAAATGTTCATCAATGAAAGAAAACAAATGCAATGAAAATTACTGTAACAGGTAATATATGTCAGTAAGTACAACCTGTGCGGATAAAGAATGGGATCAGAAATGGCGGCGCATCTGTTCACTTCTCGCTCGCACACTATTTGCGTCTCTGTGGGGTGATCTGTGTTGCGTCTATACTCGCACCCAACGAGTGCGAGTGGGCCGGCTCGACCGGAGTGATACCACGGCCTCACAGAAAACCAGCTTGAGACAGCACTGTGCTGTGTTTCGCTGCGTGAGTGAAGGTACCGGAAGCCCAATCCGGGGGAAAGGGGAATTCAAAGATTTGCAGCGCACTTGTGACTACACTGGTGTCGCCAGTGTCCATGGGCCGCGGAAATTGTTTATCATCAGGTTATCCGTCTGCTGGTCTGTCTGTCACCTATCACATAAAAAAAACCTTCTTAATACAATATTATAATTTATTGTTGCCTAAAAATATTTTTACTTCAGACAACAAAACAAGGTTATGTAAAACGGAACGTAACTGAACGAATGATTGAATGATTCGATCAATTTTGACACTATCCTGCGGTACTATGGTTAGTCAAGGATTTGTAATAAAAAAATAAGAACTAAGGTTATTCGATTATGAATTAATAATGAACTTGCTAGTTTAGGATTAAAGCGGGTATCAGAGTAGTATTTTTGTAATAAGAGGATTATTGACCGCAAACACGAAATACAATTACTTACAGCAAAAGGTAGGATACGATTTGAGTTTGGTCGGTTTCGTCGTAGGCCCCCTGACACAAAATATCTACAAGGGGTGTTTCCCTGCGATAAATCTGTCAGGATGCGGAAACTACACCACTCGCCACTTAACCATGACCCTCGTAAAAGGTAATGTACAGACAGCAACACGTTGGGTTGGGTACGGACAGCCGCACAACAGTTTACCGCAATCTGTCAAATATCCTTCCAGCTTCCAATGATAAGACCTCCGAAAGTGTACATTTAGGTTTTAGGAATGACTAGTACCTTAAGGTGACGGGTTGGGCACACTAGCGGTGCCAATCGATTTTAATTTTTAGCTACTAAAGAGGATCTATTTTAAACAGTTTTGGATTTACAACCTCTCGGCGAACACTAATACTATTTATTAAATAACCATGCACAAACGTTGAGTCCGTCTTTGTACGCGAAAAATTGATTCACAACAAAAGTGGCCGCTTTTGGCGTGAATCATTTTTTTACGGAACATAAACGGACCCAAATTTTGTGCATGGCTATTTAATAAATAGTACTAAGTGTTTGCCGAGAGGTTGTAACAGCGAAATTGTTTAAAATATCCGGTTTAGTAGTTAAAAATTAAAATCGATTGGCGTCGCTAGTGTGCCCTATTCGTCACGTTAAGTCACTCAACCAACGAGTGGGTGGGGTCACTCGTTACAGACTCAAAAATGCGAAATATCGTATGTCGAAGGAAAATCAGTAGATATCGTGCGCTCATCTCGAGACTAGTAAATCAAAAATAGAGCTCCAGAAAGATCCAAAAGCGGCATTATGATCCGTATGCTCGTCTGCCACCTGACATAAAAAATCCTACTCCTGGAACAAAACACGGTTCCCAACTTAGAGGTTTTCCCCCTAGATTTAGGGGGTAAATAAGTGAGATCGCATTTTTTAGGGGTCTGAAATATTTAGAGGTATTTTCAGGGATTTTTTTACTCTGTTATTTTTGAATTTATAACATCTAGTACGTGAATTACGTACATACCTACAACCACTCTGTGGGCACATGAATAATTATTATTTATGTGCTGTGGGAACTGGGGCGGTGCTGTGCTTAAGTAAAAAGAATTCGGAACGTTTTTTTTTCCTGGCCCTGCACGGTATGTGTAGGTATATAGGTAATAGCCACAATTCGGAACGTTGGCCTATACAAACATACAGTATTTTATTTCTAAATCTTTATGAATTTATATTTAATTTAATTTATGTTTTTTATGGGGGAAACAAAATAATTAAGGTCATTTTAGGGGTTTTTGTCACCGACTTTAGGGATAAATATTTTTGAGAGTTGGTAACACTGTAACAAAATGTTAATACATTCTTCATTCTTCCGGAATATTTCACGTTTATACGCCGTATAAATTTAAAAGGGAACTATAATTTTATTCATGGACTTTTCTTACTGTTGCAAGGGGTCGAATTCAATTCATGTTTATGTTAGCAGTAACTTATAGGCTTGAGTTAAATGTGCAGACAGACACACGGGTAGATATACAATCTGTAAAAAACTTCTTTTTCTTCTCATTATAATAATTAGAGCACTTACAAATTTCGTCGACTTAGTAACGCGTTCGGTGGTCTAATTGGTAGAACATCCACCCGGATTGTGGATAGTGTGTGTTTCAAGTGTGTTATTTACTTAAGGTGACGGGTAGAGCACACTAGCGACGCCAATCGATTTTAATTTTTAGCTACTAAACTTTTTTTTTTTATGATATAGGTGGCAGACGAGCAGACGGATCACCTGATGGTAAGCAATTACCGCCGCCCATGGACGCCTGCAACACCAGTGGCGTTACAAGTGCGCTGCTTACCTTTTAACCCTCCTTCCCCTGGAATGGGCCTCCGGTACCCTCACTCACGCAACGAAACACAGCGCATGCACTGCTTCACGCCGGTTTTCTGTGAGGACCTGGTATTACTCCGGTCGAGCCGGCCCATTCATGCCGAAGCGTGGCTCTCCCACTGTTCGTCTACTTTAAACAAATTCGGGGTAACAATCTCTCGGCAAACATATATACTATTTATTTAATACTTATAGTTAACTGTTTGATCTGCTTATGCACTCGAATTTTGGATTACCGCCAAAAGTGGCCGCATTTGGCGTGAATCAATTTTACGCATACAAAAAGGGACCCAAAATTTGTGCACGGTTATTTAATAAATAGTATAAGTGTTTGTCGAGAGGTTGTAACCCTGAAATTGTTTAAAATAGATCCGGTTTAGTAGCTCAAAATTAAAATCGATTGGCGTCGCTAGTGTGCCCTACCCGTCACCTTAATAATAATATCCTCCAACCGATTTCGGCTAAGGCGTCCAATCTCATATCTATCAGCCACTACCGAGGATATATTATAAGTTGTGTTCAAGTGTGTGCGCAAGCACAAGTGCACTCTCTATTCCCTTGCTGTCATATTCCGGTGGGACACCGTGTGACACGACTGGAGAGGTATCGGGTGCAGTAACAGAGATTTAAAGTGCTTTCCGGGGCACGGGGGTACAAGACCGCCAACTTCCAGACTCCGGGCTGACAGTATTCGGGGCGGGGTCTTTGTCTTCTAATAAGTGGCAAACGAGTAGGCGGATCGTCCGATGGTAAACGATTGCAATCGCCAAATGACACCCGTAACATCAGTGGATGGAGACACAAGTGCGCTGCCAACCTTTCAATTCATGTTTCCCCGGATGGGGGATTCGATTTTCACTCTACAACCTGTGCGGATAAAGAATGGGATCAGAAATGGCGGCGCATCTATTCACTTCTCGCTCGCACACTATTTGCGTCACTATTTGTCGCACCCCATGAGTGCACCCCACGAGTGCGAGTATAGACGCAAATAGTGTGCGAGCGAGAAGTGAATAGATGCGCCGCCATTTCTGATCCCATTCTTTAACCGCACAGGTTGTAATTGCAAACATTAATTTATATTTTTTTTATTTTTTTTTTATTGCTTATAGTAGGTAGATGAGCTTGCGGCCAATCTGTTGGTAAACGGTAACCGCCGCTCATAGACACCAACAATGCCGGAGCACAGTCATGCCGCTGCCTACCGTGAGAGAAGAACTCTTTTCAAACCTCGTTTAAAAAAGGACATGTCATAGCGATCAGGGAACACCGCGGCTGGAAGCTCATTCCAGAGTTTGCACGAGCGCGGGAAAAAGGAGCGCTGGAAACGAAGCGTTCTGGAAGGGATTTTAATTTAATTCATCATCAAATAACCAGAGGCATTCTCTTCCAGTCAATCTTTGGGTCATGCAGAAAGGACAATGGTGCAGCGAAAAGAGGACTTATGTAATTATTACAATTTCCAAAAAATAATGGCAAAATAACCTTAATATTATTCTGATAGAAATACGTATATACCTATTTCTAATTATAAAATAAATTATAAAATACTTATAAATTATACGTATAATAAAATAATACACAAAATAAATATGTATGTATATATATAATATATTTATATTTAAATATATATGTATATACAAGCAACAAAGTCTTATTAGTGAGGGTACCGGAGGCCTAATCCAGGGGAAAGGGGGTTTAAAGGTTAGCAGCACACTTGTGACTCCACCGCCGTCGCGAGTGTCCATGGGCGGCGGCAATTGCTTACCATCAGGCGATCCGTCTGCTCGTCTGCCACCTATGACATAAAAAAAAGGTGTATGTACGCATTCGAATCACGACTCCCTGTATGGAAGGCGCGTTGTAGCGAGTAGTTCCCATAATTCAAGAGTAAAGGCGTATCCCCCACCGGTAAGTGGCCCGGCAGGATCACCATAAATCTATCACCGGCCACCAGCCGTCAGAATGTCTTTACAGTTTAACTTATCAGTGCTAAGTGCAGGGCCGTCTTTACCCGAGGCTATCAGCGCAAAAGTCAAAGAAAGAAAGAAAGAAAAAATGTATCATCAGCCCATTTAAGTCCCCACTGCTGGGGCACGGGCCTCCTTCAATCACATGAGGGGTAATTGCCATACTCACCACGCTTGGCAGACGGGTTGGCGAGGGTTTTGATATAAATGCCGAGTTTTCCTTCTCTGGGTGCTGATGATCATGCCAGCAGCTTTACCTTAGTCGCCTTTTACGACACCTCGGTAAGAGTGAGGGTGGCCTATTCTACTCTGCCGGGACCACACGGCTAATGTTTATGTTAGTAAAAACAAGCGGCTTTGGCTAGCACGCACGCAGTCGTTTATGTAAACCCAGGCACACAACAAATGCACCTATATATTTGTCGACGCAAAAGTGGTATAACCCCAATCTACATCATGAAACTGGTGTATCCAGCTTCCCACATTGCCAGGTCACGGCAACAACATGCGATCCACGGATGCCCCTAAAACTCGACCCCAGATAAAAGGGCAGGAGGATGATTATGATCCAGCTTACACCACTCTTGCTCTATGGTTTTGGTTTAATATGCTCCGTGCAAAAACAAGGTTTTCAGAGCCATCTGTTGACAGGCAAAAAGTTATGGCTTACGTCACTATTGCATTGAAAGATTTCAATGTAACGAATGTATTTTACAGGAAAACCGTACTAAAAAAATTGTGGGTTACACCATTTATGCGCTGATAGCCTCACCTATAGCGCAGGGGGTGCAGTGCACCCGGGCGCTGAATTATTTTTTATGAGTACGGGAGGCAAACGAGCAAGCGAATCATCATCATCATCATCAGCCCATTTAAGTCCCCACTGCTGGGGCACGGGCCTCCCTCAATCATATGAGGGGTAATTGCCATACTCACCACGCTTGGCAGACGGGTTGGCGAGGGTTTTGATATAAATGCAGAGTTTTCCTTCTCTGGGTGCTGATGATCATGCCAGCAGCTTTACCTTAGTCGCCTTTTACGACACCTTGGTAAGAGTGAGGGTGGCCTATTCTACTCTGCCGGGGACCACACGGCAAGCGAATCACCTGATGGTAATTGATCACGGCCATGGACATCAGCCACAGAGGAAATAGAGATGTTACCGGCCTTTTAGGAAGGTATAGGCTCGTTTCTTGAAAATCTCAATGTTGTACCGATTCGGAAATACCGCTGCGGGAAGCAAAAAATGATGTGTAAAGCGCACGGTGGTGGACCTCCACGCATTCAGATGAATTTAGAGGGCGCCGAGAGCCTCTCGCTACACAGAGAACCTCCACTATAACGCTCCACAAGGAGCTGGCGCGAGTACTGATCGTTCTCCTCATCTTAGCGTGAGATTCCCAGTTGCGTCCAATGCTGTCGCTTCGAAGCCCGGGGTACGCTTGGCCCATGATACAGGATTCTATTTGAACAAATTTTTAAGTATGGTTTTAATATTTTTTTCCAATGCCTTTTACTATTTTAAGTAACTAATTTAAATATTTTTGTAAAATAGTAGGTAGTTATTTTTTAATAAAATTTCAATCATTTTGAATTCGAAGCGTATTTGTGACGTCATAAATACGCTTAATGTTACCATATATTAATATCCCCAATTTACAGGAAATATTTCGTAAGAAAAAATAACATACTTCTAAAAATGCCTTTTGATCGGGGAAATTTTAAATCACTATCTAGTAACATAACGGTAAAGTCTTAGTTTTGGTGTCACTCTGCAAAGAACGTCAAACTAGCGCCATCTGTTACTTGGTCCGGGTGAATAAGTCACTGAGACATTGTTGTCACCACGAAGTTATACTAAATGTAATCTTCTAAATACAACACAACTAGCGCCATCTGTTACTTGGTCCGGGTGAATAAGTCACTGAGACATTGTTGTCACCTTTCTGAATACAACCTGTCTGAATAGCTAGCGTATCTAGGGTCAAATGAAGGTCAACGCTATTTTATTGAAAATATCCTTGATCTAGTAGTTTTAAATTAAAAAAATATTAAAATATGTTATAAAATACAAATGCCTCAAAACTGGTTTTCGAATTGGAACCTGTTTAATTTTTTTCCCATACCCCATTAACCGACTGCCCATAGGTAGTTGAACATTTTGTAAGTATTCCATTTTGTACGCGCATTTTGAAACAAGAGGGCGCCAAGTTATTGATGGCGCCCGGGGGCGATTCTTAGGCTAGATCCGCCCCTGGCTAAGTATAGTTTATCCCTTTAAGGCGAGGATCGAATCTCCCTCTTAACATTGTGCCATTTAAGTGTTTGTTTTATACGTTGTGTTTTAGATGATGAAAAACTCAATACGATATTTGACTATATTTTTTTAATAATAAAGATATCTTAAAGATAAAAAGATATTTTTTTTTATTCAATTTAGGTCCACACAGAACACTTATGAATGTCAAAATAGGTACACAATATCTACCGCTGGTTCGGAATGTCGATTTCTACTAAGAAGACACCAGCAAGAAACTCAGTAGTTACTCTTTTTAAATATTGATGATGTTACAGAGTTTCAATTGAGAAGAGAAAAAAAAACAATTATGAAAGTTAATAGACTACTATGAATAACAACTCAAAAGATTAATCAATTGACATGACCAAGAATCCTTATCATTTAAATAGTCTTGTATACTATAGTAACCTTTCTTCATTAGGCATGTTTTAATATGAGACTTAAACTTATCCAGTGATAGGTTAATGACATTTTGTGGTAGCTAATTAAATATCTTAATACTTAAGCCAACAAATGAATTACCGATTTTATGAAGTCTGAGGACCGGGACGGCAAGCCTATGTTTATTTCTGGTGTTAAGACTATCTGACTTTTTTGAAAAGTGTGCAAGTTCTTACGTACATACATAATGCAGTCGAGGATAAATTGGGAAGCCAATAGGACTTTACCTATGAAATTGGCGTTTTTTTAGACACAAGAAGATGGACGCACCAGGGACAACAAAAATAAGGGACACTAGGCGTAATTAACAATAATGTATCATGAAAGTATGTACTCACCTTCTCATTCAATTTAGGTGGAGGTTTCACAATGTATGGAAACCCTGGCACGGGACCGAAGATCGAGGGCATCATAGCTGGTGCGAAGATCACCTTCACCGCCTGACTTTGACTTTGGCACCCGCAACCCTCGGACACTTTCACTTCGCACTTCTGACTTTCACTCTGGCAGCAGCAGTGGTGGCAGACTTTGACAGGTTGACTTTGACAGCACGCGTTTGACTCCCCTTCTGACGTTTGGATTGAAGTGTGTCTCATTTCAGAACTGTCGTTTGTTTTTTGTTGTTCTTGTGGAACAATATTTTTTTGTTGTTCTTGTGGAATAGTAGTTTTTTGTTGTTCTTGTGGAATTGTAGCTTTTTGTTGTTCTTCTGGAGTTTTTCTTAACGTTGTGTAGGATTTATTTTCGATCGGATTTTTTTGCTGCGATTCTTTATTCTTAGGGATGTACAGTTTCGGTTTTTTGAATCCTTTTGGTATTTCAAGCAATGGAGTTCTTCTTTTCAAATCTTTCGGCGTTTCTAATAAATAGGTTTTTGTTTTGATCTCTGATTCCAAATTGTTGAATGGGTGCACAAGTAGGGTTTTAGGATTTTTTGATTGAGCCTGAAAAGGCTTTTGAGAGGCCCCCAAAAGGGCCTCGGATTTGCTGGTAGTATCCAATTTGGCTGATTTTTGATGAGCAATTTAGAAAGAATTATTATAGAAATCCTTTATTTTTCTCCGTCGGAACGAAGGGGATTTATCTGGTCTATTTGTTTAACACTTTTGTTTTATTTTCACTTTTATTTAAATTATAACTATGTTCAACACTAAATAATAAATATTTTTATCAATTTACATCGATTTATTTTATAAAAGGTCTGAATAGGAAGATACTTGTATCAACCAAACACTTATTTTCACTATTTTGTTAAAATAGAGGGTATATGTAATTTAATTTTTGTATGTTTTTCACACACTACAACGTTTAGTTTTTATTTATTAGAATTGTTACATTGTTGCAGATAACGCCTTTTTTCACAAGTCACAATTTCTCATTCACAAAACTAAAGTCCAGTTTTTTTTCATAAAATCCACTTAAGAGCACTTAAATGTTCTTTATTTACGTTATTTTCAATTCCAATTACAGTTTTTAATACTACCCACTTAATTATAATTTAAATTACAAAAAAAAACAAACACTGACCTTAACCTTTCACAACAAAAGTTCAACGACCCCAAAGTTTACCCCACGTGACTTTGTTTACAAACAATGTAAACAAACTCACAAACTTTTAGAAAACAATTCCAAATTCTAAATTTGAGTTCCACACATCACTATTAGCGTCCATTTTGAAAATCAACTGTCAATTTTCGCGGGAAATTAGCGAAAACTAACCTCAAATGTTTGGTTTTCGTTTCGAAACGGGAAATACGTCCGGTCGCGTGAAAATTGGTGGCAAACTGAGTTTGAAAGGGCAAGGGGCGTGTTTTGTGGGCGGTGGAAAGCCACGCCCACCGGGTTTTAGGTTTTAAATTATTTTGGCGTCTAGACCAAGATGGCGGGTGGTTAATGTTGAGAGGAAAGTCTAGATTTTTTTCGGTTTGATGGCGGACGAACGGCGATGCAGATGAAGTGCGCTAGTAGCTCAGTGGACTAGAACGTGTGGGAGGTTGTAGATTAAAATCCGAGCATGCATATTCTCCGTACATGCATGCATGCAAATCCAAGTGCATATTTCTACCATTAGCTCGGTGCTGAGGGAAAACATCGTGAGGAAACCTACACGATTCGAATAGTTTCTTGATTGTTTCTCAATTATTTTGAACGTGTAACCATGATTCACTTGACAGTTGCTCCCTTCTTTAATCAAAATCAAAAAAATCAAAATCAAATAATTCTTTATTTGCATAGGCTTGTACGTACACAGCACTTACAAATCGTCATACATTTGAATGATTTAAAACTATTTATAAGTACTTATGTAATAATTTACATGTTAATACATATATATGTTGATACATAAAATATACTAAAGAAATAAATAAACATAATGCGATTCTACCACCGGCTTTGAAAGTTGTTTCAGGTCGAGAAGATCCGGCAAGAAACTCGCCAGTTACTCTTTTTAATCGCCAACTTTTTTACAATGGTTTATTATCCTAATACCAAGTCATACAGTCTAATGCAACACAAAATAGATTGAAGCAAATTAAAAGCTAAATATGAGGTAAATCGAAGCGGACCAGTCCCCAAAGGTGGCACCTGTTCACAAGTATGACGTTGGTGTCAGCCATCATTTCACTCAACCATATTAGAGGGAATGTAATAGTTGCGAAGGTCAGATGGCTGTCGCTTCATTGAAGGTAGGTACTTACTTTTCCCTAATTATCAGGGATTGGATTAAGGTGTGCAATTTTTGATGAAATCTTAACAGGAAACGGTTTGGATAAAAGTTGTATAAACTAAATGTAACGTTTAACTTACTAAAGTAAATGTTTATTTTTTATTTCTGATAACATTTTTTTAGCTTATTTATTTGGCAGACGGATCACCTGATGGTAAGCGATTACCGCCGCCTATGGACACCGTGAGCCGTGTGGTCCCCGGCAGAGTAGAATAGGCCACCCTCACTTTTACCGAGGTGTCGTAAAAGGTGACTAAGGTAAAGCTGCTGGCATGATCATCAGTACCCAGAGAAGGAAAACTCTGCATTTATATCTAAACCCTCGCCAACCCGTCTGCCAAGCGTGGTGAGTATGGCAATTACCCCTCATGTGATTGAGGGAGGCCCGTGCCCCAGCAGTGCGGACTTAAATGGGCTGACGATGACGATGATGGACACCCGCGACACCAGTGGAGTCACAAGTGCGCTTGTGTGCGATGTTAACCTTTAAACACCCCTTTGCCCCGGATTGGGCCTCCGGTACCCTCACTCACGCGCAGCACCGTGCTGCTTCACGCCGGTTTTCTGTGTGGCCCGTATCATTTTCGTCGAGCCGGCCCATTCATGCCGCAGCGTGGTTTTCTCACGGTCAAAAGTCAGTCTACTTATTAACATACATTGATATGTGGCCGTCCGTACCCACATAAACTAAAGTACTCGTCTAATTCTTGACTTAAACCAGTGGGATAATGTTACAACTTCATTTAATCGGAGTTACGATTGAGCAAGTTAAGGTGACGGGTAGGGCACACTAGCGACGCCAATCGGTTTTAAATTTTAGCTACTAAACCGGATCTATTTTAAACAATTTGGGGGTTACAACCTCTCGCAAACACTTATACTATTTATTGAATAACCATGCACAAGTGTCGTATCCGTTTTTTTACGCGGAAAATTTATTCACGCCAAAAGTGGCCGCTTTTGGCGTGAATCAATTTTTCGCGTACGCGTTGGACCCAACATTTGTGCATGGTTATTTAATAAATAGTACAAGTGTTTGCCGAGAGGTTGTAACCCCGAAATGGTTTAAAATAGATCCGGCTTATTAGCTAAAAAATTAAATCGATTGGTGTCGCTAGTGCGCCCTACCCGTCATTAACCCTTGCTGTTTAAGTTACCGAAACAAAACTACTTTGTAGGTCAGCTGGACCTAACGCGAGAAGGGGTTGTTTGACGGTACTTTATTGCAATTTGCGATGTAAAGGGTGACTCATATTAGGTTTTGACCGTTGGAAAATCCCGGCATTGAGACCCAATCCGGGGAAAAGAGTGTATAAACGTTGTCAGCGCTCTTGAACTCCACTGCTGTTGCGGGTGTCCTATGGGCGGCAACAATCGCTTACCATCAGGTAATCCGTCTACTCGTCTGCCAACTGCCAACTATCACGGAAAAGGTATAATGAAAATGGAAATAAACAATAATTTACATTTAAAAAAGCAAAGGTCCCAATATGGAGCCCTGAGGCACTCTAATGAGAATCGGGACGTAGTAGAATTCCAGTAACATTCACTTATTGGTATTCATTATTATGTATCAAAAGGTATGATTGTAACTTTAGGTACTTCATAACTAGAGTCTCAAGGCTTATGTAATCAAAAGCTTTTGATAAATTTCAGAAAATACTAACAGCATCCTACTTGATTTCCCATGCATTAAATACTTGTTTTGTAGGTGCCACTTTTACATCCGTAGTGGATTTACATTTAGTGAATCCGTACTCCGTATTCGACTCAAATAGATATACCACGGCCTCACAGGAAACCGGCGTGAAGAGCTTTTGGGCAGTATTTCTTCGAGTGAGGGTACCGGAGGCTCAAACTCCCACAGAATAATCGTAAACATACAAGAAGACGTGAGCTGTAAACCTTACTTTAAAAAACTTAACTTGCTTACCTTGCCTTGTATGTACATCCTAGAAATATGCAAGTTTGTAAGAAAATATCCACAATATACACAAAAAAAAATTGACCAACAAAATCGCCGATATGCAACACGTTACAAGCATGCACTGGTACTGCCAGAGTCGAAGCTACACCTTCACAGCCAAAGTCCGAAGGTTATGTTTGTAAAGATTTACAATCACTTGCCAGAACAAATTAAAGACGAAGAAAATGATGTAAAATTTGCAAAAAAAATGCGACTTTATTTAATAGAAAAATGCTTTTATAATGTAAACCAATTCTTCGCCTCAAAACTCTTTGTATAATGGAACATAATTATGAATTAAATACCTGCAAGAAAGTTAAAAACAGGAATTGTCTCTGTCTCCCCGGTGTTAAATTAAAATTAAATTTAAACTTATGAAATTGAAAGTGTAAATAGTCTTAAATATATAATTTATATTATTTATTGTTGATTGATGAATGATTGTAATTGTAATTGTAATGAATGAATTTAATTTTACTTATATTGTTATGCCCGACAGGGCCCATATGTTAACTGTGCCTATTATAGTAAAAACTTTAACTACATATGGTATGCAATAAAGAATTGAGAATTGAGAATACCAGCAACACACACGGAAAAGTGTCTTTTTGTTTTGTATTTTCCTTGCTCGTATTATGTTTGTGAGGTGTTAACCAAATAAAATAAATCTCTTAACTCTACCCTGCTTGTATATCTACGAAATAGGTTTTGTGAAAAATAATCTAAATTTATAGAAAACGCGAATGGAAACGCATAGGTAAATCAAGAACAAGATACCCTAACAAGCTAAACACAATAACTACACAATTGAACAATATGAATGGTTATCAAATGACAGTATAAATATTCAACAGATTGCGATGAGATGAGGTCTCGATGATGGTGATAATGTTCAAGAGGAGACTGAGAAGCTGGTTGATACAAAATGGTTTCTATTTTGTTAATTATTTTTTTAATCTTTCAGTAAGTATAATTTAATGTGTTATTATGATTTATATTAATAGATTAGCTTTATATAGTATAGATGATTTTAAAATATGTTAATTTTACATGTCAGGTTCTGACAAAATGTGTGAAACACCATTATATTTTAAGATCCTTCTCCTTTCTACCACCGGACATTACGGAAGACGACAGGAATCCACCCTTACACTGTGCAAGTTCCACCAGCTCGTACTTAGCGTTTCGCTTCCTCTTTCTTGGTATGAACTGCTAAGGAATGGAACAACTTGCCGGTTTCTGTATTCCCAGAGAGCTACAATTTGGGTGTCTTTAAGTCGAGAGTGAATAGGCTTCTTCTGGGTAAGCACGCTACATCTTAGACCTTATTGTCAATTTCCATCAGGTGAAATGAGGTCAAGTACAAACCCATTTGATATATAAAAATAAAAAAAAAGATCACCATGTACCACACTTTAAGCGAAATAAATATTATTCTATTCTTTTCTATACACAATGTCAATAGCAGCGCACAAGTGATTCCACTAGAGTTGCAGGTGTCATAGGCGGCGGCCTTGGACAATTTAAATTGTCTTAGGCGACAACAAACACTTGCCATCAGAAGCCTTAGCGAAAAAACTGTTTAACGCCGGTTTTCTGTGAGGCCGTGGTATCTACGGTCTGGCCCATACCTAATTGCGAATTTAAATGTTTAAATCGATACACGTTGCGGTTTCGCCCCTAACGGTAGGGTGAAGGGTCAGAACTCAGAACTCAATTAGTGCAAATAGCCGCCAGGTAGCGCCAGTGACGGCTTCATCAAAGGCTTAAGGTGACAGCGCGAGGATTCTAGCGCCGCTTTTTTAAAAAGTTCATTTAATGAATACCTACTTGAAGGAAGTATTTAGACGACCCGTTTAGATCAGTGGTAGTGAACGCTGCCTCTGGTGCAAGGGTTGCGGGTTCGATCCCTGCATAGTACAACCATTTGTGTGTATGAACATGTCTGTTTGTATTGGTCTGGGTGTTTGTATGTATTATAAGTGTATGTATTTACAAAAGAAAAGTATCATATGTATATATTTGTAATTCCGCTGGCGGTTCTGATATCCGTAACACAGGTGCTTGAGCCACCTATCTCGGAGTCAGATCAATGTATGTGATGTTGTGAAATATTTATTAATTGATATATTTATTTTCCTTTAAGTATTTTCTTACTTTTTTTTAATGTGTCCTATTCACCACAATCAATATAAATTACTTGTATCGGACGGTGTAGCTTTAAGCATTCATTGAATAATATTAAAAAAATGTCTCTTAAGGTGACGGGTAGGGCACACTAGCGACGCCAATCGATTTTAATTTTTAGCTACTAAACCGGATCTATTTTAAACAATTCCGGGGTTACAACCTCTAGGCAAACACTTATACTATTTATTAAATAACTATGTACAAATGTTGGGTTCAACGCGAAAAAGTGCACGAACCCAACATTTGTGCATAATCATTTAATAATTAGTGTAATTGTTTTCCTAGAGGTTGTAACTCCGAAACTGTTTAAAGTAGATCCGGTTTAGTAGCTAAAAATTTAAATTGATTGGCGTCGCTAGTGTGCTCTATCCGTCGCCTTAATCACCACAATCAATATAAATCAAGTGGCGGCGCTAGTTTCGTCGCGGTGTCGCCTTAACTATTATTAGCCAATCATTTGTCCTTTGCCCTACACTCAATCAGCTTAAGGGCTCTATTTAAGTTGCAAAGGTTGTTAGTATTTCCGGATGAAACCTTAATAGAAGGAACCCTTTTTTTTTATTAGGTGACGGGTAGGGCACACTAGCGACGCGAAATAGATTTGAATTTTTAGCTACTAATGGTGGCGGCGCTAGTTTCGTCGCGGTGTCGCCTTAACTATTATTAGCCAATCATTTGTCCTTTGCCCTACACTCAATCAGCTTAAGGGCTCTATTTAAGTTGCAAAGGTTGTTAGTAATTTCCGGATGAGACCTTAATAGAATGGAACCTTTTTTTTATTAAGGTGACGGGTAGGGCACACTAGCGACGCGAATAGATTTTAATTTTTAGCTACTAAACCGGATCTATTTTAAACAATTTCGGGGTCACAATCTCTCGGCAAACACATCAAAATAAATTCAAAATTCAAAAGTACTTTATTTGCATAGGCTTATATACAGCTCTTACAAATCGTCATACATGAAAAATATAAATTATATCTATATATATTATACATGTAATTAAACATATATGTCGATACAAAAAATATACTAAGAAATGAATAAATATAATGTGATTCTACCACCGGAATCGGAAAGTTGATTCTGACGAGAACATGTTCATGCACACAAATGTTTGTACTGTGCGGGTATCGAACCCGCAACCCTTGCACCGGAGGCAGCGTTCGCTACCACTGTTCCAAACGGGTCTTCAAGTCAAATAATATGTCTATAAGACGTGTTTATAAGCTTATAAAATCACCATTTTTGTTGGTCTCCGATTTGAAAGAAAGAAAGAAAGAAAAATCGTTTATTTTTGCACATTTACAGAGTTCTCACTACATGCATGATTCAAAAGAATGTACAAAAAAATAGGTCCCCGCTCAGCATGTGCTGTGGCCGACACCTCAGCGCTGATCTTCCGCGGGTGCCTTTTTTTAATGTAAAATCTATAATATAAAAATGAATCGCAGAATGTGTTGGTAAGTGCATAACTCAACAACGCCTGGACCAATTTGGCCAATTCTTTTTTTAAAATGTTCGTTGAAGTCCAAGGATGGTTCTTACGGCGAGAAAAAATAGAATAATTGTCGGGAAAACCCTAAAAACAGCTTTCTTTTTCACATACAAACGTATTCTAACTAAAACGTAGAATCAATTTGAGTTTTATTGCTATTTTATAAAGTTACATATTTGTTGCCACATTACATTTTTTTTTGACAGGACGAAGTCTGTCGGGTCAGCTAGTATAAAATAAAAAACCGGCCAAGTGCGAGTCGGACTCGCGCACCGAGGGTTCCGTACAAACCTGCAAGGTTTACAAAGTTCGTTCAGTACGACAATCGAGTCATAACTATGGTATTTTTATTGCAAAATGAAATTCATAACATTACAATAGGGAAAGATGGAGGAGCATAAATTTAAGACAAAGATCTCTTTATCGTTTAAGTAATCCTTATTTTATATTAACACATATCATATATAGAAGTTTGATTTTGTTACAGCTTAAAGGTATTATAGACCTGAGTATTTGGTATGAATTTCAATTTAATACCTCTACGCGTTTATGAGGAAATGGGTAGTAAGTTTAAAATTATTAAAAAAATATATATTATGTGATGTAACTAAAAATTTATGGTTTTCGTAATTTTTCCTTTATCTATGCTATAAGACGTTGCTTCGTACCAAATTTCAAGATTCTGAGTTTACGGGAAGCACCCTGTAGGTTTTGATTCCCTTGCAAGTGTCGAAAATTTGCGGCATAAACGGCTGTATCTTTTGATTGCGTTGGCTTAGAAGTTTGATTTTTTCACAGCTTCAAGGGACAGTAGACCTGAGTAATTGATATAAATTTCAGCTTCATACCTCCACGCATTCCTGAGAAAAAGGGTCTTGACAGACGGACGGACGGACGGACAGACGGACAACAAAGTGATCCTATAAGGATCCGTTCGTTCCGTTCCGTTTTTTCCTTTTGAGGTACGGAACCCTAAAAATAAAAAACACACCAACACAACAACAATACACACTAAAAAAACAAGAAAAACTAATTAAAACACATTATCTGCAGCATAACCGAAAAAAGCAAATAAATAAGCATTTGCGATCTTCCTTTATTTTTAGATCAATGAGCCTCGAGTCGCGTCGCGTCTTGCTAATTGAATGTCCCGAATTTCCTCATCATTAACATTCCATCCAGGTTTTCGTGAGGGAAAAATCAACAGCCGTAACGAGTCGATTGTTTTACCAATTGCCTTCAGGGTTGACCAAAACCGGTTTTTGTCTTGTTAATTTTTGCAAGGCCAAAATCAGAAAATTCACGCAAGTAAGCGATTGGCGTATAACCGCAAAGATAAGATAAAGATAAAAAATTCTTTATGCAATTTAGGTCCACACAGAACATATATGAATGTCAAAATAGGTACATAATATCTACCGCTGGTTCGGAATGTCGATTTCTACTGAGAAGACACCAGCAAGAAACTCAGTAGTTACTCTTTTCAAATATTGATGATGTTACAGAGTTTCAATTGAGAAGAGAAAAAAATACAATTATGAAGGTTAATAGACTACTATGAATAACAACTCAAAAGATTAATCAATTAACATGTCCAAGAATCCTTATCATTTAAATAGTCTTGTATACTATAGTAACCTTTCTTCATTAGGCAGGTTTTGATATGAGACTTAAACTTATCCAGTGATAGGTTAATGATTGAGACCAGAGGGTCTAATTTAAAACAGACGTTACGACCGAATCGGAGTTGCTCTCTCTTTCGCACGCGCCGTGTGTCTCCTTTGTTTGGATGCGACAGGTATATTCTCGTTCGTTACGGCAAATTAAGCCATCAGTCTTGTATTGTATCGGAGGATTGATATCTAGTATCGGAGGCCAAGAAACATTTTAGGTTGCTGAGCCATCAAGGTGAGATCAGACGGTCAGTCTTGGTATTGAGTTTGCTAAAATTAATTGAATGAATGAATGAATGAATATAAAATTTATATTACAATTTAAATACAACGTAACATAATACAGGATGTATCTATGAACATTTACATCCCTTTTACCACGTGGTTTTACCAACCATTCTGAACAACATTTGTTCAACGACTTTTCGAAATTCATCCAAAAAAATTTCGACTCCATATTCAAAATGACCAAGTCACGTGACCGACTTTGTATGAAAAGTTGAAATTTTTTCATGCAAATTTCCAAAAGTGATACAAAATTTTTTGTTCATAATGCTTAGTAGAACACGTGGTTAAATGGATGTAAATATTCATAGATACACCCTATATGAATGAAGGGTAAAACGTAATTTATTTATTTATAATGCTGTGTCGTGGCCGTGTGGTCCCCGGCAGAGTAGAATAGACCACCCTCACTCTTACCGAGGTGTCGTAAAAGGCGACTAAGGTAAAGCTGCTGGCATGATCATCAGCACCCAGAGAAGGAAAACTCTGCATTTATATCAAAACCCTCGCCAACCCGTCTGCCAAGCGTGGTGAGTATGGCAATTACCCCTCATGTGATTGAGGGAGGCCCGTGCCCCAGCAGTGGGGACTTAAGTGGCTGATGATGATGATGATGCCGTGTCGTAACAATAAGTTTGCTACGCCACGATTGGTTTTCAGTAACCCGTATGTTACGAGTCTGTCTCGAACGTTGAACGAACAAAAATAAAGTTAATTACCTATTTATACGCAAGGGGAAAAAAAGTATGACGCAATGTAACTTAAATATTGGAATAATCAATATAAAATCAATTTTATTACAAATCATCTGCGCAGGTACATGTGTAACTTATAAAAAATTGGCAAAACTGTACAAGGTTTCTGAGCGTGCAACATTGTCAAGGGGGTTTTTTTTTTCCATGGGCGGCGCAACGAATACGTCAGGGCGATCCGGTCTGCTCGTCTGCCAACTAAAGTACTAACGTATAACGTATCAGCCGTAAACTCCCCACTGCAGAGGCCTAGGCCTCCTCCAGCATAGAAATCAAGTTATCGCTTACTATTGGGGGATAAGCTTTTGACGACCCGTTTGGAACAGTGGTTACGTGAACGCTTGCGCTGATACAAGGGTTTGCGGGTTCGATCCCCGCACAGTTACCAAAACATTTGTGTGCTTGAACATGTTTGTTTTAATTGGTCTGGGTGTTTGCTATGTATTATAAGGATGTCTTTACAAAAAGAAAAGTATGTATATGTAATTTGTAATCCCACTGTTGATTCTGATATATTGGTCTTCATCTTGCATTCTTACAAGACCAAGACCAAAATGGTCTAATTCTTGCTAAAATTATGCACTTGGTCTTGCTATAATTAAGTGGTTATAGTCTTGTCCTTGCATTTCACCACGACCAGACGATCAGTTTTAGACGGATGGTCTTGGTCTTGTTAAAAAATAACCGTGAGACAGCCTCGATTCAGCATGAATGAGCCAGCTGGACCGGAGTGATACCACTGAATCACAGAACAACAGCGTGTGTCTGCTACCTATCACAAAAAAATATCTGGAATACCAGGACCAGAAAGAAGGCATTGGTATTGCTAAAATTAGGCGGTCTTTGTTTTGCAAAAATATGAATGAACCGGCCAACGGTTCGACTGGAGTGATATCATGGCCTCAAAGAAAACCGGCGTGAAGCAGCACTGTGCTGTGTTTTGCTGTGTGAGTGAGGGTACCGGAGTCGTTCCGGGGGAAAGGGTTTAAAGGTTGGCAGCGCACTTGATAGCTATCGTCTGTTGAGGCCAGTCCCTTGGTTGGAATCTGCAGAATACCAGTTTATTAATGAATGAATGAATGAAAATATTTATTTCGACCAACACGGATCATATACAATTAAAATAAAATCAAATCAAATTAAAATTAAATTAAATTACATTACACACGATATGTGTTTAATTATTATTGTTTTTTGTAAGTTTGCATGTTGATTCTATTTTTTTTTGTTTTTCTGTGTTATTTTATTTTGGTAGCAAATAAATATTTTTTCTTTCCTTCTTTCTTTTCACTGGTGTTAGGTACGGTGTCTATGGACGGCTATCGCTTACCATCAGGCGATCCGTCTGCTCGTCTGCCGCCTACCACATGAAAAAAGATATATTATTATAACTAACATCGACTTGATCCAAAATTAAGTACAGAAGGCCACACATCAGGTTTACCAAACGTGTTTGAATTTTAGGACACAGGCAGAGTCGCGGGCGGTCGCTAGCTTACAACAAAGGTAACTCATAAACCTCAAAAACAGGCGCGCGCACCCTTCTGTGACAAGGGTCGCTAGGGTGACCAAAATAATATCCACTTTAAGGACTGGTCCGGATATCCGTATCCGCGGATATAGGTACGGACAGCCGCACATTTTACTTACTTAATGTCCTATGTCCCCTAGGTGCGGGCAAAGGGCGTCCACAGTGCACCGCCATCTCGAACGGTCTTGAGCTTCGCGCTTTACTTCGCTCCACGTTAGTCCTAAGGTCTTCGCTTCTGCAGTAATAGTCCGCGCCAGGATTGTTTAGGACAGCCACGTTTCCGTTTTCCTTGGGGGTTCTAGTCTAGGGCTTGCCTGCACAGCCGCACATCAAAATATTTATATGTTTTTCTTATAATATGGCTCTACCCGAAGATATCTTGCCAATGTCAAGTAAATTATTGATATAAGTGAGTTAGACAACAGTCGAAGTCAGTCAAAGTCACTCAATAAAACGCTGGTGTTTTACGTTTTATCGACCTACAGATTCTGTCGATACAACTAAGTATAATCACAGGTTTTAAGACTATATTAGGTCCAAGCAACTTGTCACTTGACAACTCACTCGACACACAATAGCAGTGTTAAAAACGATACAATCTAACGATTCTTATTATTAGGATCACTTTGCGGCACTTCACTGCACAAATAAACACCAAATTTGTTCATTAAAAACCAATAGAAACTAATATAAAACGTTTGAATTGCATCAGCCGACGCGGAGTGTCCTACCGCCAGAATCGATCAAAATATAGGTACTTATACCACGTTTAAAAGTTACATCGGAGAAATTCGTCTACGCAGAAGAACAAGTTAAATCCGACTGTTTACGATTGCGAAAGCAGTTGAAATACAGACTTTATTGCGTTGTGTTAATATTAAATACAATAAATCCAGAGAGGAATGCTATCTCTCTCTTAATCGCACTCGCACTGAACATGGCGCTTACGCAGCAACCAATAAGAAATTGTAATTGTTAGCGTGCGTAAATGGAGCGTTGTGATTGGTTAAGATTTCGCCGCAGTTTTCGAAAATAAGACATCTGCGCAGGTACATTGGTGTAACTTATAAAATTGGCAAAACTGTACATGTCTGTCAAATCGATTTTATTTTCTTTATTTGGTACACAGAACAAAGTTACAACAATACATGATTACTCAAAACAAAACATAGAAAATAATGGTAGGTTGCAACACCAACAATATGTGTACACAACATAACAATCATACAAGAGAACAATCGTGTAAATATTAACAAGTTTTACTGTTTTATTGATAAATATCAATATCAAAAATAAATAAAGAATAAATAGTAATAGTAAAATAAGTAAATAATAGATAATATAAATTTATAATATCGTAAAGATATATATAGAATACCTAAGTAGGCAGTTTAATTTAAAATTGACGGAAAGCGTGTTTTCCATCTATGATGATTTTCACCATATTGTCAAAACACGTTCGGCTCATGAGGAAACTGGAGGAATGACCCTGAAATTTCTCAAACTGAGGATGCCCAGATTTGTTGGTTGCAATATTTTTTCTGAGCGTGCAACTATTGTCCAAGGGTGTCCATGGGCGGCGGCAACCGCTTACCGTCAGGCGATCCGTCTGCTCGTCTGCCCACTAAAGTATAAAGTATCACCTGTAAACTCTCCCACTGCAGGGCATAGGCCTCCATCATAGAAATCAAGTTATCGCTACTATTGTGCGATAAAGCTTTTGACGATCCATTTGGAACAGTGGTAGTGAACGCTGCCTTTGGTCCAAGGGTTGCGGATTCGATCCCTGCACAGTACAAACATTTGTGTGCATGAACATGTCTGCTTGTATTGGTCTGGGTGTTCGCTATGTATTATAAGTATGTATTTACAAAACAAAAGTATTATATGTATGTATTTGTAATCCCCCTGTTGGTTCTGATATCCGTAACACAGGTGCTTGAGCTACCAATCTCGGAGTCAGATCAATGTATGTGATGTTGAATGAATGTTGTGAAATATTTATTTATTAAGGCTTAATCACCACGCTTGCCAAATGCGAATTGGTGATCACAAACTCGAGCTATGTCCAAAAAATTGGAAACATACTTTTCGCTTGACCTAGGAATCGAACCCAGGACCCCGAGATCATGGTCCGGTACTTAAACCAGTAGACTAACCGGGCGTCTGCCAACTATCCCATAAAAAGGACGATTCTGCCGTGAATTCAGTTTCGTTTTAGGCCTTTAAATATGTAACAAATAATTCGATTGCGCTCTATTATACACAGTTGACCTTGGGAGAGCCACGCTTCGACATGAATGGGCCGGCTCAACCGGAGTGATACCACGGCCTCACAGAAATCCGGCGTGAAGCAGCACTGCGCTGTGTTTCGCTGCCTGAGTGAGGGTACCGGAAGCCCAATCCGGGGGAAAGGGGTTTAAAGGTTGGCAGCGCACTTGTGACTCCACTGGTGTCGTGAGTGTCAGCGATGGGCGGCGACAATCACTTACCATCGGGTGATCCGTCTGCTCGTCTGCCCACCTATTACATAAAAAAGTCATCACGCTTGCCAAATGCAGATTGGTGATCACAAACCTAAGCTATGTCCAAAAAAATCGAAAAATACTTTTCGCTCAACCCGGGTATCGAACCCAGGACCCCGAGATCACAGCCCGGTACTTAAACCACTAGACCAACAGGGCGTCTGCCAACTATCCCATGTGTGGTTCTGTCGCGAGGACGAGGAAACGATTATCCACGTTCTCGGCGAGTGCATAGCGCTGCACCGCTGCAGAAGCCGGCACCTAGGAGCACACATGATCTCGGCAGACAAGATCAAAAGCTCCCCTATCAGCTCCATTCTCAGGCTTATTCTGGAACTGGAGCTACATGAGGTAATAGGTTATGGGGCTGCCACAATAGATCATCTTCTGGTCGCAGTGGCTATGAGATGGAAGACTCACCCCATTTCTATCAAATAATAATAATAACTATCCCATAAAAATGGCAGTGTGGTCCTCGGCAGAGTAGAATAGGCCACCCTCACTCTTACCGAGGTGTTGTAAAACTCGACTAAGGTAAAGCTGCTGGCATGATCATCAGCACCCAGAGAAGGAAAACTCTGCATTTATATCAAAACCCTCGCCAACCCGTCTGCCAAGCGTGGTGAGTATGGCAATTACCCCTCATGTGATTGAGGGAGGCCCGTGCCCCAGCAGTGGGGACTTAAATGGGCTGATGATGATGATGATCCCATAAAAATAAAGAGTCTGCCGTGAATTCAGTGTCGTTATAAGCCTTTTGGTTCTGGGGAAATATCTATCAAATAAATCGATTGCGCTCTATTGCACACAGCTCCGGGTTCAATATCCGATCGATCTGAGTGAAATTTTGTAATCACATACTTATGGTAATTTAAGGGAAACTTTTTATTGGCCTCATTATTATAATTACTCCTAAATAATACAATGTGAAATGCTATTGGCAGGTCCTGCCAGAATACCAGCGCTGCCGCGGCATTTCTGTCGTGACAGCACCATGCTGAGGCCAGGACCTGATTGACCTCACACTTCACACACGCCTACTTATTTAGAATCATCATCATCAGCCCATTTAAGTCCCCACTGTTGGGGCACGGACCTCCCTCAATCACATGAGGGGTAATTGCCATACTCACCACGTTTGGCAGACGGGTTGGCGAGGGTTTTGATATAAATGCAGAGTTTTCCTTCTCTGGGTGCTGATGATCATGCCAGCAGCTTTACCTTAGTCGCCTTTTACGACACCTCGGTAAGAGTGAGGGTGGCCTATTCTACTCTGCCGGGGACCACACGGCTGATTTATAATGTTTTCATTACCTATATAACTGTGTATTTACCTACCTATCGTCTGTTCTCGTACTCACCTTTGTCTGTAGTATTAATGTGTCAATGTTACCTTACCTATGTTTTCTAATGAATGTTTATTGTTAAATTATTTATTGTGATGGTCAATAAAATGTTTCTTTTTTTCTATTGGTTTTCTAATAAATAAATAAATTGTGAATCCTTTGGTCACCCTACTCACCGCCCTTGTAAATCAAAGATCGGCATGAAACTCCACTACCATTGTTCAATGAGATGTCAGTCGCAGCTTTTAACCACACCGAAGAGGTAGATAAGGGTGATGCGGGCTTGTAAGTACCTATAAGTCGAGCCGAACTAATAAGCCACATTTGACATTTCTCCATTTTAGCTTCATAGAGAGGTAACCTACTTAAGGTGACGGGTAGGGCACACTATTGACGCCAATCGATTTTCATTTTTAGCTACTAAACCGGATCTATTTTAAACGATTTCGGGGTTACAACCTCTCGGAAAACTCATATACTATTTATTAAATAACCATGCACAAATGTCCGTTTTTGTACGCGAAAAATTGATTCACACCAAAAGTGGCCACTTTTGGCGTGAATCAATTGGACGCGTTGGACCCAACATTTTTGCACGGTTATTTAATAAATAGAATAAGTCTTTGCCTAGAGGTCGTAACCCCGAAATTGTTTAAAATAGATCCGGTTAAGTAGCTAAAAACTAAAATCGATTGGCGTCGATAGTGTGACCTACCCGTCCCTATCTGTTCGGAAACAGCATGGATAACAGAGTTCCACAGTTTTACTGTGCGCGGTAGGAAATGACGTGAGAAACGCACTGTAGTCGATATAAATATATCCAGGTGATGTGGATGTAATTCGACGTTCTGTCGTGATGTGCAGTGGTGAAAAATTGTAGCTTGAATTTATTTATTTATTTCACTAACTTATTCTACCTTTACAGGATAATCACCTAATGCGATAGAATAAAATACTATCTAGTACACAAAACATATTACAATAATTGTTTAGGCAATGAAATTGTACATATCGAGATTGTACATATTGATATATATATACAGTTCACTCTTATTTCCCTTTTTCAATATTGCACCACCTACCCCTCCTCTACTATCAAATGTCCTTTGCTTGAAGGTTGTCTGGTAGAAATCGCTTCCAGCGATAAGACCGCCGAAATTGTACAATTAAGTTTCTGTAATGCCTTTTAAAGTTGTGTTTTTTTTTTTTGTGCAATAAAGTATATCTATCTATCTATCTATTGTAGTCCTAAATTATGTAGGTAGGGTATGCCTAGAAGCTTACCTCCCTTATTACAAAACGCGAACTAAGGATAATCCCGAAACCAAACTTGTGTCAGCCTGCTAGTCCCGGAACATTACTCGTTGAAACGGGATGACATGAGCTTTAGTACGGTAATGATTTTAGTCCGCGATTTGTAGTAAAGTGGTACAAGATCATTAACACAACTACCTATGCACAAATAAATATAAATAAATAAATATAAATATTTCACAACATCACATACATTGATCAGACTCCGAGATAGGTAGCTCAAGCACTTGTGTTACGGATTTCAGAATCAACAGTGGGATTACAAATATATACATATAATACTTTTCTTTTGTAAATACATACCTACTTATAATACATAGCAAACACCCAGACCAGTACAAACAAACATGTTCATGCACACAAATGTTTGTACTGTGCGGGGATCGAACCCGCAACCCTTGTATCAGAGGTAGCTTTCACTGCCACTGTTCCAATCGGGTTGTCAAATGACTAACATGTTTGCGAATAGGTTTGATTGTCAGTACTTGTATCATTGTTCTATGGTTCATGTACTGACATACAAGTAGTTAAGTTTAAAACAATAAATTAATTTAATAATGTATTTTAAATAAATAACACACTTAAAAATTTCATCTCGTGTTCAGGCGGGACTCGAACCCACACCTTCCACAATCCGGGTGAATGTACTACCAATTATACCACTGAACGCGTTATTAAGTCGACGAAATTTGTAAGTGCTTGATTCGACATGAGCTGTCGATAGTCTCATCAATATTGTCGACAGCTCATGTCGAATCAAGCACTTACAAATTTCGTCGACTTAATAACGCGTTCAGTGGTATAATTGGTAGTACATTCACCCGGATTGTGGAAGGTGTGGGTTCGAGTCCCGCCTGAACACGAGATGAAATTTTTAAGTGTGTTATTTACTTAAGAATAAATCGCATAAGATTGCTATAAAATATCAACTATTGATTAAGCAGTCTCATCTTAACTGGTGGTCAAATATTTGTAATAATATTTCCACTGGATATTGTAAATATACCTACAATATTGATGAGACTATCGACAGCTCATGTCGAATCAAGCACTTACAAATTTCGTCGACTTAATAACGCGTTCAGTGGTATAATTGGTAGTACATTCACCCGGATTGTGGAAGGTGTGGGTTCGAGTCCCGCCTGAACACGAGATGAAATTTTTAAGTGTGTTATTTACTTAAGAATAAATCGCATAAGATTGCTATAAAATATCAACTATTGATTAAGCAGTCTCATCTTAACTGGTGGTCAAATATTTGTAATAATATTTCCACTGGATATTGTAAATATACCTACAATATTGATGAGACTATCGACAGCTCATGTCGAATCAAGCACTTACAAATTTCGTCGACTTAATAACGCGTTCAGTGGTATAATTGGTAGTACATTCACCCGGATTGTGGAAGGTGTGGGTTCGAGTCCCGCCTGAACACGAGATGAAATTTTTAAGTGTGTTATTTACTTAAGAATAAATCGCATAAGATTGCTATAAAATATCAACTATTGATTAAGCAGTCTCATCTTAACTGGTGGTCAAATATTTGTAATAATATTTCCACTGGATATTGTAAATATACCTACAATATTGATGAGACTATCGACAGCTCATGTCGAATCAAGCACTTACAAATTTCGTCGACTTAATAACGCGTTCAGTGGTATAATTGGTAGTACATTCACCCGGATTGTGGAAGGTGTGGGTTCGAGTCCCGCCTGAACACGAGATGAAATTTTTAAGTGTGTTATTTACTTAAGAATAAATTGCATAAGATTGCTATAAAATATCAACTATTGATTAAGCAGTCTCATCTTAACTGGTGGTCAAATATTTGTAATAATATTTCCACTGGATATTGTAAATATACCTACAATATTGATGAGACTATCGACAGCTCATGTCGAATCAAGCACTTACAAATTTCGTCGACTTAATAACGCGTTCAGTGGTATAATTGGTAGTACATTCACCCGGATTGTGGAAGGTGTGGGTTCGAGTCCCGCCTGAACACGAGATGAAATTTTTAAGTGTGTTATTTACTTAAGAATAAATCGCATAAGATTGCTATAAAATATCAATGTATTTTAATTTTGAATTTTGATTTTATTTATGAAATTCTGAATGTAATGTAATGTTACTTTACTATTAATAATGTTATTATGATTACTAACATAGAATTAAGTAAACATTGTTACTAGCCATCGCAGATCTATGTATCTGAGAATAAATTAATTGAATTGAATGAGGGCTTATTTAGTAAAACAATAGTGAAATTATACCTACCTAGTTGAAATTAAAACATAAAATTGAATTACATATTAAATTACATTAAAATTAAATCACATTCAGTACACATTAAGTTACAAAATTAAATTACAAAATCAAATTACCGGAATAAGGCCGAACAGCTTGACAGAGGATCAAGTGCGTCGGAAAAAGCCTGGTCGTCGATAATTCTGACCGCCCTTCTGGATTCTGACGATCCAGAGGAAGAAGCTGTTACTTGAGAGCTCCAGCTTAGATTCAATAACGAAAGATAGATGTAATTAGCAATATTTTTCCTTTATTCAGTATTCCTGCCAGAACCTCAGTCGGAGCGTAGGGCTCCGCGGCTCGAACATGATCTGGATGTGGTTGAAGTTCAGCCGCTTCTTCAGGTAGCCGTAGTTGGTGAACCGGCTGCGCGCGGGGAAGGCTGAAGAGGAAAGCACTGATAATATAGATGCGGGATGAGGTTTCGAATAAAGCCAGGGATTTGGGAATAAGTACTTCTAGCCCAGGTGTTAGGGGGCGCCGAAAGCCGTTCGCGACAACAACCTCCACTATAACGCTTCGCAAGGAGCAAGCGTCCAACCAGTTATACCTATATAATGTTTCATTTAGGATGTCAAGCTTAATGATATGAATCGAGCAACCTTTGGTGTTCCCGAAACACCCCCATATATGCCCTACGATTTAATGTAGTTTTCAAGTTACGAAATTTATCCATGGCCTTCGGCTTGATACTCTAAATGAATCACCCTGTATAAACGTGATGAGTGCGTACTGCGCAGCTTACTGTGTGTTTTAAGCACCAAACTATTCCATGGGCAAGAGCCGCCTCTGACTTCTATATTAACAATTAATCTTCTTATGTACGTCTTTTATCGTCGTCGGCCATTCATCTTCTATCTCACTCCCGCACGTCATTCTAACTCAAACATCGCATCGATCTCTTAAGCTGACGGGTAGGGCACATTAGCGACGTCAATCGATTTTAATTTTTAGCTACTACCTATACCGGATCTATTTTAAACAATTTCGGGGTTACAACCTCTCGGCAAACACTTATACTATTTATTAAATAATCCATACAAAAATGTTGGGTCTAACACGTACGCGAAAAATGGATTACCGCCAAAAGCGGTCACTTTAAGCGTGAATACATTTCGCGTACAAAAACAGACCCAACAGGTTATTTAATAAATAGTATAAGTGTTTGCTGAGAGATTGTAACCCCGAAATCGTTTAAAATAGATCCGGTTTAGAAGCTCGATTAGCGTCGTTAGTGTGCCCTACCCGTCACCTTAAGCACCATACTATACCATTTGGTTCGCGTATTTTGATACAAGAGGGCGCCAAATATTGATAGCCCTGGGCGCTACATGGGCATGGGCAAGAGCCGCCTCTGACTTCTATATTAACAATAATCTTCTTAGCTATGTAGGTACGTCTTTTATCGTCGTCGGCCATTCATCTTCTATCTCACTCTCGCATGTCATTCTAATTCAAACATCGCATCGATCTCTTAACCGTTCCTTACCATGCATCTCTCTTGAGTCGGTCCCTCATGTCTGAGGATCGTGGTCAGCCTCATGGCTGCATCAGGAGCGGATGATCTGGATGATCTGCCTCCACCGGTTTTTGTCTAGCGCATCTCTTACGACTGCGCAGAATTTGGAGGACGAGTCTTTTAACAGATCGGTCCACCTTGTTGGTGAACGACCGCGCGAAGTTCTGCCTTCGGTGGTCCCAACCACAATCAGTTTTTCTAGATATCCTCCTCGCATTCATCATCATCAGCCCATTTAAGTCCCCACTGCTGGGGCTCGGGCCTCCCTCAATCACATGAGGGGTAATTGCCATACTCACCACGCTTGGCAGACGGGTTGGCGAGGGTTTTGATATAAATGCAGAGTTTTCCTTCTCTGGGTGCTGATGATCATGCCAGCAGCTTTACCTTAGTCGCCTTTTACGACACCTCGGTAAGAGTGAGGGTGGCCTATTCTACTCTGCCGGGGACCTCCTCGCATTGTGTAACGGAAATATGCAAGTAAGTATGCGTTTTTATGAGAACCAGGGTAATAGACGTTGGCACGCGAGTGTGTGAGTGAAAGTGGAGATGAACAGGACACCTGGCAAGGCGTAAAGATGATAGGTGGACTACAAAGCTTACCGAATGGCAGCCAAGAATGGGACGACGTTCTGTGGGTAGACCACCTGCACGATGGTCCGACGATATTGTGATGGCAGTGGGGAAACAATGGATAAGGCTGGCAAGGGACCGAAGGGAATGGCGGGATAAAGAAGAGGCCTATACTCAGCAGTGGGTGGATGTGGGCTGATATGATGATGATGATGCGTTTTTGGCATATCGTGGACAGTCTAGCCTTAATGTGGAGCTGGGTCAGGATTGATACACTCGTGCGTTTCTCAGTCCAAGATATTCTTAACATGCGTCATACCATGCATCTACCGATCACCAATCTCACATTCATAATTACATACAACATAATATCCTCGAACCGATTTCTCTGGCGGCCAATTTCAACTATCAGCTACTTACGCAGGATTTGTTATAGTGCTCAAGTGTGTGCGCAAACACAAGTGCACTCTCTTTTCCCTTGCTCTTATAATCCGATGGGACACAGTGTGACACCACCGGAAAGGGATCGGGCGACAGGGCCGACGGCTTAACGTGCTTTCCGAGGCATGGGTGCACAAGACCATCTTTCAGACTCCGGGCTGACACTGAGAATTTTTTATCAGAAAAACTCAGGCACAAATTTTGGCCTTGCCCGGGGATCGAACCCGGGACAGGCCAAGCGCAGCCGGCGCTTTAATGAATGAGCCGGCTCGACCGTAGTGATACCACGGCCTCACAAAAAACAGGCGAGAAGCAGCACTGCTGTTTCGCTGCGTGAGTGAGGGTACCGGAAGCACAATCCAGGGGAAAGGGGGTTTTAAAGGTTAGCAACGCACTTGTGACTCCACTGGTGTTTTGGGTGTCCATGGGCGGCGGCAATCGCTTACCATCAGGTGATCCGTCTGATCGGCTGCCACCTATATAAAAAAAGAAGTTTCCTCACAATGTTTTCCTTCACCGTCAGGAGAATATTAGAAATAAATAGCACTTGTACAGTCAGCATCAAAAGTAGCTCAACACTTTAGTACCATCTCAAAGCAGACACTGTAGTACCATGTCAGCATACCAAGGCCGAACAGTTGTTCTGCCTACTATAGTTAGTTTCTAAGGGGTACGTAAAAAAATATACTTCGACATGGTACTAAAGTGTTAAGATACTTTTGACATTGACCGTACCTAAATTTGAAAACCCAGAGGTGTATGCTAACATTAATAACAAATATAATATTAATTATGTATGTCCTGACATGTTTAATGTCACGGCATACATAATTACATCAATTAAATTAAATCATAAAATAATGAAAATTTACTTACGTAAATTGATTGATTTTATGATTTAATTGAACTTTATTATTGAATTATTTTTTATCTACTGGACATCGCCGTGTGGTCCCCGGCAGAGCAGAATAGGCCACCCTCACTCTTACCGAGGTGTCGTAAAAGGCGACTAAGGTAAAGCTGCTGGCATGATCAATCAGCACCCAGAGAAGGAAAACTGCATTTATATCAAAACCCTCGCCAACCCGTCTGCCAAGCGTGGTGAGTATGGCAATTACCCCTCATGTGATTGAGGAAGGCCCGTGCCCCAGCAGTGGGGACTTAAATGGGCTGATGATGATCTACTGGACATATCTCTTCTTAGTTACTGATTTTTTTTATTTCTAACTATAGTTAATAATTATATAACTTTTGTAAGCCAGAAATGGTCAATGTGCAGTGCTTAAAATTTGTATGTCATCTCATAATACCCACATTTGTGCAAAATAAATGATTTGATTTGAACCCACATCTCCGGGCGGATGTTGTATAATTTGGCAAGAAGTGTGATCGTCACTATAGAGGGAGTTCTTATAAATATGACAAGCTGTGACAAGAAGGGGAGGGGTAAACAATTTAAAAAAATATATGTATGTATGTACTCACATAAAATAATAAAAATTAATAACTTTGCAAAAATCATTTTTTAAGACGTACACACATCCACCGCAACACGGTAACAAATATTCTCGCCTTGTAGTTTCCACTAATGACTTTCAATTATTGGCTACTTACAAACTAACCATGAAATAACTACATTACAATACATGCATAGCAGTCAATAACTTAAATAAAGTTGATATTTTCTTTTATGGAATATTTTTATTCCCATTGAAATTTTTAAGACTTAGGCAAAATATAATAATAATAATAATTCTCACAACATCTCAAACGTTGACCCGATTTCGTACTAAGTAGCTTAAGCACTTGTGTTACAGATATCAGACAACAGAGGAACACAAATATATACTTAAATACATATATTACACCCAGACACTGAACAAACACAAGTGTTCATCGCACGAATGTTTGTCCAGGGCGGGGATCGAACCCACGACCTTTGGCGTAAGAGGCAGGGTCATTACCAATTGCGCCATCCGGTCAGTCAATATAAAAATAAAGTTAGCCTATCTACACAGACATCAATCAAGACCCTGGGAAAGCCGGACCGGAGTGATACCATAGCCTCACAGAAAACCGACGTGAACCAGCGTCTGTGCTGTGTTTTGCTACGTGAGTCAGGGTACCGGAGGCCCCTTCTGGGAAAAGGGTGGTAATAAAGCATTAATGGTTGGTAATGAAAAATAAGAATCCCTTTCTTGTTCAACAGTGATAAGCTGGTTTTTTAAATGTAATAGGTGGCAGACGAGCAGACTGATCACCTGATGGTAAGCGATTGCCGCCACCCATGGACACCCGCAACCAGTGGAATCACAAGTGCGCTTCCAACCTTTAAAACCCCTTTACCCTGGATTGGGCCTCCGGTACACTCTATCACGCAGCAAAACACAGCAGTGCTGCTTCACGCCGGTTTTCTATGAGACCGTGGTATCACTCCGGTCGAGTCGGCCCCTTCATGCCGAAGCGTGGCTCTCCCACGGTTAAAACCGTTCTACGAAGCAGATTGAATTTTTTTTAGACTTATTTACTCACTTTTAATTAAGAATAAATTGCAAAAAATTGCTGTAAAAATATCAACTATTGATTTAAATTTTTTTAATGTATGATTTTTTATGCTAGAGGCGACAAACGAGCAAGTGAGTCACCTGATGGAAAGTAATCTTCGCCATAAACATAAACATCTGCGAAATCAGAGAGATCACTAATGTGTTGTCAGCCTTTTTAAAAAGGACTATGCTCTTCTCTTGAAGGTCCCTAAGTCGTCGGGAAATACTCCCGCAGGCAAACCGTTCCACAAAACTGAAGTAATGTGATAGAAAGTTCTGTGAAAAATGCACAATATTAGACCACCATGCATCGAGATGATAGGGATGGAATAAAAATTGCTTGTGTGTGGTTCGATGTAGGAATTCAGCTGCAGGGAGTAGATCGATCAGTGATGATTTGTATGAACTTTTTAAAATGTATAAGCCTATGGAAGTACAGAATCTTTTGACTTGACTGGAAATATCTCTACAGATACACTAGTACCAGTATTCAGGCTAAAAATATTGACTAAATTGTATTATTCAAATCATTGAACATGAATACTGACCTCTCAGTCACCACAATAAAATAAAACCACAAAAATAACTTACAGAAGACCTTAATTTATTAAAAATACAGCAAAGAGTTCCTATTTCTTATTTTTGTTGTTCTGATTCGGATTTCTACCAGCATTCCCGCCACCGCGGGACAGCGGCGCGGGCCTGCCACGGTTCCCGAACGCTCCCCTGCTGCCTCCTCTGCCAGATCTCATGTTATTGCCGCCACCACGACCCTTGGACACTTCACTACGGCCTCTCGCCTTAATTTGAGTTTCTTCTTTCACCATATCTATAACTTCGTCTGGTATCCTCAAGTATTTGATCGTACTGCCTCGGATGTAGCATTCTGGCATCCTCCAGAACTTGTCACCGTCTCTGGATGTACAAATCACCTCTCGCAAGTTGATATTCATCCAATTATCGCAACTAACGAGATGTCCGTTGTATGTTTCACCATTTTTCAATTCTACCAGCATAGGGTGGTTTTGCGCTGTACGTAGCAATGATAGCGGTAACATTTTTGAGCGTAGTTTTAACACAGAAGAGCAATTTTACTAGAAATTAATAAGATCTTGGTTATTGTTGTGATGAAAACAAAACCATTGATTTCGTTTCGCTCGATTTTTCACTTTTGAGGTTATAAAATAAATTAAAAGTACTTTTAGGTGTCATTCATTATTATAAAACGTGAACATGAGTGAGAAATTCAGTCATACTCAAACCATACATACATTTATGTTTTTTTCTGTTGAATGTTTTAAATCCTGTAAAAGTATATTTTGTAAGATAGATGAACAAAATACTTGTCCAATAAAATCGTTTAATAAAAGAAAAAATACTTTTTTGTATTCTTCAATGAATGCACCAAAAAGTACCCAATAGAAATGTGGTTGTGTTCCTTTGTAGATGTTTTGCGTAACTGTTAACATTACAAATCGTAATATTTGTTTTTGTAGTCATAATGGAAGGTGAAAACGTATATATACAAATATTAGAAGCTAAATGGAACAGTGAAAGAACAGAGTTTGACAGTTTAATGTCATGGCCGCTCTCTAAATTGCTATCACGAGTTTAAACTTTGTCTGCGTGAGTTAAAGACCATATTTGCTATTTTGAATCTAGAAAGTACCATTGATTGTTATTAATTTTCTCTCTCTGTTTCATTCTCTCAAACTGACACTTTCATTCAAGTTTCAACTTTCTTCAAGAAAGAAAAACGAGTCTTCTTGGTCTGTGGAGTCTTGTTTTCGCTAAAAATCCATTGAATTATTGTGAAATAATTATAATTTTACGTAAAGTACATAACATTATTGCTGCCACTTTCTCATAAGGTACGTTTCAGCTAACATAAAAGATAAATAATTTCAATAATATTATGGTATCAACCGGTCCGCATGTGTCCTATAGTTTTTTAGGTTTGAAAAATCTGTTTAAGATAAGAAAATTACATCTGTAATTATTTTCACCTTAAAAGACTATTATAACGTGTACCGCCGTTGTAAGGGTGTTTTTTATTATTTTATGCTACGCATATTTTTTTCTCTAAAAACACGTTTTCTGCCAGCAGTGACCCAAAATGCCACAAGCCCGCCGAAAAGTGCCCTTCAGCGGAAAAGCGAAGAAACAACAGCTGCAAAATAAAAAGAATAAAACTCTTTTGCTTTCAAGTAAGTTAATTTCCTCACATTTTTCATGCACATCTGAATATGTTGTAACTATCTATGTAGCATCCTGGTTGAAGATGAGGTCTTTAAAGAGACATGCATGTCCTTCTTATGTATGTGAGTAAACATACATTAGACCATCCAGTTAGGTTGGGCAGCATTTGGAAAACTACGTCGTGTCTTCGTATCGTCGATACCACAGTGCCTAAAGACGAAAGTCTTCAATCAGTCCATCCTACCCGTCATGACACGTGGACACTTACGGAGGGCTGGTCCACAAGTCAGCTCAGCGGGCTATGGAACGAGCAATGCTCGATGTCTCTCTCAGATATCGAATCCGAAATGAGGTGATCCGGCAGAGAACCAAAGTTATCGACATTGCTCACCGGATTAGCAAGCTTAATTGGCAGTGGGCTGGCCATATTAGCCGCAGAACCGACAACCGATGGGGTAAACGAGTTCTGGAGTGGAGACCGCGTCTTGGCAAATTTAATGTAGGGCGCCCTCTGGCTAGGTGGGAGGACAATCTGCGCAGGATGGCTGGCAAGAGCTGGATGCGAGAAGCCATGGATAGATCACAGTGGCGAACAATTGGAGAGGCCTACGTCCAGCATGAATGGATTAATGAATGAAAACTTTTATTTCGACCATCATGTGGATCATTCAGTAAAATATGGAATACAGAAATTTAACAGAAATCATAGTCCTAATGTCAATCAAATTACGTAAAATATCATTAATCAATAAAGTTATCATTCATTCATTCATAAAATCAGTTAAATTAAAATTAGATGTCAATAAAATAATAAATAAAGAATTTCAATTAATGAACACATTGACATTACAAATACATCGCAAACAGACATTAAAAATTACAGGTACACAGTATTTTGACGTCAGTCCGTACATGAACCATGTTGCAATGGTTCAGGTACTGACTGTTGTAGCGTCTCATGCCTAGTCGCATGCGGGCTATGGAAAGAGCTATGCCTGAAGTTTTCTTTGTGGGATCGAATATGCAACGAGGTGATATAGCAGAGACCTACATTTATAGTGTGAATACTGAATACATAGATGGATAAATGTTATGGTACATACATCTAAACAGTCAATACAATATAATGGTCTTAAAGCTTCAAGCAGCTCTTCATCAGCATTCTTCCGCCCACCGTTAGGTATATGCCCATCCGAAACATTTCCACATGGTGCGGTGATTAATTTTCCTGGTCCTTAGGATGATTGTGTGACTTCTTAGATCATCTGCCCTCTGTCTGGATCTGCCTACGCTTCTACTCAAATGTGGCCTCCAGGCTAAAACACATTTACTCCATTATTCATTGTATCTGTGACATAAGTGGCCCCACTTTAATTTGAAACTATAAAATATTTATTTCTGTTTTCTTACCAAATAATATTACAGTGTTTGGAGTCCCCATTTAAGCAAATTAATTTGCTTTTGATAGGAGATTCCGCTCTTCTACATAAGTATGCATATCAGAAATGCATACTGATGTAGAAGATGCATTTCTGATATGCATGGGATCAGAAATGGCGGCGCATCTATTCACTTCTCGCTCGCACACTATTTGCGTCTATACTCGCACTCGTGGGGTGCGAGTATAGACGCAAATAGTAGTACATTTGTGGGCGTGCGGGTGTGTGTGTGTTGTGTGTGTATGAGTATGTACGTGTGTGTGTGTTTGGTTCTGTGTGTGCTTACTTTCTATACCATCATTACTTGAACCATTTCTTCAATTTCTTTCTCTAGTTTTTTACCTTGTATCCATTCTATTATAGCCTTTTTACATTTTTTAAATGTCTTTGGATAAATGGTGAATATGTGAATATCACTGTATTGTAGAGACGGTGTGATTGCCATTCAAACAGACATTTAGCAAATGTTGTTTTCACAATTGGTTTAGAGCCAACATATTTCCTTTTTCTACTTTTTGTCTGGTCGTCTTGGAAAGCGATGGTTTTGTGAAACATAAGTATTGTATTAAGCATTAACGAACTGATAAGTTTCCCGAGTCAGAGTAAAGATCGTCTGTAGGAATTCTGAATGGCTTAAAAAAATAATTTTTAGTAATGGGCCCTTTCAAGTTCGAGAAAATTTGAAGCTATAGTTTACTGAATACATCAAAATACACACATATTTTTATTTCATTCTATAAATAACTGATTTAAATTCTTTCTGCCTTCAGGCAAAGGTTTCCCCCAATCTTCTCCATTCCTTATTGTATTTCCTCGTTTGGGGACGTTCAAGAATTACGTAAGCAAATTTATTACAGTTATTTACCTCCCCACCCCCCTTGTCAGCATAAGTAAGCAAAGCTCTTTTTCCGAAGTACTCATACTCAATTACCACAGTGTTAAATTTTTACTTCACCAGCTTCATCGGGCACGAGCACATGTGATGTGGTCTCTGTCAACTACCAGCCCAGGAGCCGAGGCGGAGGTCGCGGAGACACGAACAGATACGCACTGAAGTTCTACCGAGAAACTGATGATGAGATGGCGATCAAGAAGGAACATGCGCTGTTTGTATATTTTATTATTGTAGCCTTTTTTTTTTTTTTTTTTTTTAAATGGCTAGTAGTGTTGTACGTCAGAGACGCAGTCAACTCTGCCAATGTCAAGTGAGTAGAGACACATTCAGTATGTTATTGAATTGACCGGTGATTTGAGTAGATTTCTTAATTAATTGAATTTTCTTTTTAGGGAAATCACCACCTATAACAAAACAAAACATACACATAGACAAAGACAACACAGTATTAAATGGGAGATTCATTTTAATTTATTTTACAGTCTAATATTATAAAGGTTAATATAATTACATAGATATTTTATATATGAGGAAAAGGATAGGGTCAGAAGAAAAGGGAAGTTGATAGGACGGGGAATTTTGGGGGGTAGAACGTCATACAACGAGATAGGATACTTCCGGCAGTTAAAGAATGTGTTCAGGTGTACCCTCGTCTAGACCACATTCGCAAAGTGAGCTGTCTTTCACACGAATCTTGTTTAAAAATACTGGGGTACAAGCGTGGCCAATACGCAGACGACAGATTGTAGACACAATACATTTTTCAGACGAAGTTTTTCGTTTGAAAAACCATGGTTTACGTGGAATTGTTGGTTGTATAGCTGCATAGTGACGACCCTTTATACTTGAAGATTCGTTGAATTTAAGTTGCCAGCTGTTCAGAAGTGACTTTGTTTATTATTGTAGCCTTATTATTACTGTAAGCTGAAGTATCCTAAAACACTGATTTAAGTTTTTTTTTTTATGACACTAGCACACATACACCCTTCTTATTTGCGTCGGGTTTCCAAAAAAAAAAAATTAAAATCATAAAGGAAGTTTTTTTTATTTTATTTTATTAAATTGACTTAATTACACTTTATTTTATTACATTCACTCCTACTCTCTATCATCAATTTTCGCAGCGCACGCGACGTAACTAATTTTTCAGGTCATTTTTTTACACCTTGGGTTACATTATTGGAGATTTAGTAAGAATCCCTAATATTTTTAAAATATAATATAGCCTATGTTACTTAATAATGTAGCTTTCCAAAGGTGAAAGAATTTTTGAAATCGGTCTATTAGTTTCGGAGTCTATTCATTACAAACAAACAAACAAACAAATAAATCTTTCCTCTTTATAATATTAGTATAGATAGGTGGCAGACGAGCAGACGGATCACCTAATGGTAAGCGATTGCCGCCGCCCATTGACACCCGCAATATCAGTGGAATTACAAGTGCGACTTAAAACTCCTCTTCCCCGCGCGGATTTAGCCTCCGGTATCCTCACTTACGCAGTGAAACAGAGCACAGTGCTGCTTCACGCTGGTAATCTGTGAGGCCGTGGTATCACTCCGGTCGCCAGCCGCCCATTCATGCCGAAGCGTGGCTCTCCCATGGTCTAATGTATGGAACATGATTCTTGATTTGGGGAGTCTGGTTTGGAATTAAAATGAAGCGACTAAGGTCTGACCTTCGCAACCCTTTAACAGAGGGACTAGACCAACTGAATCATGGTTACATGTTTATTGTTGTATATTTTTAGTAACTCAATAAGTTAAAGAGATAACTGTGTTCTTTTCCAGCAAAGCTCTCAATCCGGTACCAGAGAAGGAGATGGAAGTAGATCCGTCTGACTTTTTCCCCCCTGACGTGTCGTTCCCCAAGAGGCCTCCATGGGACTTCAAAATGACACCAGCTCAGCTGGATGCTCAGGAGCAGAGGTACTTCAAGGTATGTATGTACAAGTCCCATTATGGGCCAGCTCGACCGGAGTGATACTCACAGAAGTATGCTGTGTGCTAGCCGAATGAGTTTTTTTTTTATGTGTTAGGTGGCAGACGAGTAGACGGATGACCTGATGGTAAGCGATTGTCGCCACCCATAGACACCCGCGACGCCAGTGGAGTCACAAGTGCGCTGCCGACCTTTAAACCCCCCCTTTCCCTCGGACTGGGCTTCGAGTGTGGTTTGGGTACATATTTTTCCATATGAATAGGACTGTCTCGTATTTATACATGCATGGAGTAATCAAATTCCTTTTTTCGATGAAGTATGGCTTTCAGCTGTCAGTTGGCCGTAAACCGTATACTGTTTTGATTCAATAGCTTTTGGGCAATAGGCACTTTTTCTTTAGCGGTTGCATTCTCCCAAAATATAACTCCATATCATACTATCAGACTGACCAGATGGCGCAATTGGTAGTGACCCTTGCCTCTTACGCCAAAGGTCGTGGGTTCGATCCCCACCCTGGACAAACATTCGTGCTATGAACACTTGTGTTTGTTCGGTGTCTGGGTGTAATATATGTATTTAAGTATATATATGTGTTCCTCTGTTGTCTGATATCCGTAACACAAGTGCTTAAGCTACTTAGTATGGAATCAGGTCAACGTATGAGATGTTTGAGAATTATTATCATAACGTGGACGCTACATAGCCATGAAAAGCAGCCAATACAGTTTTAAAAACTATCCGAAACTTGCAGGTTATCACACGATGTTTACCGAGCTAATGGTAGAAATACGCACATAGATTTGAAAAATCCAGATTTGTATGCTCATATTCGAACCACGACTGATTGAATACGTGTACTTATCCACTGGGCTACCATCATGGCGTTACTCCGACTCTTCAGAATGGCTTACAACAAAACGGAGTTCCCCCCGTAATCCCGTCCCTTTCACATGCGCTATGTGCATGCTCGGATTCGAACCTGGTCCCCCCGTATGGAAGTCGCGTTCGGAACCACTGAGCTACCATCGCTCGATCATTTGGTGTCATCATCATCATCATTTCAGCCAATAGACGTCCACTGCTGGACATAGGCCTCCCCCAATATCTCCACACAGACCGGTCCTGTGCCGCCCGCATCCAATGGATTCCCGCGATCTTCACCAGATCGTCGGTCCACCTTGTAGGAGGCCTGCCACGGCTGCGACTTCCTGTACGTGGCCTCCACTCGAGGACCTTTCCGCCCCAACGGCCGTCTGTTCTCCTCGCTATGTGCCCTGCCCATTGCCACTTGAGGCATGCAATCCTTTGGGCTATGTGTATGATTGAGTTCTCCTGCGAATCTCATCATTTCTGATACGATCACGCAAAGATACTCCGGGCATAGCCCTCTCCATTGCTCTCTGGGTGACTTTGAGCCTCCTCAATCGGCACATTGTAATCATTTGTGTATCTATTATAAATACGCCGTGTGGTCCCGGCAGAGTAGAATAGGCCACCCTCACTCTTACCGAGGTGTCGTAAAAGGCGACTAACGTAAAGCTGCTGGCATGATCATCAGCACCAAGAGAAGGAAAACTCTGCATTTACGTCAAAACCCTCGCCAACCCGTCTGCCAAGCGTGGTGAGTATGGCAATTACCCCTCATGTGATTGAGGGAGGCCCGTGCCCCAGCAGTGGGGACTTAAATGGGCTGATGATGATGATGATGATTATAAATATGGACTATTTGTTCCAGAACTATGTTGATCAGCTACAGGCCTCGGAGCATTGGAAAGAAATCTCGTATTTCGAGCTCAACCTGGAGACGTGGAGGCAGCTCTGGAGGGTCCTCGAGATGTGTGACGTTTTACTGCTCATTGTAGACGTTCGCTTTGCTGTAAGTGTAATAAATATTAAGAAGTGCGGCGGAGCGTCGATCAAATAGGCTTGTGTACTAGGTTAGAGATTGGCAAATTTTTCAAATAGCATTGAGAAGTAACTGTCAAAATGAGCTATGTACAAAATTTCAGCTTGAAACCTTATGTACAACATGTGCTGATAAAGAATGGGATCAGAAATGGCGGTACATCTATTCACTTCTCGCTCGCACACCCACGAGTGCGAGTATAGACGCAAATAGTGTGCGAGCGAGAAGTGAATAGATTCGCCGCCATTTCTGATCCCTTTCTTTATCCGCACAGGTTGTATTATTTTTGTTATGAGCCCTCGAAAGGCAAAGATAGGCAAGTCAATTTTAAGTCTCAAATTTAATACGAAATATTTACGTAGCAATCGATATCTTATTCAATTTATATTAGGCGCCGACTTCGGTAACACCTTTTCTCGAGTGTACTGTTATAAAATGTTATTTGAAGTGTATAAAGTGTTAAAAATATAATTTTACACGTTTTTTAGTTCGTGGTCTTTCAATTTTTTTTTTAAGCTTTTTAGTGTCATTTTTTGAAGTCAAAGATTTGGCGTATGTTCATGGACGGCGTTGATTACTTTCCTTCAGGTGACTCGCTTGCTCGCTTGTCGCCTCTAGCATAAAAAAATCACTTACCATCAAGTGATTCATTCATCATAAACCGTTTGGTCCCCGGCAGAGTAGAATAGGCCACCCTCACTCTTACCGAGGTGTCGTAAAAGGCGACTAAGGTAAAGCTGCTGGCATGATCATCAGCACCCAGAGAAGGAAAACTCTGCATTTATATCAAAACCCTCGCCAACCCGTCTGCCAAGCGTGGTGAGTATGGCAATTACCCCTCATGTGATTGAGGGAGGCCCGTGCCCCAGCAGTGGGGATTTAAATGGGCTGATGATGAAGTGATTCATTTGCTAGTTTGTCTGCTATGACGTAAAAAAAAAATATTTTTTGCTTCCAGGGCCTGATGTTCCCCCCATCCCTCTACCAATACGTGGTAACAGAACAGAAGAAGAATATGATACTGGTCCTGAATAAGATAGACCTGGTCCCAGCGTCTGTGGTAGCTGCCTGGCACCAGCACTTCACGACCAGCTGCCCCGGGCTGAGGGTGGTGTACTTCACATCTTGTCCGGGATACAATTTGAGGGGAGCTACGAATGATAAAGCTGGTACCTAAGTTATTTTTGGCACTCGTGTAACACAAATGACTTCTTCGACTCGACTAGAGGCCTCACAGAAAAACCGGCCAAGTGAGAGTCTGACTCGCGCACCGAGGGTTCCGCCGGTATCTTTTGATTGCGTTAACTTTTGTTTGATTTTTTCACAGCTTAAAGGGACAGTAGACCTAGGTATTTGGTATCAATTTCAATTTGATACCTTTATTCGTTCGTGAGAAATAAAGTAGTAAATTTCATTTTATTAAAATATTTTTATTATTTTATTTAACTAAAAAAATGTGATTTTCGCAATTTTTCCTATATTTGCATTATATGACAATGCTTCATGCCAAATTCCAAGATTATGAGTTTACGGGAAGTACCCTGTAGGTTTTGATTCCTTTGCGAGTGTCGAAAATTTGATGAAAATATCGATATAATCGGCTGTATCTTTTGATTGCGTTGGCTTAGAAGTTTGATTTTTTCACAGCTTCAAGGGATAGTAGACCTGAGTAATTGATATAAATTTCAGCTTTATACCTCCACGCGTTCCTGAGAAAAAGGGTCTTGACAGACGGACGGACGGACGGACAACAAAGTGATCTTATAAGGGTTCCGTTTTTTCCTTTTGAGGTACGGAACCCTAAAAATGGCGTGAAACAGCACTGAAACACAAAACAGTTCTGCTTCACGCCGGTTTTCTGTGAGGCCGTGGTATCGCTCCGGTCGTTTCTTCCGGTTCATTTTTTTTTTTTTTAATACTTTTATCTGCAATCAGTCGAAATAACTTTTATCAGATTGGTTGATACTTTGACGAATGACTTTCGATAAGCAATCAAGTATGCAGACTCTTGTTTTGCTCCGGACAGAGCACGTCAGCTCTTTTCAGGCGTTTCACCACGTTTTGCTGGAGTAGGTGGCCCGTTAGAGGGTTGGGGTGTTGCAGTAATCGGCTCCTATATTTGGCCGAGTAATGTTTGGCTTCTTCTTCCACTGATTCCACGTTTAGATATTTGTGGATCTCTGAGTTTCGTGTGAACCACGCTGCACCACTGATAGTTCTCAGGATGTTACTTTGTGCACGTTGTAGGCATAGAATGTTGGACTTGCTTGCAGTTGACCACAGTTGGATGCCATAGGTCCAGATTGGCTTGATTACTGATCTGTAAACCCTAAGTTTGTGGTTCATTTTTGAGTAATTACTAGGAATATACTGAACACTTTCGACGATATCACCAAAAGAGTTACAACAGAGTACTGGCTCGTCCGAGAGTCGGAGCTCGAATGCCCCGGAGCGACAGCGCATCGTTTTGACATCGACTGTCTTCCCCAGTTTTACTCGACTACTATTGGTCGGTGGAATACTTGACGCTGATTGGTCGATGTCGTGCACTGAGCACCGTTGCAGTCATGTTGTATCATCATCATCATCATCATCAGCCTATCGCAGTCCACTGCTGGACGTAGGCCTCTCAATTGTTCGCCACTGTGATCTATCCATGGCTTCTCGCATCCAGCTCTTGCCAGCCATCCTGCGCAGATCGTCCCCCCACCTAGCCAGAGGGCGCCCTACATTACGTTTGCCAAGATGCGGTCTCCACTCTAGAACTCGTTTACCCCATCGGTTGTCGGTTCTGCGGCTAATATGGCCAGCGCACTGCCACTTAAGCTTGCTAATCCGGTGAGCAATGTCGATGACTTTGGTTCTCTGCCGGATCACCTCATTTCGGATTCGATCTCGGAGAGAGACGCCGAGCATTGCTCGTTCCATAGCCCGCTGAGCGACCTGTACATGTTGTATACTTCAATACTTTAAATTTGTTCTATTATTAAAAATGGAAGATAACACTTTTGTTATTTTCCATAATCTGAATTTTGTATATTGGACGTAAGAGACTGATCCTGCAACACAAAGAATCCTAGTGCGGGTATCAGTGCCTTTGCAATTATTGTAAGCCTTTTCAGATCATTCATCAATAAAGATCATTTATTCATTCATCTGTGTAGCAATAATTTCAGTCAAATTGACCTACTCTCTCTCCACAAAATAGGCCTTTTCAGAACAATAAAGATCATTCATTCATTCATTCACCTTTGTAGCAATAATTTCAATCAAATTGACCTGCTCTCTGTCTCCAAAAAAATGGGCCTTTTCAGAACAATAAAGATCATTCATTCATTCATTCACCTGTGTAGCAATAATTTCAATCAAATTGACCTGCTTTGTCTCCACAAAATAGGCTTTTTCAGAACAATAAAGATCATTCATTCATTCATTCACCTGTGTAGTAATAATATCAATCAAATTGACCTACTCTGTACAAAATAGACCTTTTCAGAACAATAAAGATCACTCATTCATTCATTCAGGATTACAAGTCCGTCGGCGTAAGGGGAGACAGCAGATGTGCGTAGAGGGCGCCACGAAGATCCTCGAGGCTTGCAAGGACATCGTCTCCGGCGAGGTGGACCTCAGCTCCTGGGAGAAGAAGATCCGGGAGGAAGCGGAGGTGGAGTTTGATGATGACGAGCAGGCGGAAGTCGGTGAGTGATAGGTGATTGGTGGCAGATCAGCTGGCGGATCATCTGATTGTAAGCGATTGCTGTCCTTGGAAGAGCCGCCCATGAATGGGCCAGCTTGATCGGTTTTCTGTGAGGCTGTAGTGTCCCTCCGATCGAGCCAACCTATTCATGCCGAACCGTGGCTCTTTCACTGCCAATTTTATTACTATTTTAGGGTTCTGGAGACCTATTTTTGATTTACTCATATGACTTAACGTCGTGGCGAGCACATGATTTCTACTAATTTTCCTTGTAGTAAAGTAAAATATCAGCCTATAACTTTGCCTTTGATCCAAGGCTTGCGGGTTTGATCCCCGCACAGTACAAACTTTTGTGTGCATGAACATGTTTGTTTGTATTCGTCTGGGTGTTTCTATGTATTATAAGTATGTATTTACAAAAAAAAAGTATTATATGTATATATTTGTAATCCCACTGTTGATTCTGATATCCGTAACACAGGTGCTTGAGCTACCTATCTCGGATTCAGATCAATGTATGTGATGTTGTGAAATATTTATTTATTATATAACTGTCCCACTGCAGGGCATCGCTACTATGATGTGATTAGGTTTAATCACCACGCTTGCCAAATGCAGATTGGTGATCACAAACCCGAGCTATGTTCGAAAAAAATCGAAACACTTTGCTCGACCCAATAATCGAACCCAGAACCCCGAGATCGCGGCCCGGTACTCAAACCACTAGACCAACAGGGCGTCATTCATTTTCCTTCGACATACCAAATATTTTTGAATCAGTCGTCTGCAACGTGTGACCCCACCCACTCGTTGGTCGAGTGACTTAAAGCGAGCGGTAGAAGCGTCAAAATAGTTTATCAGTGGCTGCTTGCCCACGGCGAACACATAATAACTCTGCCAATGTCGAGTGATTAGAGAGACACGTTATTTTTATGGTTATAACAGAGGAAGAAGAAAATGACAGTAAGTAAGAAAAGTTTTAGGAGGTAGGATGTGATACAGCGAGATAGGGTATTTCTGACAGCTGAAGAAAATGAGATCTGTGGTATCCTCTTCTAAACCGCATTCGCAAAGCGAAGTGTCTCTGCAGCGAATTTTAATTTTAGCGGGATCATAATCAGAATCCCGGGGCATGTCCATATTATCATCTATGTTTGGGGTTAATGAACCCAAATACTACGATCATTCAAAATCAAAATCAAAATCAAATAATTCTTTATTTGCATAGGCTTGTACACAGCACTTACAAATCGTCATACATTTGAATGATTTAAAACTATTTATAAGTACTTATGTAATAATTTACATGTTAATACATATATATGTTGATACATAAAATATACTAAAGAAATAAATAAACATAATGCGATTCTACCACCGGCTCGGAAAGTTGTTTCTGGTCGAGAAGATCCGGCAAGAAACTCGCCAGTTACTCTTTTTAATCGCCAACTTTTTTACAATGGTTTATTATCCTCATACCAAGTCATACAGTCTAATGCAACACAAAATAGTATGAAGCAAATTAAAAGCTAAATATGAGGTAAACCGAAGCAGACCAGTCCCCAAAGGTGGCACCTGTTCACAAGTATGACGTACGTGTCAGCCATCATTTCACTCAACCATATTAGAGGGAATGTAATGACCCGCCACATAGCGCCACCACCTCAGAGACATTTGAGTGAGCATGACTACTTAGGTTCCCCTCATTGATCATGCACTCCCATTTCACAGGCGAAACCATAGTAGAGAAACCCGACACATCGTACTACACTCACGAACGGTATAAACACGGTATCCTCACGGTCGGGTGCGTGGGGCAGCCCAACGTGGGCAAGTCGTCGCTCATGAACGCGATCATGGGCCGGAAGGTGGTATCCGTGTCCAAGACGCCGGGCCATACGAAGCACTTCCAGACAATATTCTTGACGCCACAGGTCAGTGAGAATGATTCGAATAAGTAACTGGTGGGGTGATTTTATTGATAATACAGGTCCGTGAGACTTCATTGTCTTCACAGAGTTTATTGATTGATTCCAGTCAGCGTTTATTGATGCCACAGGTCAGTGAGAGTTTATTGATGCTACAAGTCAGTGAGATTTTGTTAACGATACAGGTCAGTGAGAGTTTATTGATGACGCAGGTCAGTGTGACTTCATTGTCTTCACAGGTCAGTCAAAGTTTATTGATGCCACAGGTCAGTGAGAGTTTATTGATTCTACAAGTCAGTGAGATTTTGCTAACGATACAGGTCAGTGAGTAATTTTATGCCAAGAAGACACCAGCAAGAAACTCAGCAGTTACTCTTTTAAAAAAAAATGTTTTACAAAATGTCACCAATAACTTAAAAATATAGTACATTTTTTGTGTTACTAATTATGTCCCTAAATTATTGTCATTCAAAAAATCGTCTATTTTATAATAGTCTTTCTTCATTAAACAGTTTTTTATATACAATTTAAACTTATGTGTGGGCAAGTCAATAATAATCGGAGGTAACTTATTAAACATTTTTATGCTCAATCCTATAAATGACTGACCCCCACACTAGGCAATGCCTGTCCTGTGGTTGATTGAGGTTGATTTTACGATTTCCAGATAGAAAATGTGTTCGGCTAACTAATCTAACAAAGTTACAATGGAAAACTTCAGTCTTAATATTAAGTGAATACTGTCAACTTATCAGCCAGTATGTGTGTATCCGAAATGAGGTGATCCGGCAGAGAACCAAAGTCATCGACATTGCTCACCGGATTAGCAAGCTTAAGTGGCAGTGGGCTGGCCATATTAGCCGCAGACCGACAACCGATGGGGTAAACGAGTTCTAGAGTGGAGACCGCGTCTTGGCAAACGTAATGTAGGGCGCCCTCTGGCTAGGTGGGGGGACGATCTGCGCAGGATGGCTGGCAAGAGCTGGATGCGAGAAGCCATGGATAGATCACAGTGGCGAACAATTGGAGAGGCCTACGTCCAGCAGTGGACTGCGATAGGCTGATGATGATGATGTGTGTTAAAGTCGGTTCGTTGGACACGAATTAAAATATTCAGGGTACTCAGTTTAATCCGAAATGATAAATCACGCACTTGTACACATTACAACACTACACTTTTGAGTAATTTCAAGGAATATACTGAACAGAGTAGTACTGGCTCGTCCAACAGTCGGAGCTCGAATGCCCCGGTGCGACAGCGCATCGTTTTGACATCGACCGTCTTCCCTAGTAATACTTTACGCTGATTGGTCGATGTCGTGCGCTGAGCACCGTGGCAGTCATGTTGCGGTCTTTGATGCTTTAAATTTGTTAATTAGTAAGTTAAGGCAATACCTAATCTACAATGACTATTATTTAAAAATGGAAGATAACACAATAAAACTTAAAATGTATAAAATTTGTGTGTGCGTGTGTGTGTGTGTGTGTGTGTGTGTGTGTGTGTGTGTGTGTGTGTGTGTGTGTGTGTGTGTGTGTGTGTGTGTGTGTGTGTGTGTGTGTGTGTGTGTGTGTGCGTGCGTGCGTGCGTGCGAGCCTGCGTGCGTGCGTGCGTGCGTGCGTGCGAGCCTGCGTGCGTGCGTGCGTGCGTGCGTGCGAGCCTGCGTGCGTGCGTGCGTGCGTGCGTGCGAGCCTGCGTGCGTGCGTGCGTGCGTGCGTGCGAGCCTGCGTGCGTGCGTGCGTGCGTGCGTGCGAGCCTGCGTGCGTGCGTGCGTGCGAGCGTGCGTGCGTGCGAGCGAGCGTGCGTGCAAGCGCGCGTGCGTGAAAAGTTTTTAATCTTTTACCCTGATAAAACCTTCCGATTCATCATAATTCAGTAGAGTCCGTTAAATTAAAGAATTTCATCGCAATTCCCCCAGGTCCGCCTGTGCGACTGCCCGGGCCTGGTGTTCCCGTCGAGGGTGCCGCGGCCGCTACAGATCCTCATGGGCTCCTACCCCATCGCGCAGCTGAGGGAGCCCTACACTACTATAAGGTATTTATTTAATAAATAAATCAATGAATGAATGAATGAAACATTTATTGACACAGCAAATACATAACAGATATCACACGAATTAAGATATGGAAAGTATAATAAAAACAATAAGTATTAATATGTATTATATATTTTGACGACCCATTTAAAACAGTGGTAGTGAACGCTGCCTTTGGTCCAAGGGTTGCGGGTTCGATCCCCGCACAAACATTTGTGTGCATGAACATGTTCGTTTGTAATAGTCTGGTTGTTTTAAAAAAAAGTATTATATGTATATATTTGTAATTCCGCTGTTGGTTCTGATATCCGTAACACAGGTGCTTGAGCTACCTATCTCGGAGTCAGACCAATGTATGTGATGTTGTGAAATATTTATTATTATTAATAATATATAGGCCGTGTGGTCCCCGGCAGAGTAGAATAGGCCACCCTCACTCTTACCGAGGTGTCGTAAAAGGCGACTAAGGTAAAGCTGCTGGCATGATCATCAGCACCCAGAGAAGGAAAACTCTGCATTTATATCAAAACCCTCGCCAACCCGTCTGCCAAGCGTGGTGAGTATGGCAATTACCCCTCATGTGATTGAGGGAGGCCCGTGCCCCAGCAGTGGGGACTTAAATGGGCTGATGATGATGATTATGAAAATAGAAATGACAATGACAAATCAAAGATTTCGATTGGCCGAATGTCGCTTTGGTTAATGACCCTGCCTCATACGCCAATGATTGTGGGCTCAATACCTACCCTGGATAAACTTTCGTGTGATGTCTTAATCCCGTGGGAAAGCCACGCTTCGGCATGAATGGGCCAGCTCGACCGGAGTGATACCACGGCCTCCAGAAAAGCTGAAGCAGCACTGTGCTGTTTCGCTGAGTGAGTGAGGGTACCAGAGGCCCAATTTAGGGGAAAGGGGGGTTTCAAGGTTGGCAGCGTACTTGTCACTCCACTGGTTTCGGGGGTGTCTATAGGCGGCGGCAAACGTTTACCGTCAGGCGACCCCTCTGCTCGTCTGCCACCTATAACATAAAAAAAATATCAAAGATTTAGACTGACCTGATGGCGCATTTGATAGTGACCCGGCCTCATATGCCAAGGGTTTTTTGTGATAGGTTGCAGACGAGCAGACTGATCGCCTGATGGTAAGCTAATTAGATAGCCAAGTTTTTACTCGCAAGGAAGCAGAAATAACGAAATGTGACTCCACTGGTGTCGCGGGTGTCTGTGGGCGGCGACAATCGCTTACCATCAGGCGATCCGTCTGCTCGTCTGCCATCTATGATATAAAAAAATGTCCGAGGAAGAGTGAAGCTTGCTTCGAATATGTTTATGTCATAAGTGGCAGACGAGCAGACGTATCACCTAAAGGTAAGCGATTGCCGCCGCCCATGGACACCCGTGACACCATTGGAGTCAATTGGGTTGGAGTGCGCTGCCAACCCTTAAACCCCCCTTTTCCCCGGATTGGGCCTCCGGTACCCTCACTCACAGCACAGATCTGCTTCAGGCCAGTTTTCTGTAAGGCCGTGGTATCACTCCGGTCGAGCCGGCACATTCATGCCGAAGCAGGACTCTTAAGCTATTTAGTACAGAATCAGGTCAATGTATGAGATTTTATATGTATTTATTTATACTTTCCAGATACCTAGCTGAAAGACTGGACCTACCCAAGCTACTCCGTATGACCCATCCAGAGAATGATGACACCTGGTCACCCCGGGACATCTGCGATGGTTGGGCCAAGAAGCGAGGCTACCTCACCGCTAAGGCAGCCCGTCTGGACACATACAGAGCAGCAAATAACCTATTAAGAATGGCATTAGATGGAAAAATTTGCTTATGGTTGAGGCCTAAAGGTTATACGGAGAGCAAGGAAGAATTTGAGGGTTGTAAAGAAGTTAAATATGTGAAGTGGGTGCAAGCATTGGTGGGGACGGAGGATCAAGATTCGAGTCCGGTGACATCGTCCTCGGAGAATGAGAGTGAGAGCCAAGTGGAAGACAGTGGGAGTGAAGAGGAAAATGTGGGAGTGGCCCGGAATAAGTTTATGGCTTTGTTGGAAGCTGATGATTAAAGTTATGATGATGATCTACGGATGTTAGGTTTGCCTCCAATTCATAAAAGTACACCGTCTTATGGTGTAAACAAACTGTTGGTAAAAATAAACCATGCTTTTTAGGGTTCCGTAGCCAAATGGTAAAAAACGGAACCCTTATAGATTCATCATGTCTGTCCGTCCGTCCGTCCGTACGTCACAGCCACTTTTCTCCGAAACTATAAGAACTATACTATTAAAACTTCCGCATTACGATTTTTATACAAAAATTGGAAATAATAAAAAAAATGAGGGGGCTCCCATACTTGAAACTGAAACTCAATTTTTTTTTTATCAAACCCATGCGTGTGGGGTATTTATGGATAGGTCTTTAAAAATAATGTTGAATTTTTTAACATATTTTTTTTTTCTAAAAACAATACTTTGCGCAAGAGACGCCCCCAAAGTGGTAAATTGTGTCGTCCCGTCCCCCCCCCCCCCCCCCCCCTAACTTCTGTAATAAATGAATTATAAAACTTATAAAAAAATATACCTATGATGTTCATAATCATGAAAACTAACAAAGAAAATTGGTTTGGACTAGATCTAGTATTTTTTTTAATACGTTATAAACCGTAAACCGCAATTTATCTTCCTTATATCTTACTTGCTGCTACGGAACCCTTCATGGGCGAGTCCGACTCGCACTTAGCCGGTTCTTTTAACCGTCCTACTCCCTTATCGAGGGCATTATAATAATGATAACAAACGTTTTTCCTCAATCAGCTGATCACTTTTATTACACACTTTACGTACCTTGGGCGAAAAAAATCTTAGGGTTTTCAGCAGTATAATGTCCTCTATAAGGGAGTAAAACCGTTCTTATCTGTTAGGGTCCTTTTTCATGGGGCACGTCGACCCTAAGGAATCTTTTGTGCCTCCCCTATCGTTAAGTGTTTGGCCTATTCTACTCTGCCGGGGACCACACGGCCCCCTTTTACGACACCTCGGTAAGAGTGAGGGTGGCCTACTCTTACCGAGGTGTCGTAAAAGGCGACTAAGGTAAAGCTGCTGGCATGATCATCAGCACCCAGAGAAGGAAAACTCTGCATTTATATCAAAACCCTCGCCAACCCGTCTGCCAGCGTGGTGAGTATGGCAATTACCCCTCATGTGATTGAGGGAGGCCCGTGCCCCAGCAGTTGGGGACTTAAATGGGTTTAGGATAAGCGTTACCTAGAAGACAGTTAGTCGCCTTTTACGACACCTCGGTAAGAGTGAGGGTGGCCTATTCTACTCTGCCGGGACCACACGGCGTTCCATTTCATTGCTTTATTTATTTACGTATTTTATGTAAGACTGAACATGCATCTATTCATAGTACAGACAACCTCTTATCAGATTACAGCTGTGCCACGTTTATAAGTTACATCGGCAAAATTCGTCTACACAGAAGAGCAAGTTAAGTCCGATTAATTACGATTGCGAAAGCAGTTGAAATACAGACTTTATTGCGTTACGTTAAGATTAAATACAATAAATCCAGAGAGGAATGCTATCTCTCTCTTAACCGCACTCGCACCGAACACGGCGCTGACGCATCAACCAATAAGAAATTGTAATTTATGGCGCGCGTAAATGGAGCGTTGTGATTGGTTTAGATTATGTCGCAGTTTTCGAAAATAAGACTTTCGACGAAGGCTGAGATAGACGGTAACTATGGATACCCGCGTATCGATCGGCAGCATTGCTAAGAGATATTCCATACGACCTTAGTAATTAGTCAAGTAATGTTATTATTAAATAATTATGGACTGCATAAACATCACAGATACATTGTGTGTGTAAGCGTAAGTCATACTGTTGTATACTGTAATTTTGTATGTTAACAAATATTTATTGCTTAATAAATTTTATTTAAAACTATTTTCATTTTTATTTCTTTGAAATTTACCTCCTGTCACAAGCATAGAAAATCATTTATGTGCATAAATGGTTAATCTGTTAGGGTATTACCAGACCAATCGATCGAGGGCATCGAGCGATGGTCGAATGGATAAGTCCACCTCGATCGATAGTTTCTACCAGACCTAATTAAGGTGACGGGTAGGGCACACTAGCGACGCCAATCGATTTTAATTTTTAGCTACTAAACTGGATATATTTTAAACAATTTCGGGGTTACGATCTCTCGGAAAACACTTGTACTATTTATTAAATAACCATGCACAAATGTTTGGTCCAACGCGTACGCGAAAAATTTATTCATTTATTTGCCGAGAGATTGTAAAACCGAAATTGTTTAAATTAGATCCGGTTTAGTATCTTAAAATTAAAATCGATTGGCGTCGCTAGTGTGCCCAACCCGTCACCTTAAGCGGGTCGGCCATCTATGGTAAAATGGATTCTACTTTTTACATTTTCCAGACCTATCGATCGACCGTTTCTACGTATCGTTGACCGATGGAATCCATCGATTCGTTTTGAACGGTACACTCAAGGTGAAAGGTATTCCCACCGCTAAATTGATTGAGGGAGGATAGGTATAGAGCTATCGGGAGCTATGATACCATGGACAGACACACACACACACACAGATTCGTCAAAATTTAACACCCCGTCGATTTTTCGTCGGGGGTTAAAAATACCATAGTAGGTAAACCCAAGAAAAATGAAACCAAAACGCAATTTTAAAATTAGTATATTTGATTTTGACTTTGTATAAAAACTACTTTATGAGTATACAATTCCTTATATTATAATTTCTTATATAATATTAAACTTAAATTATTATGGCAATATTTTGAAAATATATAACATTTTCATTTCATTACGATCTCAGCAGACATAACGCTGACAAAAAAAAACTACAACCTGTGCGGATAAAGAATGGGATCAGAAATGACGGCGCATCTATACACTTCTCGCTCGCACACCCACGAGTGCGAGTATAGACGCAAATAGTGTGCGAGCGAGAAGTGAATAGATGCGCCGCCATTTCTGATCCCATTCTTTATCCGCATAAGTTGTATGTATGTACTGTTTTAAGTAAAATATTAACCTCTTAATTACAAAACGCGATCGAAATTTATATTACCGTACTAAAGTTCATGCCATCAGTGCCTTTACCATGAGTTTGAAAAACTGTTCTCGCTATCGAAAACTATCGCTTTGTCCCTTTCATTGTGGTGCATGTGAAAGAGACAGAGCAATAGTTTTGGATAGCGAGGATAGTATTCCAAACTCATGGTAAGGCCTCTTGTTCCAACACGCAATGTTAAAAGGGGATGGAACGAGTCTAGTTCCGGAACTTTTCTTAGATCGGGATTAGTAATAAGTGTTTATACAGTGGAACCAAAATAATAGGTCACATTAAAATTTGACATTTCTTTCATAGAGAGGTGACCTGCTAAGTTGTAAATACATACTTATAATACATAGAAAACACCCAGACCAATACAAACAGACATGTTTATGAACACAAATGTTTGTACTGAGCGAGGATCGAACCCGCAACCCTTGCACCTAATTTAAAGCAACGGGTAGGGCACACTAGCGACGCTAATAGATTTTAATTTTAACTAAACCGGATCTATTTTAAACAATTCCGGGGTTACAATCTCTCGGCAAACACTTATACTATTAATTAAATAACCATGCACAAATGTTGGGTTCGTTTTTATACGCGAAAAATTTATTCACGAATCAATTTTTCGCGTACGCGTTTGATCCAACATTTTTACATGGTTATTTAATAAATAGTATAAGTGTTTGCCGAGAGGTTGTAACCCCGGAATTGTTTAAAACAGACCTGGATTAGTAGCTAAAAATTAAAATCGATTGTGCCCTACCCGTCACCTTAATGTTGTATTATGATATCTTCCGCTATTATGATGTCGTCTAAGTACACAGCGGCGCTGACCTGAGCGCGAGTGGCTACACGAGGGTGGGCACTGCTGGTGGCTGGAGGGCCATGGCGGGCTGGAAGTACTGCATGCGGCTCGCCAGCTCCATGTCCGGGTACGGCTCTTGCTTCTTGATCTGCGGGATGGATCTGGTTTGCTGCAAATAAGTAATACGATATTTTAGGTTTGAAATAACTTTATTTACTCATTAAACCGTGAGTAATTTGACTTTTTATTGATAGGAAGAAAATTGAACTTTATTTACATAGATAGTTTAACTTAAAAATAATTTGTTTGTTTACATTAAGATAGAAAATTTTCGATAGGTAATTTTAGGACTTCAAAAAGCTATGGGGAACCTATGCCCAAATTTTGATTTTTGTATTAGTAAAAACACTTAGAAAATTTTCATCATGGAATTGTTAGTGAACTATCAGTTGATCTTCACGCTCGTATAGAAAAGGCTAAAGTTAATTTTAAAAACAGCCCCAAATTGCGCTGAGGTCCGTGGTTTGTTCATGGTGCTTTTGTTCCTCTGCTATTGGTGATCCTAAATAAATAAATAAATAAAATCTATAAATGTCACTTACATAAGTACATTTATAATAATAAAAACTTAAATATAAATCATACAGAGTGGCGGACAAAGCCCAAACAACAGCAAAATAAATTTAATAATTATTTGACTATTTTTATTTTATTTTTGTAATCAACAGACTTCTCAATGGTAGAAACATCGTTAAAAGAATTACTAGATTCTCATTTAAACTACCTCAGATATCACAACTTTAAAATCACATTATTTTGGGCAAACCCAAAACGCTCCATACAAATGGCTACTGAGATGTGACGTCACACGCAAGTATTTTGTATGCATTTCATTCTAATTTTGTATGGTAGCTATATCAAATGGTTCTATTATAATAGTTGTTGCAAATTGTATTAGTTATTCAATGGTATAATTATTTTTCAATAATTTCATACTTTTAAAATGTACTTGCCCATGAATCTTTGAATGACCATAAAACCGGCTAGACGTTATGTTTTTAAATGAGAATTTTTGGTATTGGCACATATTTACCTATATTTTGATAAAATATTTATGTTTTGTAAAATTTAGAACTTAGTCAAATACCCTATTATTGACAGTAGCTAAGGGGGGTGGCGGGGGTGACTATATGATACACTAAAATTCGTATGTTGAGACTAAACACAACGACAATAATTATAATAGTGTATCAAAATCAGCCTATACACCGCGCTTTTATAACCGTCGACGGCATTATAACAAACATTTTCCCCCAATAGTAGGGGAGCCCAAGAGGGGATTTCGGGATTCACTAAAGCGCGGCAGATTAATATACAGTAGGATACCTGGTACCCGGCTACTTACTTCCACCAGATATGAGCCTCATTTATAAGGATAAAGGATCAGATTAGTAAAAAAAAATTGTTCATTTTAAATTTTCGGGTGCGTCAGATTAAGGTAGGGGGAGTTAGTTATATGCTAAAACATCTATATTCCTCTAATCTGACAATTTAAGGGTGACGTAAAGAAGGGGGAGGGCTACAAAGTTGAAAAAAAAAAAAAACGTCAACTCGACATGCTCGAGCGTTGGTTAAATTTTTTTGTGTATTTTGAAGGGAATAGATCAAGATTATGAGAAATATATAATCTGACGATTTCCACAAGCCGAAGTAATAAAAATTAATTAAATAAAAGTTTTATTCGTGCAACTACGCGATGGCCTGTATTGCCCTCCTCTCCGCGTTCTATTCCTCGTCTCACTTTCCTCTATCTATTGCTCTCGATCATTCCGTCCTACTCCACTCTGGTTTCTGTTGCCATGGACAACTGATCACAGAGACGCGTTCACGACTTGTAGTTTACAACGTATTACCAGGAAAAAAGAAACCTTACAATTTGAATTCGAATTTGAAATTTACCTATCACACTCATTAGATCTTTTCACTCACACTCATGAGATCTTTTCACTCACAACTCATTAGATCTTTTCACTCACTCAGAGGATCTTTCACTCACAACTCATTAGATCTTTTCACTCACACTCATAAGTAATTTTCACTCACACTCATGAGATCATTTCACTCACACTCAATAGATCTTTTCACTCACTCAGAGGATCTTTCACTCACACTCATGAGATCATTTCACTCACACTCATTAGATCTATTCACTCACACTCAATAGATCTTTTCACTCACAACTCATTAGATCTTTTTACTCACACTCATTAGATCTTTTTACTCACACTCATAAGTATTTTCACTCACACTCATAAGTAATTTTCACTCACACTCATTAGATCTTTTTACTCACACTCATTAGATCTATTCACTCACACTCTTAGATCTTTTCACTCACACTCATAAGTAATTTTCACTCACATCATTAGATCTTTTCACTCACACTCAATAGATCTTTTCACTCACACTCATCAGATCTTTTCACTCACTCAGAGGATCTTTCACTCACACTCATGAGATCATTTCACTCACACTCATTAGATCTTTTCACTCACAACTCATTAGATCTTTTCAATCACACTCATGAGATCTTTTCACTCACTCATGAGATCTTTTCACTCACACTCATAAGTAATTTTCACTCACACTCATGAGATCTTTTCACTCACACTCATCAGATCTTTTCACTCACACTCAATAGATCTTTTTACTCACACTCTTTAGATCATTTCACTCACACTCAATAGATCTTTTCACTCACACTCAATAGATCTTTTTACTCACACTCATTAGATCTTTTCAATCACACTCATGAGATCATTTCACTCACACTCATCAGATCTTTTCACTCACACTCATCAGATCTTTTCACTCACTCAGAGGATCTTTCACTCACACTCATAAGTAATTTTCACTCACACTCAATAGATTCTTTCACTCACACTCATCAGATCTTTTCACTCACACTCATGAGATCATTTCACTCACACTCATTAGATCTTTTTACTCACACTCTTTAGATCATTTCACTCACACTCATTAGATCTATTCACTCACACTCATAGATCTTTTCACTCACACTCATCAGATCTTTTCACTCACAACTCATTAGATCTTTTCAATCACACTCATGAGATCATTTCACTCACACTCAATAGATCTTTTCACTCACTCAGAGGATCTTTCACTCACAACTCATTAGATCTTTTCAATCACACTCATGAGATCATTTCACTCACACTCAATAGATCTTTTTACTCACACTCTTTAGATCATTTCACTCACACTCATTAGATCTTTTCAATCACACTCATGAGATCTTTTCACTCACAATCATAAGTAATTTTCACTCACACTCATAAGTATTTTCACTCACACTCAATAGATCTTTTTACTCACACTCATAAGTAATTTTCACTCACACTCAATAGATCTTTTTACTCACACTCTTTAGATCATTTCACTCACACTCATGAGATCATTTCACTCACACTCATTAGATCATTTCAATCACACTCATGAGATCATTTCACTCACACTCATGAGATCTTTTCACTCACACTCATAAGTAATTTTCACTCACACTCATTAGATCTTTTTACTCACACTCTTTAGATCATTTCACTCACACTCATAAGTAATTTTCACTCACACTCATTAGATCTTTTTACTCACACTCTTTAGATCATTTCACTCACACTCATAAGTAATTTTCACTCACACTCATCTGACCTTTTCACTCACACTCAATAGATCTTTTTACTCACACTCATTAGATCTATTCACTCACACTCCTTAGATCTTTTCACTCACACTCATAAGTAATTTTCACTCACACTCATCAGATCTTTTCACTCACACTCAATAGATCTTTTCACTCACACTCATGGGATCTTTTCAATCACATTCATGAGATCATTTCACTCACACTCATGAGATCTTTTCACTCACACTCATAAGTAATTTTCACTCACACTCATCAGATCTTTTCACTCACACTCAATAGATCTTTTCACTCACACTCATTAGATCTTTTCACTCACACTCATAAGTAATTTTCACTCACACTCATCAGATCTTTTCACTCACACTCAATAGATCTTTTCACTCACACTCATAGATCTTTTCACTCACACTCATTAGATCTTTTCACTCACTCTTGTAGATGTATTCACACACGTACCTTAGCTCGCTTGGAGTGGTCGTGCATCATCTTTACGTGCTTGTAGATGCTGGTTTGCCACGTGAAGGTGGCCGGACACAGCTTGCATTTGAAACTCTTCGTGGCGGACCTGTTCACTTACTAACTCATGAGATCTTTTCACTCACTCATGAGATCTTTTCATCACACTCATGAGATCTTTTCACTCACACTCATTAGATCTTTTCACTCACTCAGAGGATCTTTCACTCACACTCATGAGATCTTTTCACTCACTCAGAGGATCTTTCACTCACACACACATGAGATCTTTTAACGCACACCTATGAGATCTTTCCACTCACTCATTAGATCTTTTCACTCACACTCAATAGATCTTTTCACTCACACTCATGAGATCTTTTCACTCACACTCATCAGATCTTTTCACTCACACTCATTAGATCTTTTCACTCACACTCATTAGATCTTTTCACTCACTCTTGTAGATGTATTCACACACGTACCTTAGCTCGCTTGGAGTGGTCGTGCATCATCTTTACGTGCTTGTAGATGCTGGTTTGCCACGTGAAGGTGGCCGGACACAGCTTGCATTTGAAACTCTTCGTGGTGGACCTGTTCACTTACTAACTCATGAGATCTTTCCACTCACTCATTAGATCTTTTCAATCACACTCATGAGATCTTTTCAATCACACTCATGAGATCTTTTCAATCACACTCATGAGATCTTTTCACTCACACACATTACATCTTTTCACTCACACTCGTGAGATCTTTTCACTCACTCAGAGGATCTTTCACTCACACACACATGCGATCTTTTAACGCACGCCTATGAGATCTTTCCACTCATACTCGTTAGTTTTTTTCACTCACTCATGAGATCTTCGCTCACACTTATAAGTAATTTTCACTCACACTCATTAGATCTTTTCACTCACTCTTGTAGATGTATTCACACACGTACCTTAGCTCGCTTGGAGTGGTCGTGCATCATCTTTACGTGCTTGTAGATGCTGGTTTGCCACGTGAAGGTGGCCGGACACAGCTTGCATTTGAAACTCTTCGTGGCGGACCTGTTCACTAACTCATGAGATCTTTCCACTCACTCATTAGATCTTTTCAATCACACTCATGAGATCTTTTCACTCACACACATTACATCTTTTCACTCATACTCGAGAGATTGAGATCTTTTCACTCACTCAGAGGATCTTTCACTCACACACACATGAGATCTTTTAACGCACACCTATGAGATCTTTCCACTCACACTCGTTAGTTTTTTTCACTCACTCATGAGATCTTTTCACTCACACTCATAAGTAATTTTCACTCACACTCATCAGATCTTTTCACTCACACTCATTAGATCTTTTCACTCACACTCATTAGATCTTTTCACTCACTCTTATAGATGTATTCACACACGTACCTTAGCTCGCTTGGAGTGGTCGTGCATCATCTTTACGTGCTTGTAGATGCTGGTTTGCCACGTGAAGGTGGCCGGACACAGCTTGCATTTGAAACTCTTCGTGGTGGACCTGTTTGTGTGCATCGCCCACACGTGGCCTTTGAGCCGCTTCACCGTCTGAGGGAGAACAAATAAATATTTCACATCACATACATTGATCTGACTCCTAGATAGGTAGCTCAAGCACCTGTGTTACGGATATCAGAACCAAAAGTGACTTTACTTTTCTTTTTAAATACATACTTATACAGCGTGTTTATTTGATACGGGCGAATATTTTAATGGCGATTACTATCGGACCTAGGGAACCTGTTTACATACATTTCTTTAGGAAATTAAGGTACTTTTTTTTTCATACAAAATAATTGAGCACGCAATGTATTGCATCCACTGGTAGTTAACGTTAATAACATCAATTAACGTAGACATAAGTATCTAAACGTCATACGAGTGTCATGACACTCATGTCACTTGTCATGTCAAACAAAGTTGGACGGCATACATTGCTGCTGGGTTGCACTTTAGAAAAATCATTACACCTAATTAACCACAAAATTTAATGAAATGATTATCTTATACGATTCGTAGGATCAGATATTATAGCTGGATTAATTATTCGCCCGTATAAAATACACACGCTGTATAATACATAGAAAACACCCAGACCTATACAAACAGACATGTTCATGCACACAAATGTTTGTACTGTGCGGGGATCGAACCCGCAACCCTTGCACCAGAGGCAGCGTTCACTACCACTGATCCAAACGAGTCGTCAAAGTATGCACATTTTGATAACAATCAATAAAAATAAATATTCAAGACCCCCGTGCAACCTATGCGTATTTTTTGCCTATTTGGCCAGTTTTTCGACTCGAACTTGGCCGGTCGTTTACACTCACTTTGAATCACTTATCCTCTCAACCGTGGATGTGCCGGAGCGGGACGTTGACAGTTAATAACAAATATCGCTATACCGTGGAAGTCCCGCTCAGGGACGCAAAAAATGCTGACGATTGCGGTTCTAAAATATGCCTTATTTTACGGTTTTTATTTTAACGTTTCATATTTTGACGTTTGAAAACTGGTAAGGGGTTTACAATTAGCTTTTTCGACAGCTATTTAGGACATCTGTGGTACAAAAAAAACGAAAAATCTGTGAGAGAATCTGTGACTGATTCTACGAATTTTTCTGCCTGTATCTGCTATTGAGAGCGGCCGATTTTAAGATAATTTGTGTGTTTTGGCGATTTTGTGGCATTCAAGACATAGAACCGTAATGTTTAATTTTATTTACATAAATGTGCATTTTCGTCACATTTTTAGGTCAAAAACAGCCTCTGATCCAACGTCCAAGCCATTCGACAAAATTATCCTTCGATTTAATTTTGTCATATTTGATTGAAAACTTGTTAAAATCCCCAAAAGAATTCTTGTACATAGATCAGTATTTAGTGAAATTTAATCAGATTATGACCAAATGCATAAATTTTAGTAGTAAATGCGGAAACTTTTACCTTAAATGCATGAAGGCGCTCGAAAGTCCCGCTCCGGGACTCTCCACGGAAGGGGGTTTGGCATCACAAAATAGCTGCCGGCTAAGCTAACATGGATATGACTTGATAGTGAATTTATTTTTTTGTATTTTTTTCTTATTACAGTTGTTTTTTTTAGATAGTTTTCAGTTATTTGAGTGTGTTCTAGTTAAGAGTTCTGCTATAGGATTCGGTGCCGTAATCAAAATTATTAGGCTGATGTGATATTAATTGACTATGTATCATTTTTCAGAGGCATGGCAGAGTGGACAACTTCAAATTCGTAGACAACGGGACTGAACCATTTACTAAACCGCTAACGATAAGTGACCTTTTATCCGGTCGGTATCGAAATACATGATGTAAATAAAGTCGTTAATAAGAGTTACTTACCGAAAAATAAAAAAAAAACACAAAATAATTAATTCCTAAAATAACCTTTTTTTTACTCACTAACAAAAACGTGAAACAAAAAACCACGAATTATAGTTAGTAATGACATAATTTTATTTTATTTCAAAAAGTCTTATCCATACTATGTAGCCATCATGGATCAGAAATGTGAATTGGTCACTATGTTTATGACCTTACCTTTGATATTCTCTATGAAACAAGTCGTTTTTTTAATGTAATCAATCTTTAGTTATATTAAAATCCTAAAAATGATATTATTATCATGGTTGTATATAAATGTTCTGCAAAATATTAGTTTTATTGACACAGTGTTCTATGGACCAATTTTGAGTCTCATTTTTGATCCCTTCATACTTAAAATATGTTGTTTGTAACTATGTGTTATTATTTACACTAGTTTGGAAATATAATGAAATTATTGGAAACAAAAAACACTTTGTCTCTGATGTAAATAATGTAATAATATCTAGTGTAATATGAGACCCACTTAAGAGACTTTTGAAGTAGGTCTTTTTTGAAACCAAAAGTTTAAAAACACTAGTAGAATAAAAATGTATTGAAACATCTTCTTTGTCGTATTTATTTTAAAATATATGTAATAAATTATGAAAATAAATGAATATATGAAACATCAGTCTTTTAATTTTTTATTAATCAGCAAATATAAGTCGAACTTGTAAGTAACCCATATCTTTTCTCAAAGTACAGTTCCAATTAAATTCAAAATCAAGTGAAGTGTGAGTAATTACTTGAAGAAATATGTTTTATCAACAAAAATGATGTTATTAATACATATAATCAAGCAGATTCAGCGAAAATTGAGTTTTTCTAAACCTCTGCCACAAAATTACCCCTGTCTGTGGAGCGTCCCTGAGCGGGATCCACGACACGTCAAAAAATGAAATTTGACAGTTGGCAGTATTCCACGTACGAGAGGATATGCGTTTTTATTTTCTACTAGCTTTTGCCCGCGACTTCGTCTGCGTTCACACAATATCTTTATGAATTATAGCCTATGTGTTATTCTGATCTATAAGCTACATTACTGTAAAGTTTCATTAAAATCCGTTTAGTAGTTTTTGCGTGAAAGAGGAACAAACATCCATACATCCATCCAAACAAACTTTCGCCTTTATAATATTAGTAAGGAAGTAAGGATTTGGCCAGTTTTGGACTCGAACTTGGCCGTTCGTTTACACTCACTTTATACGACTTCCCGCAAACTTCGCACAAGTGTTCGCCGTCCGGCTCCTTATTCTTCTTGCCCTCGTGAATGTTTCGCATGTGGTTCACCATTATCTTGGCCGTTTTGAACGCCTGGAAACACAAACGTTTAATTATTTTTTACCCGACTACGGCGACGCAAAAAGGGGGTTATGATTTTGACCTGTATGTATGTATGTATGGTTGTTCATCTGTTCCCTCATAACTTCTAAACTAGTTATCATATTTGAACAAATGAGGTGTCGTTAGAAGCGTCTCGATTGTCTTCTGGTTATAGGCGACATGACGTCACGTTAAATTGACTACAGCGCCCACTAGAGGACTTAGAGTAAGGAATTAAAAAAAATGCTTGACGGTACCGTGTGGGGTATCAAATGAAAGAGCTTTTTAGCACATTTCAAATATGTAATTTTATTTACATAACTAAAAATATGTTAAATATAAATAAAGTTTAAAAACTAAAACCCGACATAAATAAAACACGCTCTAAAAAGTACGAAACAAGAAAGTATTATCTTGTTTAATACTATAATAGAACGTTTTATTTTGGTAGTCGGGTTTTATTAAATCCAACTGCCTATAAACTGTCCCACTACAGGGCAAAGGCCTCGTTCATTAGAAATCAAGTCATCGCTACTATGATGGGATTAGGTTTAATCACCACGCTTGCCAAATGCGGTTTGGTGATCACAAACCCGAGCTGTATTCGAAAAATTGGAAACATTACTTTTTGCTCGACCTGGGAATTGAACCCAGGACCCCGAGATCATGGCCCGGTGATTAATATATCGTACGTGGCTGATCATTGAGTCAGTTGGAGGATATTTTTGTTTAAGCTGTCGTACCTTAAAACAAACACTGCACTGGTATTTGATCCGCTTGAGATGGTCCCAATCTATGTGGTCGACCATGCACCACTTAGATGCAAACTTTTTACCGCAATAACTGCAAGCGTGCCTGGGGACGAAATAACACTTTTATTGTTTATCAATTATGTAATTATTACTTAGGGGACACCATCGGAATATGAGGGTAAGAGAATAGAGAGTGGACTTTTTTTTATTGCTTTTATAGTAGGTAGACGAGCTTACGGCTCATTTGATGGTAAACGGTAACCGCCGCTCATAGACTGACCGGATGGCGCAATGGACAACATTTCATATTTTTAACATGTCCATATTGTTTTTTATATGAAAATAGACATAAAATGAACAGACCCATATTTTTTCTTTTTTCAAAATTTGTCCATTTTCATGCATAAAATAATTATTGAAATTCTTTATATTCTAAATAGACGTAAGCGCCAAATGACGTCATCGGACGGCTGAATACAGCGATATTCCTTTGCTTATCATTGTTTTAATAAAAAAAGGTACTACTGTCAAAGATAAATAATACTAGTGTCAACATTGTCAACGTCATTCATTCATTCAACGTTGACAAGTTGTCTTTTTTTTGACAGTTGCATGTCATGGGTTTGGCATTTCGTAAATTTAAAACTATAATGTGCTAAGCAAAGAAATATTTTACATTCTGCCGTCCGATGACGTCATCTTACGTTTTCTAGTTTTTAATTTTTTTCACAGTAAATAAGCAATATAAAAAATGAATAAATATATATTCGAGCAGCGGAAAAGTAAATAAAGAATTGGTATTTTTTGTTTCGGAGCTTAGCAATTTTGAAATGTTGTCCATTGGTAGTGACCCTGCCTCATACGCCAAAGGTCGTGGGTTCGATCCCCACCCTGCACAAACCATTCGTGCGATGAACACTTGTGTTTGTTCGGTGTCTGGTAATTTATGTATTTAAGTATATATTTGTGTTCCTCTGTTGTCTGATATCTGCAACACAAGTGCTTAAGCCACTTGACTGCCTCGGTGGCGCAGTGGTTAGTGGGTCGCACTTTAAAGCGACGGCTGCGCAAGAGGGTTCGATCCCCGGGTCGGGCCAAAAATTTTTACCTAAGTTTTCGGTAAGAAATTCTTAGTGGCAGCCCGGAGTCTGGAAATTAGCGGTCTTGTACCCCCGTGCCTCGGAAAGCACGTTAAGCCGTTGGTCCTGCGCCCAATCCCTCTCTGGTCGTGTCACAGTAGTGTCCCATCGGAATATCCTCATATTCCGATGGGACACTACTGTGACAAGGGAATAGAGAGTGCACTTGTGTTTGCGCACACACTTGAGTACTATAATATATCCTGCGTACGTGGCTGATCGTTGAGATTGGCCGCAGTAGCCGTAATCGGCTTAAGCTACTTAGTACGGAATCAGGTCAACGTATGAGATGTTGTGAGTATTAAATTAAATTATTATAAACATCAACAATGCCGGAGCACAGTCAAGCCTATAACTAAACACACTGCACAACATGGGCCTTTCAGATACCAAAATCTGCAGGTTCTGTCGCGAGGACGAGGAAACGATTATCCACGTCCTCGGCGAGTGCATAGCGCTGCACCGCTGCAGAAGCCGGCACCTGGGAGCACACATGATCTCAGCTGACGAGATCATGAGCTCCCCCATCAGCTCCATTCTCGGGTTTATCCTGGAACTGGAGCTACATGAGGTGCTGTAATAGGTTACGGGGCTGCCACAATAGATCATCTACTGGTCGCAGTGGCTATGAGACGCAGGGCTCACCCCATTTCTATCAAATAACAATCATGCCGCTGCCTACCGTGAGAGAAGAACTCTTTTCAAGCCTCGTTTAAAAAAGGACATGTCCATAGCGATCAGGGAACACCGCGGCTGGAAGGTCATTCCAGAGTTTGCACGAGCGCGTGAAAAAGGAGCGCTGGAGGAAACGAAGCGTTCTGGAAGGATTCGGTTCCAGGTAGTATTTGGCTACTTGTGTTTGAGCACACACATGAGTCACTATAATATCTCCCTGCGTACGTAACTGATTGTTGAGATGGACGCAGTAGCCGTTTCAGATACCAAAATCTGCAGGTTCTGTCGCGAGGACGAGGAAACGATTATCCACGTCCTCGGCGAGTGCATAGCGCTGCACCGCTGCAGAAGCCGGCACCTGGGAGCACACATGATCTCAGCTGACGAGATCATGAGCTCCCCCATCAGCTCCATTCTCGGGTTTATCCTGGAACTGGAGCTACATGAGGTGCTGTAATAGGTTACGGGGCTGCCACAATAGATCATCTACTGGTCGCAGTGGCTATGAGACGCAGGGCTCACCCCATTTCTATCAAATAACAATCATGCCGCTGCCTACCGTGAGAGAAGAACTCTTTTCAAGCCTCGTTTAAAAAAGGACATGTCATAGCGATCAGGGAACACCGCGGCTGGAAGGTCATTCCAGAGTTTGCACGAGCGCGTGAAAAAGGAGCGCTGGAGGAAACGAAGCGTTCTGGAAGGGATTGGTTCCAGGTAGTATTGGTACTTGTGTTTGAGCACACACATGAGCACTATAATATATCCTGCGTACGTAACTGATTGTTGAGATTGGCCGCCGTAGCCGTAATGGGAGCGTTCAAGTATTACGTAACGTAATTTGGGGGGAGGGGGGGTCTTGTAAAACGTTACGATGCGTTACAGGGGCGGGAGGGGGTCTTTCTCACTACACGTATTACGTAACATTGTTTCTTTCTTTGAATAAAAAAAATACGGAACCCTTTTCGTTTACGTTTAACTCCCAAATTGGCAACCCTTTTCGTTTACGTATTACGGGGAATCCCTCGATTGTAATAGTCTGGTCTTCATTTGTTATGGTCATTTGAGTGTTACGTGACGTTTAGAGAGGGGGGGGGGGACAGAAAAACGTTACGGTGCGCTTACAGAAGGGGAGGGGGGGTCAAATAATCTTTAAAAATTGCGTTACGTAATACTTGAACGCTCCCAATCGGTTGGACGACATTATGTACTTATGATCATTTTACAAAAAAGACACCGAAAAAAAAACTTTTTTAAGTGATAAGTGGCAGACGAGCAGACGGATCACTTGATGGTAAGCGATTGCCGCCGCCGACACTCGCGACACCAGTGGAGTACTCTCCCTCGCCCACGGTCAATCCTAATAAGTGGTAACTGAATCGATAGTATAGTTGATTAACAGATAATTTTCTTAATGATGAACTGATAATTCTCCAAATAAATAACCGATAGTTATTTTCATTATCATCAAAAAAATCTATATTCAATTTAGGTCCATACAGAACACTTATGAATGTCAAAATAGGTACACATATTATCATCTACCGCTGGTGGTTCGGAATGACGATTTCTACTGAGAAAACATCAATAGATATTTTTATACGACTATCCAGTAATAAACCGATAATTTTCAGAATAATTTACCGTTTGTGGATATTTTCTTCAATAATTAACCGATAGTTTTTCTCATAATTAACCGATAATTACACAACTAACCAATAATAAATTATTTTCTTAATAATAATACGAAATAAGCGTTAAATTTCAAAACATTTAAGCAATTATCGGTTTATTATTACGAAAATTATCCGTTAAAATAATTTTCGTAATAATAAACCGATAATTTTCAATATTTAACTATATTTAACCAATTATAGCCTGTACGTTGCTGTTTAACGCTTGTAAGATAGGGGCAAGGTGTTGCGGCCGGTAGGTTCTCCTGTCTTAATAATTAATGTACTTATTTTTGTTACTAACCAATTTCATTTATATTCTGTGTTTTACTAATCAATATGGGCCTGTAATTATAAATAAATAAATATTTCACAACATCACATACATTGATCTGACTCCGAGATAGGTAGCTCAAGCACCTATGTTACGGATACCAGAATCAACAGTGGGATTACAAATATATACATTTAATACTTTTCTTTTGTAAATTATAATACAAAGATAACACCCAGACCAATACAAACAGATAATAATATGTTCATGCACACAAATGTTTGTACTGGGGATCGAACCCGCAACCCTTGCACCAGAGGCAGCGTTCAGTACCACTGTTCTAAACGGGTCGTCAAAGTATGCACATTTTGATAACAATCAATAAAAATAAGTAATTTTACTTTTGTTGCCTGAAATAAATAAATTATTATTATTATTATTATAGACGGATAATTTTCCACACAATAAACGGATAATATTCAGAATATTTAACTAAATTTAACCAATTATAGACGTATAATTACCCTTACAATAAACGGATATTTACCTAATATCTCTACTATAACTGTACAATTTGTCTTTCCTGATATGGCCATGTAATGAGAAGAAGGGAAGAACATGTAACCAAAAGAGTGATGAGTGTAAATGTTAGTGGGTGGAGGAGCAGAGGACGGGCGAAAAAGAGATGGATGGATTGTGTGAAGAATGATATGAGCGGAAAAGGGGTGGATGATTCGATGACGAATGGCAGGGACGTATGAAACATACAGCGCCGAGCCCAGATAACCTGGGAATAGGGCAGGAGGATGATGATGAACTGACAATTTCTCCACTTAAACGTAAGCGTCTTTGGGCACATGCCTGGTGCTAAGTCTCATATGGTTCACGTAGCACTTTCCACTCGAGAAGCTCTTTGGGTGTCGTCCAAATTATCCTCATGTGTCGGGCGAGGTTTCACTTCTATTGGAATAATTATATACCGTTTGTAGATATTCCGCTTCCATTGGAACAATTATCTACCGTTTGTGGATATTTTCTTCGATAATTAATAGATAGGTTTTCTAATAATTAACTAACCGATAATTATTCTCAAAATTAACCGATAATTCTACACAACTATTTTTTTTTTTATAATTCAATTAGTTTTCATCACATTTCAGCATATTAACGGATAATTTTCGTAATAATAAACCGATAATTTTCAGAATATTTAACTAAATTTAACCAATTACAGACGGATTATTTCCCTTACAATAAACGGATAATGTTCCTTACAATAAACGGATAATATTCTTTACAATAAACGGATAATTTCCCTTACAATAAACGGACAATTTTCCTTACGATAAACTGATAATTTCCCTTACAGTAAACGGATAATTTTCCTTACAACAAACTGATAATTTTCCTTACAATAAACAGATAATTTCCCTTACAATAAACGGATAATTTCCTTACAATAGACGGATAATTTTCCTTACAGTAAAAGCACACATGCACACACACACAACACATACATACACGCACAGAGAGAGAGAGAGAGAGAGAGCGAATATACTATTTTTATTAAATAATAATAATAATAATTACATTAAAGTATTTGTTAATCTAGCCTTACATTAACACTGTCGGATTGGGCGGCGACTGCCTAATACAGGTATATATTTACTTAAAAGGTATGTCGCCACAAACTATGTGAACGATGGTGTTTGTTAACAAATAAACTTTTTTGATTTGATAAGTTTACGAGTCTACTCTATAACTTACACGTAAGCGTCTTCGGGCACATGTCTCTTGCTAAGCCTCATATGATTCGCGTAGCACTCTCGACTCGAGAAGCTCTTCCCACAGGGCCGGCACTCGTGGGTGTTGCCAGCGTCGCGTTCCCGGTGATTCCTCATGTGCCGGGCGAGGTTCCGCTTCCATTGGAATAACTTCCCACACACAGGACAGGGGTAAGTTAGACCGTTGTGGATCACCCTGGAAAAAAAAATGTTAAAATGTATTGGTGAATATTCACATGCCAAGTATCGAGCCGTTGGTCTAGTTGTTTAAGTAAGTAAGAAATAAATATTTTAACCGTGGCTTCCCAATTTATCCTCGACTGCATTATGTATGTACGTAAGAACTTGCACACTTTTCCAAAAAAGTCCGATAGTCATAGTCTTAACACCAGAAATAAACATAGGCTTGCCGTCCCGGTCCTCAGACTACGTAAAATCAGTAATTCATTTGGTGGCTTAAGTATTAAGATATTAAATAAGCTACCACAAAATGTCATTAACCTATCACTGGATAAGTTGAAGTCTCATATTAAAACCTGCCTAATGAAGAAGGGTTACTATAGTGTACAAGACTATTTAAATGATAAGGATTCTTGGTCATGTTAATTGATTAATCTTTTGAGTTGTTATTCATAGTAGTCTATTAACTTTCATAATTGTATTTTTTTTCTCTTCTCAATTGAAACTCTGTAACATCATCAATATTTGAAAAGAGTAACTACTGAGTTACTTGCTGGTGTCTTCTCAGTAGAAATCAACATTCCGAACCAGCGGTAGATATTATGTACCTATTTTGACATTCATAAGTGTTCTGTGTGGACCTAAATTGAATAAAGATTTTTTTATTTTTATCTAGTACCAGTGGCTTGACCGTGGGAGAGCCACGCTTCGGCATAAATTGACCTTGAGCGATACCACGGGTTCACAGAAAACACTGTTGGGTTTCATACATAGACATGGCAAGTCTTTCTTCACAGGAAACAATATAAATTAAGGCCATTCCGGTATTCCGCTGTCTTTCCTGGTGGTATGATATAGACACCGATATAGTCTTATTGATGATATAACTCTTGTTAATAATATTAGTATTAAGTAGTATGATTAAGTTAATTTCGTTTTGCTTCGTAAGAATCATAAAATGCTATGAAACTCTGTTACTGGCTAAGCGTGTTACGAGGTGTGAATTTTTTGTGTATGTTTGTTACAAATAAGCTGTTGAGTTTCTTACTAATAAAAATAAAATAGACATAGAATATATGTTTTTGCGAAATATATTATGATGATAAAAAATTAGGCTCCTGAGGTGATAAGCCAATCAAAATGTGTGAAGTACTTACACATGTGCCTGATAGCTTTTCTTGGAGTGGAAGACCTTGGGACAGCCCCGGCACGAAATGTACAGCTTTTCTTTAGGCTTATCGTCTTTGCCTTGAGTCTGCATTCTGAAACACACAACACAACATTACACCTTTACGAATCAGAATACTTTATTTGCACAATGGACAACATTTCAAAATTGCTAAGCTCTGAAACAAAAAATACCAATTCTTTGTTTACTTTTCCGCTGCTCGAATATATATTTATTCATTTTTTATATTGCTTATTTACTGAGAAAAAAATTAAAAACTAAAAAACGTAAGATGACGTCATCGGACGGCAGAATGTAATATATTTCTTTGCTTAGCACATTATAGTTTTAAATTTACGAATTTTTTTTTTCTCGATAAAAAAAATCTATATTATATTTTCATAAATTTCTATGAGTCGAATCTATAGTGTTATTAAATTCGGAAAATGACAATTTGTCGTATTGTTCATTGCTTTATAAAACATTGAACCAAAAGTCACTTTTGAGTAAAATTTCTGCAAAACAATGTATGTATAGTTGCAAAAGTAGTCAGGTCCAAAAAATGAGACACTAATAAGCTATAAAAATATCAGTGGGATAATTGAATGTTGCATTAAATTACAAGATAGTATTGGGCGCCGACTTCGGTAACACTTTTCTAGAGTGTACTGTTATAACGTACTGTAATAACTGACGCCCTGTTGGTCTAGTGGTTTAAGTACCGGGCCGTGATCTCGGGGTCCTGGGTTCGATTCCCGGGTCGAGCGAAAAGTATGTTTCGAATTTTTCGTACATAGCTCGGGTTTGTGATCACCAATCCGCATTAGGCAAGCGTGGTGATTAAGCCTAATCCCATCATAGTAGCGATGACTTGATTTCTGTGATGGAGGCCTTTGCCCTGCAGTGGGACAGTTTATAGGCTGATACTTTACTTTTTTTTACTTTACTTTACTGTTATAAAATGTTATTTGAAGTGTATGAAGTGTTAAAAATATAATTTTACACTTTTTAGTTCGTGGTTTTTGAGGGCGGTTTTTTATCGCAGATTTTTTTTTATCTATGAATCTACTCACTTGAGGTGGTACTTGAGCGTCATCTTGCTGGCGAACACCTTCCCGCAGCAGTCGCACTGCAGCTTCTCCTTGTGGTGCTTCGTGCGATGGTACGACAACTTCGATCGGGTGCTGAAAAAATATGAAAGGATGCAAAATACATGTCTAGGAGGATAAGTAACCCTTAAAATGTGCAGCATGCGATTAATCGCCACAATGTCGCTTGAGACCCAATCCCTAAAATGTGTCATGTGCGATAAATCGCCACACTGTCGCTTGCGACCAATCCCTAAAATGTGTCATGTGCGATAAATCGCCACACTGTCGCTTGCGACCCAATCCCTAAAATGTGTCATGTGTGATGAATCGCCACACTGTCGCTTGCGACCCAATCCCTAAAATGTGTCATGTGCGATTAATCGCCACGCTGTCCCTTGCGACCAATCCCTAAAATGTGTCCTGTGCGATTAATCGCCACACTGTCGCTTACGACCAATCCCTAAAATGTGTCATGTGCGATTAAGCGCCACACTGTCGCTTGCGCCCAATCCCTAAAATGTGTCATGTGCGATTAATCGCCACACTGTCGCTTGCGCCCAATCCCTAAAATGTGTCATGTGCGATTAATCGCCACACTGTCGCTTGCGACCCAATCCCTAAAATGTGTCATGTGCGATTAATCGCCACACTGTCGCTTGCGACCAATCCCTAAAATGTGTCATGTGCGATTAACCGCCTCACTGTCGCTTGCGACCAATCCCTAAAATGTGTCATGTGCGATTAATCGCCACACCGTCACTTGCGACCAATCCCTAAAATGTGTCATGTGCGATTAATCGCCACACTGTCGCTTGCGACCCAATCCCTAAAATGTGTCATGTGCGATTAATCGCCACACTGTCGCTTGCGACCCAATCCCTAAAATGTGTCATGTGCGATAAATCGCCACACCGTCGCTTGGGACCCAATCCCTAAAATGTGTCATGTGCGATAAATCGCCACACTGTCGCTTGCGACCAATCCCTAAAATGTGTCATGTGCGATAAATCGCCACACGTCAGCTTGCGACCAATCCCTAAAATGTGTCATGTGCGATTAATCGCCACACTGTCGCTTGCGACCAATCCCTAAAATGTGTCATGTGCGATAAATCGCCACACCGTCACTTGCGACCAATCCCTAAAACGTGTCATGTGCGATTAATCGCCACAGTCGCTTTGCGACCAATCCCTAAAATGTGTCATGTGCGATTAATCGCCACACCGTCGCTTGCGACCAATCCCTAAAACGTGTCATGTGCGATTAATCGCCACAGTCGCTTTGCGACCAATCCCTAAAATGTGTCATGTGCGATTAATCGCCACACTGTCGCTTGCGACCAATCCCTAAAATGTGTCATGTGCGATAATCGCCACACTGTCGCTTGCGACCAATCCCTAAAATGTGTCATGTGCGATTAATCGCCACACTGTCGCTTGCGACCCAATCCCTAAAATGTATCATGTGCGATTAATCGCCACAGTCGCTTTGCGACCAATCCCTAAAATGTATCATGTGCGAATTATCGCCACATTGGCGCTTGCGACCAATCTTTAAAATGTAAAATGACTACTCGCATGTCTGTCACTAATACCAAAAAAGTTTCACCAGTGTCGCATGCGATTAGTCGCATCAGTTTTGCATACGACTAGTCGCCATATGCGCGAGATGCCTTTAATCCCTAAAACATGTCGCACGTCACTAATCCCAAAAATGTGTCGTGTGCGATTAGAAACCAGTGTCGCATGCGATTAATTGCCACAATATCGCATGCGATTAATCGCCACAGTGTTGCATGCGACTTGTCGCCTATAAGCGCCCACATGCGATTGACCCCTAAAATGTGTTGCATGTCACTAATATCCAAAATTTGTCGTGTGCGACTAATCCCTAAAATTTGTCTCATGCGACCAATCCCTAAAATTTATCGCATGCGACTAATCCCTAAAATTTGTCTCATGCGACCAATCCCTAAAATTTATCGCATGCTACTAATCCCCAAAATGAGTCGCATGCGACCAATCCCTAAAATGTGTCGCATGCGACCAATCCCCAAAATGAGTCGCATGCGACCAATCCCTAAAATGAGTCGCATGCGACCAATCCCTAAAATGAGTCGCATGCCACCAATCCTTAAAATGAGTCGCATGCGACCAATCCCTAAAATGTGTCGCATACGACCAATCCCTACTACACAGCACAATACTCACGCGAACACCTTGTCGCAGTGGCTGCAGGCCAGGTGCCTGCGCGCCTGGTGCTGGGCGGCGTGGTGCCGCGCCTGGCGCCTGACGCTGGTGGTTCTACCGCAAGCCTTGCACCTGTAGGCCAGATATATCCTTACTAATATTATAAAGGCGAAAGTGGCCTTACAGATACCAAAATCTGCAGGTTCTGTCGCGAGAACGAGGAAACGATTATCCACGTCCTCGGCGAGTGCATAGCGTTGCACCGCTGCAGAAGCCGGCACCTGGGAGCACACATGATCTCAGCTGACGAGATCAAGAGCTCCCCCATCAGCTCCATTCTCGGGTTTATCCTGGAACTGGAGCTACATGAGGTGCTGTAATAGGTTTCGGGGATGCCACAATAGATCATCTACTGGTCGCAGTGGCTATGAGACGCATGGCTCACCCCATTTCTATCAAATAAAAAAAAAGGCGAAAGTTTGTTTGGATGGATGTATGGATGTTTGTTCCTCTTTCACGCAAAAACTACTAAACGGATTTTAATGAAACTTTACAGTAATGTAGCTTATAGATCAGAATAACACATAGGCTATAATTTATAAAGATATTGTGTGAACGCAGACGAAGTCGCGGGCAAAAGCTATCTTTAATAAGTAAATAATACACTTAAAAAATTCACCGTAGGGATCAGGTGGGACTCGCTTGCTAAGACGCAAGGGGTTCGGATAGCATAAATGGTTAGTGCAGCCACCCGGACTGTGGAAAGTTGTGGGTTCGAGTCCCACCTGATCCCTACGGTGAATTTTTAAGTGTATTATTTACTTAAGAATAAATTGCAAAGAATTGCTATACCAAACACAATAATATTCGTTTAGCAGTTTCATCTTAACTGGTGGTCAAATATTTGTGACAACGTTTCCACTGGATATTGTAAAGTATACCTACAATATTGATGAGACTATCGTCGGCTCATGACGATTCAAGCACTTACAAAATTCGTCGTCTTAGCAAGGGGTTCGGATAGCATAAATGGTTAGTGCAGCCACCCGGACTGTGGAAGGTTGTGGGTTCGAGTCCCACCTGAGCCCTACGGTGAATTTTTTAAGTGTATTATTTACTTAAGAATAAATTGCAAAGAATTGCTATACCAAACACAGAGATATCTTTGCAAATACACTATAGTACTCGCAAACACATGGTACTACAACTAAACTAAATATAAATAAAATAAACCTCAACCCAAGAAACCATGGTCACCCTACAATCACGATTTGAATATAATTTCGTATTAAGGTGTCGGGTAGGGCACACTAGCGACACCAATCTATTTCTATTTTTAGCTACTGAACCGTATCTATTTTAAACAATTTCGGGGTTACAATCTCTCAGCAAACACGTATGCTATTTATTAAATAACCATGCACAAATGTTGGGTTCAACGTGTACGCGAAAAATTGATTTACGCCAAAAGCGGCCACTTTTGGCGTCCAAAAACTTTATAACCCAAAAGAGGTTGTAACCCCGAAATTGTTTAAAACAAATCCGGTTATATAGCTAAAAATTAAAATCGATTGGCGATTTATTAGTGTGCCCTACCCGTCACCTTAATATTAATCAAAACGAAGTAATTTTATACTCTGTCAATTAAGTCGTGAAAATAATTGATGGCGCCACTGTCGCTTATGTTAAAGAACCAATAACCAGCGGGCTATGGAACGAGCAATGCTCGGCGTCTCTCTCCGAGATCGAATCCGAAATGAGGTGATCCGGCAGAGAACCAAAGTCATCGACATTGCTCACCGGATTAGCAAGCTTAAGTGGCAGTGGGCTGGCCATATTAGCCGCAGAACCGACAACCGATGGGGTAAACGAGTTCTAGGTAATTCATTGGTTGGCTTAAGTATTAAGATATTTAATAAGCTATCACAAAATGTCATTAACCTATCACTGGATAAGTTTTAGTCTCATATGAAAACCTGCCTAATGAAGAAAGGTTACTATAGTGTACAAGACTATTTAAATGATAAGGATTCTTGGTCATGTTAATTGATTAATCTTTTGAGTTGTTATTCATAGTAGTCTATTAACTTTCATAATTGTATTTTTTTCTCTTCTCAATTGAAACTCTGTAACATCATCAATATTTGAAAAGAGTAACTACTGAGTTACTTGCTGGTGTCTTCTCAGTAGAAATCGACATTCCGAACCAGCGGTAGATATTATGTACCTATTTTGACATTCATAAGTGTTCTGTGTGAACCTAAATTGAATAAAGATCTTTTTATCTTATCTTTATCTTTATCTAGAGTGGAGACCGCGTCTTGGCAAACGTAATGTAGGGCGCCCTCTGGCTAGGTGGGGGGACGATCTGCGCAGGATGGCTGGCAAGAGCTGGATGCGAGAAGCCTATGGATAGATCACAGTGGCGAACAATGAGAGGCCTACGTCCAGCAGTGGTCTGCGATAGGCTGATGATGATGATGATGAAGAACCAATAACATCTATCTACTTTTTTTGGGTTCGTAAATTTGAACATAATTGACTGACCGGATGGCGCAATTGGTAGTGACCCTGCCTCTTGCGCCAAAGGTCGTGGGTTCGATCCCCACCCTGGACAAACATTCGTGCGATGAACACTTGTGTTTGTTCGGTGTCTGTGTAATATATGTATTTAAGTATATATTTGTGTTCCTCTGTTGTCTGATATCTGTAACACAAGTGCTCAAGCTACTTAGTACGGAATCAGGTCAACGTATGAGATGTTGTGAGAATTAATTAATTAGGAAGGTTTAAGCTTCAATTTTGGATCTTGTGCTTTCCTGAAGGTAGATAGTATTGCATCTTATCAATATGGTAACCCCATTGGTAATAAAACATGGCAACTATGTTAGTTCCTCAAAAATCCGTTATCACGACTTTCTTGATACAGTATACCAACACGTATTTATTTAAATATCCTTACTAATATTATAAAGGCGAAAGTTTGTTTGGATGGATGTATGGATGGATGTTTGTTCCTCTTTCACGCAAAAACTACTAAACGGATTTTAATGAAACTTTACAGTAATGTAGCTTATAGATCAGAATAACACATAGGCTATAATTTATAAAGATATTGTGTGAACGCAGACGAAGTCGCGGGCAAAAGCTAGTATTATATATGTATGCCGTGTGGTCCCGGCAGAGTAGAATAGGCCACCCTCACTCTTACCGAGGTGTCGTAAAAGGCGACTAAGGTAAAGCTGCTGGCATGATCATCAGCACCCAGAGAAGGAAAACTCTGCATTTATATCAAAACCCTCGCCAACCCGTCTGCCAAGCGTGGTGAGTATGGCAATTACCCCTCATGTGATTGAGGGAGGCCCGTGCCCCAGCAGTGGGGACTTAAATGGGCTGATGATGATGATGATGATATATGTAGGTATGTATATAATGTAGTTATTTAATATTAGTGTTTTTTTTCTCCTTACTAGTAACTACAAATTTTCCTTTCGCCGCACCACTGCACTTTCTGCATGACCCAAAGGTTGACTGGTAGAGAATTCTTCTTGGCATTAAGTTCGCCTTATTGTATCGAAATTTGTGCAATAAAGTTTTAAATAAATAAATAATATACTAACACGTTGTCGATGGTAGATATTATTTTGATTAGGGCAATGATTAATTACCTGTAGGCCTGAAGATGTAGGGCTCGATGTGAATACACATGCTCCTTAGTCAGGAAGTATGATTTGCACACGTCGCACTGGTAGCACACGTCGCCTTTCTGTGGTGAAATAGATGAAATGAAATGAAATGAAAATTGTTTATTCAATTTAGGTCCATACAGAACACTTATGAATGTCAACATGTTTACCACTGGTTCGGAATGTAGTTTTCTGCCAAGAAGACACCAGCAAGAAACTCAGCAGTTACTCTTTTAAAAAAAAAATGTTTTACAAAATGTCACCATTAAGAAAAGATTAGAGTCCCCGCCACCAGACAAGTCCCGTAAGAAGCGCGCTTGTGTCGCCATCAACATTCAAAATTGAGCTTTGAGCTCATAGACACAAGCCTACTTATTCCAAAACGTGGTTTTTAGGGTTCCGTAGCCAAAATGGCAAAAACGGAACCCTTATAGTTTCGTCATGTCCGTCTGTCCGTCTGTCCGTCTGTCCGTCTGTCACAGCCGATTTACTCGGAAACTATAAGTACTACAGTGATGAAATTTGATGGGAATATGTGTTGTATGAACCGCTACAAAAATATGACACTAAATAGTAAAAAAAAGAATTGGGGGTGGGGCCCCCCATACATGTAACTGAGGGATGAAATTTTTTTTTTCGATGTACATACCCGTGTGGGGTATCAATGGAAAGGTCTTTTAAAATGATATAAAGTTTTCTAAAAAACATTTTTCTTAAAGTGAACGGTTTTTGAGATATCAGCTCTCAAAGTCGTAAAAAGTATGTCTCCCCCCCCTCTATTTTTATAACTACGGGGTATAAAATTCTAAAAAAAATAGAGGTGATGCATGCTAATTAACTCTTTCAACGATTTTTGGTTTGATCAAAGTATCTCTTATAGTTTTTGAGATAGGTTGATTTAACTGTAATTTTGGACTTTGCTGCTACGGAACCCTTTGTGCGCGAGCCCGACTCGCACTTGGCCGGTTTTTTATGATATAGGTGGCAGACGAGCCGACGGATCACCTGATGGTAAGCGATTACAGTGGTGTCACAAGTGCGCTGCTTACCTTTTAACCCCCCTTCCCCTGGATTGGGCCTCCGGTACCCTCACTCACGCAACGAAACACAGCGCATGCACTGCTTCACGCCGGTTTTCTGTGAGGACGTGGTATTACTATGGTCAAGCCGGCCCATTCATGCAGAAGCGTGGCTCTCCCACTGTTAAAATAAGTAGTGGGATTAATACTAGAAATAATTGAAGAACTAGAATAAACATTATTTATCTATTTATGGAAAACCTACAGCATTAAAGTGACGGGTACGGCACACTAGCGACGGCAATCGATTTTAATTTTTAGCTACTAAACCGGATCTATTTTAAACAATATCGGGGTTACAACCTCTTGGCAAACACCGCACAACAACTGGTTGACAACGCACTTGTGACTCCACTGTCGCTTACCATCAGATGATCCGTCTGCTCGTCTGCCACCTATTATGGTATATACTTGTCTGGAATAAATCGCTACAAGCGATAAGACCGCTCTATTGTACTGCCTGTTGTTGTTGTATCCTACTTGTATTTTGTTTTTGTGCAAAGTATATCTATGTCATAAAAAAAAATACCATCATACTCGACGACCCGTTTGGAACAGTGGTAGTGACGCTGCCTCTGGTGCAAGGGTTGCGGGTTCGATCCCCGCACTGTACAAACATTTGTGTGCATGAACATGTCTGTTTGTATTGGTCTGGGTGTTTTCTATATATTATAAGTATGTATTTACAAAAGAAAAGTATTGTATGTATATATTTGTAATCCCACTGTTGATTCTGATATCCGTAACACAGGTGCTTGAGCTACCTATCTCGGAGTCGGATCAATGTATGTGATGTTTTCTAATAAAAAGAAAAAAAAAAATGTATGACTCACCACATTGTGCTTTCCGTTCATGTGTTCGTCCATCAGTTTCTGCGTATTGAAGGTCATCAGGCATGTGTCACACCTGCCACATACAAAACACAAACATTACAATAATAATAATAATATCGATTCTGGCGGTAGGACTAAAACACTCCGCGTGGTCTGATGCAATGGAGACTATCGCGTGTGAAACATCCGCTAGATGGCGTGCCTGTGAACCGAGGTCCACCACACCATTCTAGGAATTACGATACAACAGCACACAACAGACCCCCCCCCCATCCCCATCCGGATCCCCCTCCCCATCCCCCTCCGGATCCCCCTCCCCATCCCCCTCCGGATCCCCCTCCCCATCCCCCTCCAGATCCACCTCCCCATCCCCCTCCGGATCCCCCTCCCCATCCCCCTCCGGATCCCCCTCCCCATCCCCCTCCGGATCCCCTCCGGATCCCCTCCCATCCCCCTCCGGATCCCCCTCCTCACCCCTCTCCGGATCCCCCTCCCCATCCCCCTCCGGATCCCCCTCCCCATCCCCCTCCGGATCCCCCTCCCCATCCCCCTCCGGATCCCCCTCCCCATCCCCCTCCGGATCCCCCTCCTCACCCCTCTCCGGATCCCCCTCCCCATCCCCCTCCGGATCCCCCTCCCCATCCCCCTCCGGATCCCCCTTCCCATCCCCCTCCGGATCCCCCCCCCTCTGCCCCCGACCACGACTCCGAATCCTACCCGCCCAGCAGGAAACGGAAGACGACGGCCAGCAATGGCTCGACGGGCTGAGAATCCGACTGAGGGAGATGTATAATTTACACAAAAAAAAAGATTCTAACAGCAAAAGAGCATGCTGTGTACATCTCCTTCGAGACTGATCACGGCGACTACCCCTTTCCACCCCTCCCTGACAGATTAGCGCGTTAAAGTCGGGAGGCCTCCTCTCCTAGAGGAGCGTATACACCACTCCAAGAAATGGCGCGAGATGCAGCCCGAGTAATGGAAATACGATACCAACTTCAACATCATTTGCTGATTTATTCATCATCATCATCATCATCAGCCCATTTAAGTCCCCACTGCTGGGGCACACGGGCCTCCCTCAGTCACGTGAGGGGTAATTGCCATACTCACCACGCTTGGCAGACGGGTTGGCGAGGGTTTTGATATAAATGCAGAGTTTTCCTTCTCTGGGTGCTGATGATCATGCCAGCAGCTTTACCTTAGTCGCCTTTTACGATACCTCGGTAAGAGTGAGGGTGGCCTATTCTACTCTGCCGGGGACCACACGGCTGATTTATTCGTTAATTCATAATTTGACATATCACGTCTAAAAATACCATATCACCTTGTAGATGGACCTCAGGCCTATAGTACGCCATCTTGCGCATGTTTCAAATTAGTTTCTAGCGGTTTTTAGTGAACAAATGAGGTGTTTTTTTGCGCAGTGAAGTGCCGTAAAGTGATCCTGATAATAAGAATCGTTGTATTGTATCGTTTTTAACACTGCTATTGTGTGTCGAGGGAGTTGTCACGTGACAACTTGCTTGGACCTAATAGAGTTGTTAGCGACGCAATTGGCTTTCGATTGAATTTTTATAATTATTTTGTGTAAAAAGCTGCTATGCTTTGAACGAGTAAAACGTTTGCTTTGATAGCTGCAAACACTTGTACTATTTATAAAATAACCATGCACAAATGTTGGGTCCGTTTTTGTACGCGAAAAATTGATTCACGATGGCCGTTTTTGGGCGTGAATAAATTTTTCGCGTACGCGTTGGACCCACCATTTTTGCATGGTTATTTAATAAATAGTATAAGTGTTTGCCGAGAGGTTGTAGCCCCGACATTGTTTAAAATAGATTGGGTTCGCTAGTGTGCCCTACCCGTCACCTTTATCATCGCGGCAATGTACGCGGCACACCGGTTGAAAAACCCTTCTCAATGGTAAGCACCTAAATCTACGTAGCCATACCTGTGTCTTCTGTTCGCAAACTCCTTGCAGTTCAGGTCCTCGTCTCTTTGAACCCACATCTCGTCCTCGGTCATGGTGAAAACTTCCACGAGGTCCTCGGGGAGGGAACGGAGTTTCTTCTGTTCGGTGTCCTCTTCTTCTTTTGGTATTGGCTGTGAATTATTTCAGATGATTAATTTTCTGATCACTAACATGGAATCTAATAAGTAAAAAGTATCAGCCTATAAACTGTCCCACTGCAGGGCAAAGGCCTCCATCATAGAAATCAAGTCATCGCTACTATGATGGGATTAGGCTTAATCACTACGCTTGCCAAATGCGGATTGGTGATCACAAACCCGAGCTATGTTCGAAAAATTCGAAACATACTTTTCGCTCGACCCGGGAATCGAACGCAGGACCCCGAGATCACGATACGGTACTTAAACCACTAGACCAACAGGGCGTGATCCGTTTTGTCTGCAAATAAGCAGTAACATGAAGATATTATTACAGGGTGTATCTGTGAACATTTACATCCCTTTAACCACGTGTTTTATCAACCATTTTGAACAACATTTGTTCTATGACTTTTGGAAATTCGCTTAAAACAATTACAACTTTTCATACAAAGTCGGTCACGTGACTTGGTCATTTTGAATGGGGAGTCGAAAATTTTTTTTGCTTATTTCGAAAAGTCGTAGAACAAATGTTGTTCAGAATGATTAAATCAATCAATCAAATAATTCTTTATTTGCATAGGCTTGTACACAGCACTTACAAATCGTCATACATTTGAATGACTTAAAACTATTTATAAGTACATAAGTATAATTTACATGTTAATACATATATATGTTGATACATAAAATATACTAAAGAAATAAATAAACATAATGCGATTCTACCACCGGCTCGGAAAGTTGTATCTGGTCGAGAAGATCCGGCAAGAAACTCGCCAGTTACTCTTTTTAATCGCCAAACTTTCATACTATGTTGTGTCATCATCATACCAAGCCATACAGTTTAATTGTTACACAAAATAATTGATAGAACACGTGGTTAAAGAGATGTAAATGTCCTCAGATACATCCTGTATAGTAATATTTATTGAGGTTTTAATTCTATTAAAAACACTCATGTCAATGTCTGTTTTATGTCAGTTGTGCTGAAATAAATAAATATATAATAATAAATAAGGTTTTATTGAAAAACCACGAGAACAATATAAATACTTATAATCTACTTATACTAAGGTAACTAATTTTAAGTTTGTTGCCTGAACTAGGAATATCCTGTATCTCAGGCAAAAACGAAAGAAAGAAAAGGACACCTTTTGTCCTTATCAATTTTAACAATAAAACATTAAATTATACTAACACTTAATCCAAATTTAAAAATAAATAAACCTGACTGACAATGATTCATGAATAACCTAGTTAACAATTTGATGACTCTGAAATTTACATGACACACATACCTTCACACTTAAAAACGTTTATCTAAAGTCTTTGATTACCTAATAAAATAAAATTAGAAGGCACATGCAAATGTTTGTTGCGAATTGAGAAATCTAGATTATCATTGGGTTTACAACTTAGCCAAGCTGGCCCAAGAAATGGGGCCACCATATTTGCCCTGCAGTGTGACAGTTATAGGCTGAGACTTTACTTTACTTATTCATAACTAACCTCTTCTCCTTTCTTCTTCCTCCCCCTCTTCTTCTTCCGTCCTTCTCTCTTCTCTTTACTCTTCTTCAACTGCGACAGCTGCACATCATCCTCTGACGTGTCGTCCTGTTGCGACGGGAAGTCCTCTGGGAAAATATCCTCCAAGTTGTCTTCTAAATCTATTTCTTGTTCTTCTTTTTTCACTCCGCCACCTGAAACAGATTTCAATAATGACCGTGGGAGAGGCACCAGAATGGGCCAGCGCGACCGGAGAGACTTCACGGAAAACTTTTTTTAACCCCCGACGCAAAAACGACGGGGTGTTATAAGTTTGACGTGTCTGGATGTGTGTGTATCTGTGTGCCTGTCTATGACATCGTAGCTCCCGAACAAATGAAACGATTTTGATTTTGTTTTTTTTTTGTTTGAAAGATGAATAAGGCGGGAGTGTTCTTAGCTATGTTGGATAAAAATCGATGCAAGATGGCCGCCGTCACAAAGATATGGATTGTATTTTTTAACACAACTCTCACAATATGGGTATCATATAAAAGGGCTTGAGTAGCAGAATACATTTACTGTTGAAAAATTTGAAATCCAAGATGGCCGCCGTCGGGGGTTTTCTAAATTTTAAATTTTTAACTGACACACTTTATTGGCTCTGTTGGTCTAGTATCGATCTGTTGGTCTAGTGGATTAAGTAGCAAGCTGTGGGTCCTGGGTTAGATTCCCGGGTCGAGTAAAAATATGTTTCAAATTTTTCGAACATAGCTCGGGATAGTGATCACCAATCCGCATTAGGCAAGCGTGATGATTAAGTCCTAATCCAAACATAGTAGCGATGACTTGATTTATACGATGGAGGCCTTTGTCCTGCAGTGGGACAGTATATAGGCTGATAATTTGGTATTTCGCGGAAGATGTGTTCCATGAACGATATGATCTGGATATAATCAAGAAAAGAATGAATAGGCTGTTACTAGACTGGCATGATCCATCCTCGGCCACGTCATCACTTACCATCAGGTGAGATTGTGCCAAATGTCTAGCTATTTTAATTTAAAAAAAAAATTAGTATATTGACTCTCCTCAGCCTGATGGTAAGCAAGAGGAAATTGGCAAACTGGAACTTAGCAGCGTCTATGCTGTATTTCGCTGCTTGAGTGTGGGTACTGGAGGCCCAATCCGGGAAAAGGGATAAACCCCGTTTCCAGGTTGGCAGAACACTTGTTGTAACTCCATTGGTGTTACGGTTGTCCATGGGCGGAGGTAATCGCTTACCATCAGGTGATTCGTCTGCTCATTTGCCAACTATAACATACAAAAAGAGAACCTAATACAATTTTTTTTAATCCTCCAACCGATTCGGCTACAGCGGTAGATATCAACCCTTGTCTATCCAAATGTATAGATTTGGTAAGGTATATATTATACACAGATGACGTTAATAATAAATAAAACTCAACAATTATTTCACCATTGTCCTTTTGGCCCGCCCAGGGGATCGAACCCGGGACACCGACCGCACTTGTCTTTGTACCCACAAGCTACAACCGGTGATGCATGATCACAGAAAAAGGGTGTGAAGCAGCATTTGCACTTTAATTAAATAGTGAGTCAGGGTTCTGCAAGCCCAATCAGGGACTAGTATTGCTTGTGTCCATCTAGTGATAATCGCTCACCATTAGGTTTTTCGTCTGCTCGTCTGCCACCTATAATAAAAACGAGTCAACCATACCTAGTTCAATCTCCACCTGTTCATTATCTCCTCTCTCGCTCTTCACATCTATTTCAGCTTTCTCCTCCAACACTGGCAGAGTGCATTCCTCCGGGAAGATTATTACAGTGAGATTACTTGAAGCATAACTCGAGAGGTCTGTCGGTGAGTTTAGGAAGGTATGCTGTGAACATTCATATAAATTTAAATTAAATTAAAACTTTTAACAGAAAATATACATAAATCCTTTGGCTGGGTGTTTTCTATGTATTATACGAACGAAAAGATCTTGTTTGCCCTAAAATTTATAAAACACATCATTCTTTGTATATTTAGGCCCACTTTTATATAATAGACTCAACGTGATCTGTCTATTACTTAAAAAAATCTTTAACTGTAATAATTGGTTTTCTACCTTTCTAAAATTAATTTGTACATTAGAGACACATCCACTTTCTGCCACACTCTGTCGTTGATTTTCTTACCTGTTTAGAATAGTTGCTAAGTATTTCATAAGATTTAGATATCTGTGTTTGAAATTTCATGGTCTTCTCAACAATGGCGAGGCACTCCCAACAAACCTGTATGGAGAGACCATCTGGCACCTGCAAAATAAAATTATTTATATTTAATAAAATAAATCTGTGCATCCTGTGAAAAGTGGTACAGTCAACTTATATTGAATTTGATTTTCTTCTTGCTACTTCATCACAAAAAAGTCCTCAGTTTTTCCATCTGATCAGATCCTAGACCAGATATTATTCGAATAGAGGATTTTTTTGTGATGAAGTTTAAAAAAGAAAATCAAATTTGATATAACTCGACTTGTACCACTTTTCACAGGATGCACAGAAATAACCTACAGACCGCCTACCTAACCTACGACCTACAGACCTAATCCTCACTAGGAATAACCTCAAAATAATGATAGGGACAATCACGGGCCATTGCCCCTAAAATAAACACCTATTCGTAACAGGCGCAACTGACAGCCCCCTGTGCAGGGGGTGCCTTGTCGCCGAGGAGACAATCACACACGTAATCTTGGAATGCGATGCTGTGACCACCCAACGAGATAAAATCGGAACGGTGAGGTTGTCGGTGAAGCCTGTGAGGTTCCCAGGAAACTTCTGCACTTCTGGGCGGAGTTGTTTCTATAGCTAGCCCAACCATAACGCACAAAGAACCGAAAAAGAGTCTAGGTGCGGAAGAAGGAGTCCATTTTACATTTACAACCTACAGTCCAACCAAGATCAGAAGGCACTTTAGTGACATTGTCAGGGGGGTGTTGGAAAACATATTTCTATGAGAAAATGACAAAACAGCATTTATCATTAGTTCTGACTTTTGCTATATGCCAAATAACCTTGATCGGACTGGACCTACCATTTGTTAATAGACACTAACAGAGTTTATTAGAAAAATACAATAATTTTTTAATTTTAAATCTAAGAACTATTTACTAGATCTATCTACGTACTAAATCCATGATCTCTGTGTCCTGGGTTCGATTCCCGGGTTAAGTAAAAGGTATGCTTTGAACTTGGGGAAAAAATCTTGGGATTCGTGATCATCTCCAATCCGCGCATTAGGCAAGCATGGTGTTTAAGGCTAATATAAGAGAATGAATAGGCTGATATTTTACTTTAACTACTGATATCTGTCTGATATCTGAACAACGGTAGGTCAGTATATTAGAATGAGTGCCTTCCCAAAGGGAGGTTATCTTAGTCCAGTTAACGGTCTGATATCTGTACAACGGTAGGTCAGTATATTAGAATGAGTGCCTTCCCAAAGGGAGGTTATCTTAGTCCAGTTAACGGTCTGATATCTGTACAACGGTAGGTCAGTATATTAGAATGAGTGCCTTCCCAAAGGGAGGTTATCTTAGTCCAGTTAACGGTCTGATATCTGTACAACGGTAGGTCAGTATATTAGAATGAGTGCCTTCCCAAAGGGAGGTTATCTTAGTCCAGTTAACGGTCTGATATCTGTACAACGGTAGGTCAGTATATTAGAATGAGTGCCTTCCCAAAGGGAGGTTATCTTAGTCCAGTTAACGGTCTGATATCTGAGCAACGGTAGGTCAGTATATTAGAATGAGTGCCTTCCCAAAGGGAGGTTATCTTAGTCCAGTTAACATCAATTAATATGAATAAAGAAATATGCTAAACTTGATAAATAGGTATTGTAAAAATCAGAAACTCCTTTGTTGCTGGCAGTTTTAACAGGCCAATTATTTAAAAGCAAGAAGTTTTTCAATTTTTGAAGAGTGACGGTTGGCAATGTGATTGCCAACAGTGCTGATGCTGGGTCACTCTTTAAGTTCCACTCATTTATAACAGAGGGTACAACTAGCCCGACCTCCGGAGGGTGCTTATCGAAAAGCAGTCACTCTCAGAGAAGTTGCATCCACTGTATAACTCATGTGAGTGCCTATCGTTGCTGTAACCATTTGTTGCAGATTTCCTTGGAATAAACGTAGAGTTTCTTTGCGCCATAGCAATGCGACAACTGATGGAGGCGCTGGGTAGATCATATATGTTTAGTGTGACAGTATCGACTTATGTAAAACCGAGTCTAAGTCTACCCTAATTGCGATTTTATGTTCATAATACCTAAATACCTGTTTTATGTATCAATGCAATAAATAAATAAATAAAGGCGTCTCCACTAGTCTTTGTTCTTGTTTACATTCTGAAAAACTCTGAAATCTAACACAAAAATCCTATCTTCATAACACAATTACACAAGTAAGATACCAAATATCGCTTTAAATTATACATTTAGCTAGTACTTACATCAATATCTGCCAATAAAGCAAAGCAATCTTTCACAATATCTTTGTAAAACATTTTCCGATTGTAGTTTAAACAGCCGACGCATATTCCGTTCACATTATAACCTTCGATATTTATGTCAATCTCCTTCATTTTGCAGATTTAACTCTCACTTCACAAGTTTGGAAACAATTTTATTTGATTACAAAATATTATTGCTGCGAAGAACACTGCATAGCTTTTCTTCGGCCATTTTGCTTTTTGGCATTTGATGTGAGTAGGGATGTGTTATTATATTACTGTTTGAGATGGAAATATCGACATCGATATTAAGGCGAAGACGGGAGACGCCTAACTAGCGACGCCAATTGATTTTAATTGATAGCAACTAAACCTGATATCTTTTTAACAATTTCGAAGTACAAGCCTCTCGGAACGAATATATACTTACTACTTAAAATTAACTTTTTGATCTGTTTTTGAACTCGAAATTTGGATTATCGCCATAAGTGGCCGTTTTGGCGGTAATTTCGAGTAGGAAGCAGACCAAAAAGTTAATAAGTGTTGCATAAATAGTAATAGTTCTTAAAATCAAATCCCGTCACCTTAAAACGATTCATTAACATCAGAGACACCTGGTTTAATCTTTGTGATTTGAAATCCTACGTAAATTATTATTAAGCTTTTATTTTTAACTGTATAAAATATTGTACTTCTACAAATTATATTACAGCTATAAGGTATAGCAAATTATTTTTACTAAATTATTAATATTTTATTTATTTTATTACTTGACTCTCACCGTTATTTATGACGGCAAATTCCAATTTCGATCTATGGCTGGCATCTTAGTTATAATATTATTATTAAAAAGTTTATCGCATCCTTATCGACGTGTGACAGTTTATTTTGTACAGTTGGTCAATATGTCAAAAACGTGTGACTACGCCTTTCCAAACATGAAATTTTATCTCTACATAGTGAATATTGCATAAATTGACAACGAAGGCTTGTTTTATACTTTTTCAGCGACGTTTTTTGTCGTAGTTGGGTTTTAGTTTTTTTACTTTTATTTTATTTGTACTATTTTGGTGTCCAAGTGCTAGTAATATATATATATATATTCAAAATGTACAAGTCAAGCGCTTTCAAATGATACCAAACACGGCATATTTATCATAACTTTATTTTTTTACTCTGTATGTTTTGTCCGCTAGAGGGCGCCACATTAGATTTTGTGAAACTTCATATAGCCTATAACCAGCGGACGATCAAGACGCTTATAATGATATGTCATTTGTCGAATTCTGATAAGTAGTTAAGAAGTTACGTGGAAACAGATGAACATACATACATACATACATACATACATACATACATACATACATACATACATACATACATACATACATACATAGCCTGTCAAAATCATGTTATCATCAACAAATTTTACTTCCAAATTCATAGTTTTCAGAATTTTTTAAAAAGATAAATTACTAATAAGAGAGTTTTTGTTTATTAAGTTAAGAAAGCGTCAACCCAGAGTATGCATAAAAAATAATGAAACATATTGTTTCAAAAAGAAGATTAGTTCAATAACTTACACAAACGATTTAACAACAATTTATTTAACAAAAATAAAAAATCTACAACATAAAAAATCAATAAACTGGTCACTAACATAACATGTATTTTTTTCATTTTCGATCATGGTTTCACAACATAATAATAATAATAATTCACAACATCACATACATTGATCTGATTCCGAGATAGGTAGCTCAAGCACCCGTGTTACGGATATCAGAATCAACAGCGGAATTACAAATATATACATATTATACTTTTCTTATGTAAATACATACAACACCCAGACACACAAATGTTTGTACTGTGCGGGGATCGATCCCGCAACCCTTGGACCAAACATGTACTTTAACAGAAAAAAATAGATTATTGTTTGACTTTATAGTGCGTCAAATGATAACACTCCCTAAGCGTCTGCGCCGCCTGCTCCGGGGTCAAATCTCTTTGTGGTTGCGCTAGCATCTCATAGCCCACCATGAACTTCTTGACAGTAGCTGAACGGAGCAGTGGAGGGAGGTAGAGGCCGTGGAGCAGCCAGTGGGGGGAATCGCCTGGCTTGCGATTTGGACCGGTTGGTGCGCCTGTAATAACCAATAAACCAACTTTATTTTACATAACAATAATCATCGGTTGCTAAACTCGTCTTTAATCGAGGGAGAGCCAGGCTTCAGCATGAATGGGCGGATTGGACTCACAGAAAACTAGCGTGAAGCAGCGTCTGCGCTGGTTTCACCGAGTGAGTGAGGAATCCCAAATGGGGGTTTAAAGGTTGCCAGCGCACTTGTGACGTATGTTTCGGGTGTCCATGGGCGGTAGTTTTTTCGTTAAGATATAGGTGGCAGATAAGCCGACGGATCACCTGATGGTAAGCGATTACCGCCGCCCATGGACACCTGCAACATCAGTGGTCTCACAAGTTATCGCTTAAGATGAGGTGATCCGTCTGCCACATAAGTATCACTTAAAAAATAATAAAAACTTGGTAGCAGTTAATTGATCATATTTTTATAATGATTGTGAGGCTCACACACCATTCAGCACCTACTCTTTACGTGGTAGGGTTTTAATCTGCAGCATCCACGATTTGATAAAAGAAAAACGAATACTCACCATGCCATCCCATGCTGTATGGGAAGCTGCACTTAAACAAATTATCATATTTCGTATTCAAACCCTTCATAATCTCAGCCAGGTCTCTCTTTTGAGCCTCATTGAGGTCTGTGATCCTCTGAGGGTTCCACCGCTTCGGGAGAAGCATGGTCTCATAAGGCCACGCTGCCCAGTAAGGAACTAAGGCTACCCATTCTGTGTTCTCTAGCACTATACGGTCCTGGAACAAAATTGAATATTATATAATTTGGATAAACCACTTCAGATAGCTTACTCAACAGCTAGCTTTAATCTACTTGAATCTGCTCTTTAATTAAATAGTTTTTTTTTATTTGATAGAAATGGGGTGAGCCCTGCGTCTCATAGCCACTGCGACCAGTAGATGATCTATTGTGGCAGCCCCGTAACCTATTACAGCACCTCATGTAGCTCCAGTTCCAGGATAAACCCGAGAATGGAGCTGATGGGGGAGCTCTTGATCTCGTCAGCTGAGATCATGTGTGCTCCCAGGTGCCGGCTTCTGCAGCGGTGCAGCGCTATGCACTCGCCGAGGACGTGGATAATCGTTTCCTCGTCCTCGCGACAGAACCTGCAGATTTTGGTATCTGTAAGGCCCATGTTGTGCAGGTGCTTATTTAATTTAATTAAATAGTAAGTGAGTTTAAATTAAATGAGCTGAAAAAGTCTAAAAGTTATTTTGTACATACATGACAATGTAGTTATCGTGTAATTATTGTTATTATATTACCTTCTTTTGTAATTCCTGATGAAGATAGTCTTCAAGAAGTGGCCTCTTGTACTTTGTGTAGTACTCTTTTTGAGTCCTAAAAAAGTAATAAGACAGTAACATATTTACCAGATTATTTTTCAGTTTATTTTGATAATTTATAAATCTAATTACATGATGGTGCAATATTAAAGTTTTGATTTGTTTGAGTAATGATGAGAAATACGGAGACTAAGTTATCACTCGCGAAGTGATGTTTAAACAAAGATCCAAGATTAATTCGGCGCGTAGCAAAAATCTGCACTTGGCTACTTTCTTACATACCCACAGATTTAATTAAATAATAGTAGTCGTGCTCTGTAAGTATACCCATAGTTTATACATATTGGAACGCCACTAGCCTAAAACAGTCGTCTCGTACAGTACGTACAGTTTAGATGTATGTTTTGTTTGTCAGGTTTTACCTGTCTTTAACTCTGGGCTCGTTGGGCAGAAAACTGGACGCCCAGATCTGACAGTGAGGATGAGGATTGGAACAGCCCATCACTGCTCCCTTATTCTCGAAGATTTGCACCCAAGTGTATTTGCGACCTAATTCTGTCATTTGATTTATCCACCTGAAAAAAGGTAGGTGTTGGAGATGGTAACACAATTTCAACCTGAATGATCTGTAAATTAACTCTAGTTAATTTTTTTCGACTATAATAATAATAATATCCTCCAACAGATTACGGCTACGGCGACCAATCTCAACGATCAGCCACGTTCGCAGGATATATTATAGTGCTCAAGTGTGTGCGCAAACATAAGTGCACTCTCTATTCCGTTACCCTCATATTCCGATGGGACATCAGGATGACACGACCGTAGAGGGATTGGGCGCAGGACCAACGGCTTAACGTGCTTTCCGAAGCACAGTGGTACAAGACCGCCAACTTCCAGACTCCGGGAGGACACTAGGAATTTCTTACCGAAAACTTAGATACAAATTTTTGGCCCGACCCAGGAATCGAACCCGGGACATCTTACGCAACCGTCGCTTTATAGTGCGACCCACTAACCACTATGCCTCTGAGGCAGTCACGGCCTTCGAGGCGGTTTTCGACTATAGGCTAACGCTTGACCACAATTGCACCTGATGGAAAGCAACGATGAGGTCTAGATGATACGTGATTCAAATAAAACAAAACGAATATACTTCAACCTTTTGTGCAATGATCACAGAGTGCTTTTAAATATGCACTGACAGATTGATTGAGGTTGAGAAATGGCCGGCCATTAATAGTAGCTTTTACAGTTTTTTTACAATGGCAACACTATCCATTTCCGGTCAAGAATGCACCATATTATTTATTAAATTCAAAGAATAGTCATATTATACAGACTGGTTAAAAACAGTTTTTCTGATACTTACTCCTCAATAACAGCTAAAATTTCGTCTATAGACATCAAAGGTATCGTCATGGTAGATTCGGGGTGAAAACACATCACTCTGTAAAACAAATATTTTATTACACTAACATACTTGTATACAATAATAAAGTCTTCCTAAGTCCTACCAGCTACACATATTTCTGAGCGGAGTTAAGCTGGCTAGAATAGCCAGGACCCAACACGCACAATGGACCAAATGGGAGTTTAAATGCGGAAAAAGGAGTCTACTTTACATTACATTACATTACACGCCTTGTCGTTGTATATGTATAGAACGAATATACCAATTTTTTTTTAAATTTTCGCGTTGCAATATGACTATAATTAATCAAGACGGGAATTAGCACGATATTTATTATGTGATACAACATTGTGATAAATTTTACCTTGAGTCAATACAAAGTGGTGCCACATATAGTTATTGCAAGTCCCCTATAATAGCCGCCGTAGCCGTAATCGGTTGGAGGAACCGATTACGGCTACGGCGGCCAATCTCAACGATACGCCACGTAAGCAGGATATATTATAGTGCTCAAGTGTGTGCGCAAACACAAGTGCACACTCTATTCCCTTACCCTCATATACCGATGGGACACCAATGTGACACGACCGGAGACTAATTGGGCGCAATACTAATGGCTTAACGTATTTTCCGAGGTACGGGGGTACAAGACCGCCAACTTCCAGGCTGATATTAAGAATTCCTTACCGAAAACTTAGGTACAGCTGTACCACGTTTATAAGTTACATCGGCAAAATTCGTCTACGCAGAAGAGCAAGTTAAATCCGATTGATTACGATTGCGAAAGCAGTTGAAATACAGACTTTATTGCGTTAGGCCACCCTCACTTTTACCGAGGTGTCGTAAAAGGTGACTAAGGTAAAGCTGCTGGCATGATCAACAGCACCCAGAGAAGGAAAACTCTGCATTTATATCAAAACCCTCGCCAACCCGTCTGCCAAGCGTGGTGAGTATGGCAATTACCCCTCATGTGATTGAGGGAGACCCGTTCCCCAGCAGTGGGGACTAAATGGGCTGACGATGACGAAACCGGATCTATTTTAAACAATTTTCGGGGTTACAATCTCTTGGAAAACATCTATACTATTTATTTGATACTTATAGTAAACTGTTTGGTCTGCTTTTGCACTCGAATTTTAGATTACCACCAAAAGTGGCCACTTTTGGCGTGAATAAATTTTTCGCGTACAAAAAAGAACCTTTGTGGATGGTTATTTAATAAATGGTATAAGTGTTGTGCCGTGAGGAGAGGTTGTAACCGCGAAATTGTTTAAAATAGATCCGGGTTAGTAGCTAAAAATTAAAATCGATTGGCGTCGCTAGTATGCCCTACCCATCGCCTGAAGATTAAATACAATAATTCCAGAGAGGAACGAATGCTATCACTCGCACTGAACATGGCGCTGACGCATCAACCAATAAGAAATTGTAATTTTTGACGCGCGTAAATAGAGCATTGTGATTGGTTAAGATTTTGCTGCTGTACATTGGTGTAACTTACAAAAGTGGTAAAACTGTACACATTTTCGGTCCGACTCGCGGATCGAATCCAGGACCTCTGGCACAGCCGTCGCTTTATAGTGTAATACCTAGGCAAGTACCTGCATGTCCCTTTAGCCTGGCTAGACTGGAACAGTGGATGCTCGGAGGGCGGAGGCTCGGGCACTCTCTCCAGGAGGGCAGGAAAGTCGTTTGGGAATACGTAGGTAGACGTGTAGACAGGGTTACGCTGAAAAATCGATTTTTTTTATATGATCGGTGGCAGACGATTAGACGGATCACCTGATCATAAGCGATTGTCGCCGCCTATGAACACCCGTGGCAACAATGGTGCAGTCAGAAGTGCGCTAGGCCTCCGGTACCCTCACTCACGCAGTGAAACACAGCAAAGTGCTGTTTCCCGCTTGTTTTCTGTGAGGCCGTGGTATCACTCCTATCGAGTGATAGGATGACACTAAGGTCGTCGTGGATTCATTAAAAAAGGACGTCACTCACGATCAAGGAACACCATGTCCCCACACGGTTTCTGTTCTCAATTATTTTGTGTTATTGTCTGTGTAATTATTTTTTGTTTCTGTGTTTGATTTTTTGTGTTTCTGTGTGTAGTTATTTTGTGTTTCTGTGTCTAATTATTGTGTACGTGTCTAATAATTTTGTTATTCTTTGTCTAACTATTTTGAGCTTGTGTATAATTATTTTGTGTTTGACTATTTTGTGTTTCTGTGTTTAATTATTTTGCTGTTCTGTGTGCAATTATTTTTTGCTTTTAATTATTTGTGCTAGTATCTAATCATTTATGGCTTGTCTTACCTGTCCATTGGCCCTCACAGCGCCAGCCTTCAGAGGGTTGTTAGGGTCTGCAGGCTGATCCTCCTGCTCGGCCTCGGTCTGACCGCTCCAGGGTCGCAGGCAGCGGTGGGGGGACACCAGGATCCACTCATCCTTGAGGGGATTGTAGCGGACGTGTTGGTGTTCTGGAAAATAGTTGGGCATCATTATCTCAGTATGTTATTACCGGTTGCGTCCAAACTAAACACTTTGGGATCCGGTGTACACATAGACTATGACTGCCTCGGTGGCGCAGTGGTTAGTGGGTCGCACTTTAAAGCGACGGCTGCGCAAGATGTCCCGGGTTCGATCCCCGGGTCGGGCCAAAAATTTGTACCTAAGTTTTCGGTAAGAAATTCTTAGTGGCAGCCCGGTGTCTGCAAATTGGCGGTCTTGTACCCCCGTGCCTCGGAAAGCACGTTAAGCCGTTGGTCCTGCGCCCAATCCCTCTTTGGTCGTGTCACAGTAGTGTCCCATCGGAATATGAGGGTAAGGGAATAGAGAGTGCACTTGTGTTTGCGCACACACTTGAGCACTATAATATATCCTGCGTACGTGGCTGATCGTTGAGATTGGCCGCCGTAGCCGTAATCGGTTGGAGGATTTTTATTTAGACTATGATTCAGGATTTGGGGTGACGTAGACTTAGACAGAGACGCAGACTGGTCACCTGATGGAAGCGATTGCCGCCGCCCATGGACACCCGCAATACCAGTGGACTCACAAATGCGCTGCCAACCTTTAAACCCCGCCTTTCCCCCGGATTTGGCCCCCGGTGCCCTTACTCACGCAATGAAACACAGCACAGTGCTGCTTCACGCCGGTTTTCTATGAGGCCGTGGTATCACTCCGGTCGAGCTGGCCCATTCATGCCGAAGCGTGGCTCTCCCATGGTCAAAATGGACTATGATTCAGGGTTTGGAGTGACTGGTTAGGGGAACAAACGAACTGAATCACGAGCAGACGGATCACCCACCTGATGGTAACCTATGGACACCCGCGACATCAGTGGAGTGCGCCGCCAACCTCTAATTCCCACCGTATGGGGTCTCTGGTACCCACACTCACCCAGCGAAACAGCACAATGCTACTTCACGCTCTGGCTCCAGCCCATTCATGCAGAAGCTTGGCTCTCCAATTTACCGTGGTAAATTGTGGTTCTATGGTCTAGACTCACAATAGGACCATGGGACAACCAAGCTTCGGCATGAATGGGCTGGCTCGACCGGAGTGATATCATGGCCTCACCGAAAACCAGAGCGTGAAGTAGCACTGTGGGTGCCGGAGGCCCATCCGGAGAGTGGGGGGATAAAAGGTTGGCAGCGCACTTGTGGCTCCTCCTGGTGTCGTGGGTGTCCATGGGCGGCGGCAATCGCTTGCTATCAGGTGATCCGGCTGCTCGTCTGCCATCTATCACATAAAAAAAATAGAGTCAGATAATAAAAGTCTGGTCCAGATTCAAAAGTCAGAAGACCTTTCTGATATTTTTTTTTATGTAATAGTTAGGCAGACGAACAGACGGATCACCTGATGGTAAGCAAGGGGAACAAAGCAACTGAATCAGTAGCAGACTGGTCACCTGATGGAAGAGATTGCCGCCGCCCATGGACACCCGCGACACCAGTGGAGTCACAAGTGCGCTGCCAACCTTTAAACCCCCCCTATCCCCCGGATTAGGCCTCCGGTACCCTCACTCACGCAGCGAAACACAGCACAGCGCTACATTAATTTACGGTATTTATTGAGTAAGGTTTGTCAGTAGAAAAGTAAGTACGTCATACATTTAATAAACTGAATTTCTTAGACTGACTTAGTAGGTCTAAGGTATCTAATTTTATTATTAACATTCCGGTTCATTACAACACAAAGTTCGTTATTTACTCCAAAAACAACTTACCAGTTGGTTTAAAAACCGACATTTTAGTAATTTATACACTTTTTACATGAATTGGTAACTGGACCGACGCACGCGCCTCTCCCATGCCAGCTGGGTGAACACTGGTAAAGTTGGTAGTAATAATGTGGATTAAAGTGTGATAACATACAATATAGATGGCTGGCATAGTGTATCAGAGGGGCAGTGGGGTTTACACGTCGTTGAATGCCTACTTCCATCGGAATCTTAAAAAGGTTTCTTTTTTTGGTTACAGGTTTAAAAACACCTTATTTCAAATCGCGATTATAGTCATTACCGTACTATAAGCTCATGTCATCCCTTTCCAACACGCAATGTTAAAAAGGGCTGGCACGAATTTAGTTCCGGGACTATCCTTAGTTCGCGGTTTATAATAAGGGGGATAAGGTTTAATTTTTTTTATTAATATGGCTCTACCCGAAGATAATTTGCCAATGTCGAGTAACTTATTGAGAATAAGTTGGTAGTTAACAGTCAAAGTCAGTCGCAGTCACAGTCATTCAATAAAACGCCGGTGTTTTACGTTAACGATTCAGCAGATATCACTCTAAAAATAATCGCGGGCTTTAAGACTCTATTAGGTCCAAGCAAGTTGTGACGAGACAACTTAGGTAGTCGACACACAATAGTAGTGTTAAAAACGATACAATCCAACTATTCTTATTATTAGGATCACTTTGCGGTACTTCACTGCACAAATAATCACCAAATTTGTACACTAAAATCCACTAGAGCATAACACTAATTTAAAACCTTTGAATTGCATCAGCCCACGCGACTTGTTTTAGCCCTACCCACCAAATCCGTTTAACACGTTAGCTGCGGCACCAATTTTTGCATACTTTCCGTTCCTGCGGCACGAGGTTTAATCGGCCCGTACCGTGACCAGACGTTAGGGCGACACGCGGTCTATTAGACCCCACCTCCTTTTACAGACTAAAATCCATTTTCTGGCGCGAAATCAAAGATAAATGAGAATTTTGGTCCTTATTGATATAGACAGTGAATTGATGAACCCTAATCCACCGTCGCCCCGGGATCGGATGGCTAGTTTAGGAATTATTAGGAAAACAAAATATGGGATATAATACACCTCGTAACGCACTGACATAGGGCAAATTTTCGCTGCGATTAGTGATGGGAAAAATAATATCGACGTTTTTAAACTGTCTTAACTACGCAACGACTTGACCGATTTTGATCAATTATATCTCATTAGATCGTTTTAAGGGCAAAACCTGGCAAAACAACACAAAGCTATCAAATATTTAAATAATCTAAATTGTGCTTGAAGGCGCCATAAAGAAAAAAAAACCGGCCAAGTGCGAGTCGGACTCGCGCACGAAGCGTTCCATTCTATACCATTAAGAGGCACCTATTACAGACTTATTATTGGAAAATAATGGATTACGGTTCATGCATAAGGTTTATCTTTCTATTTGTATATGAAAATCTTAATGCGGTTCACAGAATAGAAAAAAAAGGCAACCAGAAGTAGAAAAGAAACTGTCCTATTTATTCTGCCTCGGGCTTTAAAAATACACTTATTAGAACTTGAATTAACATTAAAAAATCAGTATCATTATACTTTTTTTTATAAAAATCTCAATATATATGTACTTATTTATGAGTGTTTTTCATTGAAACAGGGTAGACAATAAGATTTTTTGCACTGAGTGCACTGAGTCAAAATCTTTTTAGATTTTTTATCAGCTTCACGAGATGGTAAAAATGTGCGTAGTTTTTGGTAACAACCAACACATCTTCTCCTTTTTTCACCCTTTTCGAGTATACTTAAGTAATCATATCTTACACTTACTTTAGGTACATACATAGCTACCAAGATAAGAAAAAACTAGGTACTTACTGAAGATTTTTTCATTAAAAACTTACCTGTTTTGGCTCTGTTTCTAACTTCTTCCGACATCGTTTAGACATGTTCGGCGCTGTAAAAGGACGTGCTCTCCAATCGACGTGATGCACAACACTAGTCGCGGGAAGCTCGCGTTGAGTGCGGTACGAGGTCAGGGGGTATATGGGACGTTTTAGCCTCGTTCCGCACTGCTTTAAAATTATATTAATTCAGTGCGGCACGAGGGCTAAGACATCCGGTACCAAGGTAGGTACACCACCGAGTCCGGAACCATTAGTGATCTCAAATATATATTTATCTCTTTCCTACACTGGACCAAACCAAAGTTATGCCATTCGCACGACAGAGAAATTCACTTTTTTGCTTGCCGCACCACAGGGAAGTTGCATTAGGGGTGATTTAGGCCTCGCTTCGCACTTAACGTGTTAATATATTTTTTTTGTTTTAAGGCGACGGGTAGGGCACACTAGCGACGCCAATCGATTTTAATTTTGAGCTACTAAACCGGATCTATTTTAAACAATTTCGGGGTTACGATCTCTCGGCAAACACATACTGTTTGGTCTGCTTTTGCACTCGAATTTTGGATTACCACTAAAAGTGGTCGCTTTTGCCATGAATCAATTATTCTCGTACAAAAACGGACCCAACATTTGTGCATGGTTATTTAATAAATAGTATAAGTAAGTGTTTGCCGAGAGGTTGTAACCCCGAAATTGTTTAAAATATCCGGTTTAGTAGCTAAAAATTAAAATCGATTGGCGTCCCTAGTGTGCCCTACCCGTGACCTTAATGACTGCTACTGTGTCTGCTTATGCCAAAATCATTTTTTAATTCTGCTTTAATATTATTGCTTAAGTGTCTTTTTTATGTGACAGATAGGTGATAGGCTAGAGAGGCGGATCACCTTATGGTAAGAAATTTGTTTTTATTTTATTTATATCCCCGATTCGATCCCCGCACAGTACAAACATTTGTGTGCATGAACATATCTGTTTGTATTGGTCTGGGTGTTATCTATGTACTATAAGTATGTATTTACAAAAGAAAAGTATTATATGTATATATTTATAATCCCACTGTTGATTCTGATATCCGTAACACAGGTGCTTGAGCTACCTATCTCAGAGTCAGATCAATGTATGTGATGTTGTCAAATATTTATTTATTTATTTATATATTAGGTCTATCAATTATTGTTACAATGTCTCTTAAGTCTAGCGGACACATGTTCGTAGGAATCAAATTATTGCACAATAGATTTACAGATAAAGACAGCATGCACAGTAACAATTCGTACGAATACAGATATTATATATAAAAAAGAACAATTATACATACCTACACAAAAAAATGATTAAATATTGAAAAACCAACAGTTTATAAAAATAAACCTTATCTAATACAATTTGATTTTAATTGAGACAATTTATTATTTCATTCCTATATAGATTGACGCTTCCGTGTCCAAAAATATCACCTTATCTACGTTTCACAGTGTTTGATCTGGCTAGGTAAAAAAAGTTAAGTGTCAGCCATTGTATTGCCCCACAAACTAAGTAGAAGATACTACGTATTGCCCACTGCAAGTCACAGGACACCATCATAAAAATCATGACATCGCCACTTTGATGAGATCAGGAGAACTATTTTTGATTCACTCGTATGACTTAGCATCGTGACGAGCGCCCGATTTCTACTGATTTTCCTTCGACATACGACATTTCGCATTTTTTAATCATTCGCCTCGCCTGCAACGAGTCGTTGGTCGAGTGCACAAACTAAGTAGAAGATACTGTCGAGTGACTTAAAGCGAGCGGTAGAAGCAACGTCAAAATAGTTGTCAATAGCAACAAGCATAAACAAAATATTATAAATTTCAAAACTTTGATTTGACTGATTTTGACAGGTGACATTCATAGTCTTTTGTGACAAAAAAGCAAAGATTGTCATATTCAGCCAATAATCTATGGTTATTGCGTTGCATTGCAAAGTTATCGGTTTTTATAAAATTCTGCATGGAAGGGTTAGAATGTCAATTTACCTTATTATATTGTACTACCTTAGTACATGTAACCATTCATTTAAACTATATACCTCAATGCATGTAACTGAAGCAATAAATTATTGATTCAATCAATCAACAGTGGGAGAGCCACGCTTCGGCATGAATGGGCCGGCTCGACCGGAGTAATACCACGTCCTCACAGAAAACTGGCGTGAAGCAGTGCATGCGCTGTGTTTCGCTGCGTGAGTGAGGGTACTGGAGGCCCAATCCAGGGGAAGGGGGGTTAAAAGGTAAGCAGCGCACTTGTGACACCACTGGTGTTGCAGGCGTCCATGGGTGGCGGTAATCGCTTACCATCAGGTGATCCGTCTGCTCGTCTGCCACCTATATCATAAAAAAAAAGCAATCAATTTAAAAATTCTTTATTTGCATAGGCTTGTACACAGCACTTACAAATCGTCATACATTTAAGTAATGTAAAACGATTTATAAGTATGTATAATTTACACGTTAATAAATAGTTGATACATAAATATACTAAAAAGAAAATAATGCGATTCTACCCGGCTCGGAAAGTTGTTTCTGGTAGAGAAGATCCGGCAAGAAACTCGCCATTTACTCTTTTTAATCGCTAAACTTTCATACAGTATAACATCATCATACCAAGCCATACAATTTAATTGTAACACAAAATGAAATATAGGAAATGATAAAAAAAATATTATGAGGTAAATTGAAGCAGTTCCCAAAGGTGGCACCTGTTCACTGATTGATTGATTGTCCCTTCTGCAACCTCCACCTACTCTTTGAACTAAACATGTCGTTAACTCGTTAGGTTATTACAAGTTACAGCATATTGTAAACATTTTTATCGGATCATTTCAACTCCGCTTCATAAGTCCTTATCTGACACTGACATTGGTATCTTTGGAGGGTTATAAAGTTGATCAGTGAGGGACTAAACGAATCGATCAGTTCCCTGTTTCAGTGAAAAAAACACGTGCGCATCGACCGGTGGTGCCAACCAGGGTCATTCCACTTTATATGGAGCTTTAAAAAGCAATCAAGCAGATACTTCGGCGTTGTTTCGGTAGATGTCGCTATGCATTTTTTACATCGCGCTAGTAAAGCGTGTTTCCGAAATTATCTATTTCAAAAATATTGGGAATTTTGTTATATGTATAGCAAATAAAATTATTTGTGTATAGGTATATATTCTTTAAGGTGACGGGTAGAGCACACTAACGACGCTAATCGATTTTAATTTCTAGCTACTAAACCGGATATTTTTTTTTAAACATTTCTATTTTAAACACAAACAATTTTAAATATAAGTATTTAATAAATAGTAAAAGTGTTTGCCGAGAGGTTGTAACGCCGAAATGTTTAAAATTGATCCGGTTTAGTAGCTAAAAATTAAAATCGATTGGCGTGGCTAGTTACTGTAGGTCCCCTACACTCCGCACTCGCCTCCACCCCGCCATGGGAGATGAAGGCTGGATTGCTGGCCGCCGTCTAGAGAAGACGGCGGCCAAGCGAGCGGCTGGCGACCCCCTCTGTCCCCGAGAAAGGGAGGCGCTCAGGAAGGAGCATCGCCAGCAAATGGTGGAGACATGGACGGCCTCTCTCCTGGTGGAGAGGTATGGCCGTCCGCTCGCCCCGGTCTTGGACCTGTGGCTCGAGCGCCCACATGGGTTTTTGTCCTTCCGGATGGTGCAGGTACTTACCGGGCATGGTTGCTTCGGTAACTTCCTGCACCGTATTCAACGGGAGGACACTCCTTCGTGCCACCAGTGCGGCGCTGCGGAGGACTCGGCGCACCAACAGCGGTCCGCACTGGTCCCGGAGGTCGGACATGACCTCTCTTTGCCCAGCATAGTTGCAGCTATGCTGGATGATGAGAGGGCCTGGTCGGCTTTCGCCCACTTCTGCGAAGAAGTGGTGGCGCAGAAGGAGGCGGCGGAGCGGGAGCGCGAGACTAATCCCCCCGCAGGCTCGCTTCGAGCAAGGAGAGGACGAGTTCGGCGGAGAACTCTTCGTCTTCTCCGTGGAGGTGGCCAGCCGGCAACAGCTATTAAATTGGTAAGCTAACTATAGGGTTGCCCTATTGATGGGCTTAACTCTGAAAAAGGGTTTTCCGGTACCTGACCCTATGACGTCCAAGCGCCAGAGTGGTGCCATCATTTCACGACTTGAGAGATAACTTAATGACAGAGAGGAAATAATTTCCGAGAAAAAAAATCCGAGAATACGGATTCAAGACCTCAAAATTCTAGCGACAGCCACTTTTTTCCTGTCAACATTTTCCAAGTAAAAAATTCCATCGAATTTATCAACAGACGAGAATAACCCATGTTTAGGTAGGTACGCCATCTAGCGGTGTTTCCATACATTCCTACGTTCACCGTATTTTCTTCTACAAATTCTTACATAGATAGTGGCGCGCGAACTAAAAGCTTGCTTTAAAGTTTTCTCTTGTTTCCTGCCACCCCTCAAGAGATGGCGCCCCCGTCTACTTGTGTAATGCAGATGTTACAACACAGCTGTTTGGGTGAAACTGGGGCAGCGCGTTTTAATAAAATATAGGCCAATACAATATACCTAGTATTCAAGATAAAAAAAAAATATTTGTTATCCAGACTATTATTTACTCTATTTTATGGGGGTTAACGCAGCATTTTCAAAAGAAATTACACTTATAGCGCATACAAATCATCACTAAATTCTTGTAATGGAAAAAACATAAGATAGCTTAATTGGCTGTAGCGTTGCAGGGAAATCAGGTAAAATTATAAATTAAAAAGCATTTCATAATTTGGGGTTTTTATTTTCAAAATATCTATTGAAATTTGTTACATCCCAATTGATACATATTTAAATAAATCCCAAAAAAACACCAAGTGCCACTTTTCAGATTTTCAACCCTCTGTAACTTAATAACTTGGCGTGATATGAAAATTCTGATAACAGATCTAGATTCAGCATATTAAGCTTTTCATATTTATCATATTTTTATTCAGGTTGTGTTTTCTTATTGACTTGTGTAATCTTCAAGAGTTTTTCGTGTGGAACACTTGAATATATATTTTATAACTTAATAGGGTATACGACTAAGCTCAAGATTTTACAAAATATAAATATTTTATCAAAATATAGGTCAATATGTGCCAATGGCAAAAATTCTCAATTAAAAATATAACGTCTAGCCGGTTTTATGGTCATTCAAAGATTCATGTGCAAGTCCATTTTAAAAGTATGAAATTATTAAAAAATAATTATACCATTGAAGAACCCATACTATTTGCACCAATTATTATAATAGAACCATTGACATAAACGAAACATTTGATATAGCTATGATACAAAATTCAAATGAAATGCATACAAAATACTTAAGTGTGACGTCACATCTAAGTAGCCATTTGTATGGAGCGTTTTGGGTTTGCCCAAAATAATGTGATTATAAAGTTGTGATATCTCAGGTAGTTTAAATGAGAATCAAGTGATTCTTTCAACGATGTTTCTATCATTGAGAGGTCTTTTGATTGCAAAAATAAAAAAAAATGTCGTATACCGTATTTATAATATCCTCCAACCGATTACGATTGCGGCGGCTAATCTCAACGATCAGCCACGTACGCAGGATATATTACAGCGCTTAAGTATGTGCGTATTATTATTTATAAATAATATAACTATGACTGATGGAAAGTAACTAACGCCGCCCAAGAACATCCGCGAAATCAGAGAGATCGCTAATATGATAATGTAATCTGACAACTATCAAGATAATTATCCTGATAATAATTATCCAGTTGAACTCTGAAGTAGGTCACAGCTAGCTCCTGAGCCTAAGACCTATATTCGAATGTGGCTGCCACAGTTTGGTGCAGTGCACCAAAAGACCGCATTCGATGCTGCAGGTTGCAATTTTGGCTGTTAGTCATCTGGGTGAATTTATTTTTTAACGTTTGAAAAAAGCAGGTTCTCAATTTGACATATAACATCGTCATTTATTTTTCGTTTCCATTCCGAAAACCTCATTTCTCCCTTTAATATTGTGACGTCTTTGTGTGTTTTGTTCTGTCATGGTTTTAGATGGTGCTTGGTGAAAAACTCAATTAAAATAAACATCAAAAGGATTTATCTCGCCACACCGGTCAATAACCATTAAATTAACGTCTCTTTAATCACTCGACATTGGCAGAGTTATTATGTGTTCGCCGTAGGCAACACAGTAGCAGCCATATTGAAAAAAAAACCATTTATCGTGAATAAAGTGTATTTAGCATGTGAGATCAACAAAATAAGCAAAAAAAAACAGTTGTTTTGTTCCAAACCAAATAAAATATCCACGCGGCAATAATGTGTTTATTTATTTATATAAAATTTTCTTGAAGGCTTAACAGTCATGCCAAAAAGTCAAAAAGTCATACTCATTAGTCAGACCAATAGTGTGTTATGTATAAAGAAATGTATGGTATGGCCGTGTGGTCGCCGACAGAGTAGAAAAGGCCACCCTCACTCTTACCGAGGTGTCGTAAAAGGCGACTAAGGTAAAGCTGCTGGCATGATCATCAGCACCCAGAGACGGAAAACTCTGCATTTATATCAAAACCCTCGCCAACCCGTCTGCCAAGCGTGGTGAGTATGGCAATTACCCCTCATGTGATTGAGGGAGGCCCGTGCCCCAGCAGTGGGGACTTAAATGGGCTGATGATGATGATGATGGTATAGCTGATTTTTTTTCGCTTATTATGTTGATCCATGGACTAATTAGTCCATGGTTGATCTAACGTGCTAAATGGACTGCGGGTTCGATCCCCGCACCGTAAAAACATTTGTGTGCGTGATCAACGTCTCTGTTTGTATTGGTCTGGGTGTTTCTTATGTATTATAAATATGTATTTACAAAAGAAAAGTATTATAGATATATATTTGTAATTCCGCTGTTGGTTCTTATATCCGTAACACAGGTGCTTGAGCTACCTATCTCGGAGTCAGATCAATGTACGTGATGTTGTGAAATATTTAATTATTGTATTTATTCAGGATTATGAGGTTTTCGAGATGTAAACGATAAAAAAATGACGGTGTATAGATAGATAGATATATCGTTGCACAAAAACCTAAGGTTCAACGGAAGACGCGGTAAAGGGATGTTTATGTATACTGATTCACCCTGTATGGAGGGTTATTTCTATCCCTAAAGTTATATATATACATATCTAAGTTACAGTTTCTTTTTATGTGATAGGTGGCAGACGAGCAGACGGATCACCGGATGGTAAGCGATTGCCGCCGCCCATGGACACCCGCGACACCAGTGGAGTCACAAGTGCGCTGCCAAACTTTACGCGCAACTTTCCCCCGTATTCGGCTTCTGGTACCCTCACTCACGCAGCGAAACAGCACAGTGCTGATTCACGCCGTTTTTCTGTGAGGCCGTGGTATCACTCCGGTCGAGCCCATTTATGCCGAAACGTGGCCCTCCTAGGGTATAGTTAGTTTGTTTAGTAGAGACAATGTAGAGACATTTGTGTGGTCTAGAATAGAGATCAAAGAAGCCAGACTAGACCTAGTTCAGAGGGTGACCTACTTTCTGACAATAAACATTATTATACAAACAGTAAGCTTGGCTCTACATTTCGTTTCATAAAAGTATCAACCTATATACTCTCCCACTGCAGGGCAAACGCCTCCATCATAGAAATCAAGTCATCGCTACTATCAGGCTTAATCACCACGCTTGCCTAATGCGGATTGGTGATCACAAACCCGAGCTATGTTAGAAAAATTCGAAACATACTTTTCTCTCGACCTGGGAATCGAACCCAGAATCCCGAGATCACGGTCCGGTGCTTAAGCCACTAGACCAATAGGGTGATTTTTAATTGAAATACCTAAATAGAGTGGATTATTTTGATTTTTCCTTATTTTTGTTTCTTTCTGTAAACATATCGATTTATTACTCAATGTACATACCTATGTGATGTTGTGAAATATATATTTATATATATTACTTTACTCTATGAAACAAGAAAGACATGTAATGTAGAGTTTTTTACAAACAATATTGTTTATTATAGGCTTAGGTCTGCTTAGGTACCAACAAATATGTCAAAAAAGTATATAGAAAATTAGCCTTGATTGAAAATTGTAACTTAAGTAAAATTATTGATTTACATTTTATTTAAAAAATATAAAAAAAAAACTCTTCATTAGGTAGGTATATAAAAAAAAATAACTACATTTATTATTGTAGTTTTCTATTACTTCGAAATTTTTTTAGCAGAGCTGGATTTTAGGGAAATCTACCTTAGTCATTTCTTTGGCATTATGTACCTAATACATTAAAAAAAAGATTAATGGCAAAATATTTAAAAAAGATGTAGAGATGTTTGCTTGAAAGACAGTATTTTTAAAAAATATTTTTTCTATACTTCATAGATTTTTTTTTAAATTTTAAGATAGCAAAACGAACACAGTGTTTAATTAAAGTTTGTTTTACCTCCACTTTGTATATCTGTAAAGTCAGATATCTATCTGCATTATGATACTTTATTGTACAGTAGCACTGCGGTATTTTACCTAAACCAATACTGCCGTGTAGCTGCAGATGTTACAACATACTGTACTAATTGTACATAAATTGTTTTTCTTTTTAAAGAACACAATATTAATTTTGAACAAAATAAGTAACATATTATATTGTTATTAATAAAAAAATATATTTAAAAAAATCCAAAAAAAAAAATGGCGTCATGAAAATGAACCAATTTTGACGTTTACTCTATAAAAAATAAAACACAATCGAATGCCTGCCAGTAAACATCTTCGAACACAATTAAAACCTTATTACAAGCGATTATACAACGTTATTCGTGTGTGTAGATTTTGAAAATGGAACGCAGGTTGCGCGCGCATCGCCATCGACCCGATAACTCTTATCGCCCAGTACACGACCAACCTCCGAGTAGGTTGGCCGCATGGTCCATGGGGGAGCTACAATATCCCGGCGCACCTAGCGTCACTGACGACGAACGACAGTACAGGGCGCCCTTCCGTAGGGCTCCACAGTACAGATGGCCCGCGCCGCAGCCCCCGCAGCCGTCGGCTTTCGCCCCGTGGCGTAGGGCTCCCGCTCCGCCTCGCCCCCCCGATTACAGGCGGAGCGCTTCCTACCCAGGAAAACCAGACGAGCCTTACCAAGTGAGTTTTCTTTGCTTATTTAAGAGTTAAAAAAAAACGCCGATATTAACCCTCTACGCTGTCAAAGCCACGTCATGTTTTTAAAACTAAAAAGTTTTCGTTTAAATTATCGATTTGTGCCTGAATATTGTGTTGAAATGCTATTTTAAGCTGAAAACACGTTTAGTATCATCCGTGTTTACATAAGAAAACACCTGATAATGATGTACTTGAGAAATGCCTACATAATTTGTGTTTTAATACAAGTATTGTGTTTATGTTTCCATAAGTAGGTTAATGGAGTAAATACATTATTTAAACGACGTATATACTGACCTATTTTCTACAAAAAAAACCTTAAATAAAATCTGTTAATAGTTGAACACGAATAGACAAAAAGTATTTTTTATAACATTAAATTGACAATAATGACAAACGTTAAAACCATTTTTTTTTTTAATTTCGACTCTACATTTTTGTACAAAATATTTTTTCTTCGCCAAAACCTTCTTTCACAGCCTTCAAGCATGTCTTGAAGAAGTTTAATCGATAACGTGTCCCTTTCCATCAAACAATGAGTGATAGAGACAGAATGTCGTTCAAATCACTTGACTTGAGGCAGAAAATGGTGATTTTGTGTTGACCCAATTTCGACAGCTTTGATCTAGTTTTGCTCTACTATAGAGTGATAAGTAGGTTTTTTTATTTTATTTAACTTACTTTTGTAAACAATGCTTAAAGTGTAAGTATTTGCTGGCTCAAAACACAGAGCTGTTTACAAAAAAAAATACAAAAAAAAATTTTTTTTTTAGATATTTTACACTAAATTATTGTAGAGACATGGAAAGTGGATTTAGTTAGGTTTTTATTAAATAACAAAAAATATGATCTACTATAGCTTTGAATACCTTACGTGAAGGGTGTTAAGCCCTGCTGTAATAGTTTCAAATCCCTTTATAGACCTGTGACACGGTTAGGTAACGCCCACTGCTATACTAAGCGCAAGGACTCGCGGCAGTAGGTAGTGTTTAATTTATTAATTATGAATGAAATATGACAATGTCTGCAACGAGTCTTTGGCTCGAGTATACAGACCCGTTGAACCTACTGACTATTTTGGACAACTTAACTGTCATTATATTTTTTTTTAGAAAAGAAAAATGATTGTTACAATTTCTGTTTTAATTTTATTATTTCACTGTGGTAAAATTGTAAAGTTTGGGGTAAAATTGTAAATTTTTACCATACAAGTACATAATGTAGGTAGCTACTTATGTAAAGATGTAGAGCCTGAAACGTCTCTACATTTTTTCTTATGTAAATATCTTTTTTTGCTTAACCTCGTGCATGGTTGACAGACGGAAAATGCCTTCGTTTAAGTATAGATCATTTTTAAATATTTGTATAGGTACTTAAAGATACGCTGGTTTTATTTTTTAAGTAGGTCAGAGCTTATACTCCCTCTTTATTTTCATGTCGTCTAATAACTTTGGTATGAAAACGCGATATATTTTTATAATTTAACAAACCCTATGATTCTTAGACAAAATTGTTAACATAAAAGTATTTGTAATAAATAAAGTTAAATAAAATAATTTGTTTCGTGCGTCACATATCAAAGTTAGTAACAGTGACCTTATGTTAGTAATTATTGTGAATTAAATTGGAATAATCAAAAAAATTAAAACATAACATAAATTATAACATATTCAAAAATTATTGTTAGAGGCCTTTGTGTGTGTATGTACAACCCTTAAAAATATTTTACTAATATGAATAATGTTATATTCTTAAAATTTTTGAATTGAGTACAAGATGAATTTTTAATGCAATAATTTTGTATATTTTTAGTAAAAACGTGGTTATTGTTTGCAAAAAAACTACTTTTTAACTATTGTCCTTTGAAAATATAGGATAGAAAAATGTCAGTTGGCTATCTCGAATTGCGAGGTTCTTGCCATAACAACGCTAAAATTTTATTTAATTGACTGACTGAAAATGTAACACAAAAATGTTGAGCTCTCTACTTTTTGTGTTATTTTTTTTAATCTTTGCTAACGTGGATTGATTGTCAGGTTTTTACCTATGAAATTGCTGTTTTGTATGGCGATTTTCTTAGAAGTTATATTTTCCACAATAACTTTAATTTGTAAATTCACTATTAATGCTACTACTTCATAATTAACTATGCTTTAATGGACTACGTTTAGGAACGTGCAGCATAGTTTTTCAGAAAAAAAGATTTTTTTATTAAAAAGTGATTATTGATAAAAACGTCAATTCTGCCCAGAAAAAAAGGTCACTTTCAAGATTTTTTTTGCATTACAAATACAATAATATCTGATCTCTATTTAATATACACCTTAAAATATAGCCTTGAATCAAAATAAAATTATAGCATGAAGACTTTTTGCATATCAAAGGAGTTACACGTCATATTGTGTCCAGAAAATAAAGACCAATTATTTATTAAAATGTATTTCTACAGTAATTCATCTATTTCTGATGATGAATGATCCAACTATGATCCAGTAATCTGGTTTCCCTGTATAAGGGTCATTAGATGGCAGTCGCTTCTTTGTAATTACCAGACTCACCAATACTGGATACCCAAGCATACCTACCCTGAGCTCCAATGCGACAGCTTTGGACGCAATAAGGAAATCCACGCAGAGCTGATAGAAATTGTTTTTTTTAGCTCTTTTTAGAAGCTACAAAACAGATGTATGATCTCTTTTTATCTGTAATATTGATACAATGTTGCGACATATGGTACCTACATTATCTAAACGTATTGATTTCTTCTCTGATAACACAGATTGTATCACACTAGACACACCTCAGTGACTCAAAATTAGTGTTTTTAAATAAAAATATTTTGAAATTGTATCACCCTTAAAAATAATAAGCACTTTTTTGTGCACGGAACCAATGTCCGTGTAATTTGTTGTATATTAAAAAAATAGTGATTTATGTGACTGTCACATAATAAGGGAGACATGGGCATGGCAATAAGGGACCGTAGGAGAGTAACGCTTCGGCATGAATGGGCCGGCTCGACCTGACTGATACCACGGCCTCACAGAAAACCGGCGTGAAGCAGCACTGTGCTGTGTTTCGCTACGTGAGTGAGTGTACCGGAGGCGCAATCCGGGGGAAACGGGGGTTTAAAGGTAGGCAGCGCACTTCTGACTCCACTGGTGTCGCGGGTGTCTATGAGCGGCAGCATTGCTTATCATCAGGCGATCCGTGTACTCGTCTGCCGCCTATGACATAACATAAAAAAAAATCGGCGAAAATTAAAAAAAGGGACACCACAGCCCCACAGGGGATGGAGATGACAGGTGACTAACAAATAAACAGCAGAAGACGTGTGGTAGGGCACCGAAGGAACTGTAAAAGTAGTGACTATCACATGATAAGGGTTATTAAAACACGAGCGAGATTTTATCAAACGAGCCTTGGCGAGTTTTTTAATAGCATACGCGAGTGTTTTAATACCAAGTTATAGGTATGCAGTCTCATACCTACACTTACTTTATCTACATTTATGCTATAATTTCAAAGAAAGAAATTATAGGGAAACGCTTTAAATTATGGGGCAATATGATCAATAATTAATTGTTTTCACGGCAATTTAAAAAAAAAATGTTACATAGTGTGAAAAATCCATTACATTTGTAATTCTTTCTAATAAAATAAAATAAATCTTAAAAATTAGGGGAGGTCTTGATTTTTACAGGGGTCGATAAAGTGAAGCCACTAGTTCAAATGGTGTATCTTATGTGTGCAGTGTAAAATATATTAAATTACTTTTTACGATCCATTATGTATTATTTAACAAAATTATTTATCAAATTCTCACAACATCTCATACGTTGACCTGATTCCGTACTAAGTAGCTTAAGCACTTGTGTTACAGATATCAGACAACAGAGGAACACAAATATATACTTAAATACATATATTACACCCAGACACCGAACAAACACAAGTGTTCATCGCACGAATGTTTGTCCAGGGTGGGGATCGAACCCACGACCTTTGGCGTCAGAGGCAGGGTCACTACCAATTGCGCCATCCGTTCATTTAAAAAAAAAACATTCTTGAACTAATTATAATCGTAGGATACGTTCGGAACTTTCGGTTGGCAAGCCCGACTTGAAATTGGCCGTTTTTTTTTTACAAAAATGCCAAAAAATCGAGATATTTTAGTAAGTAATTAGAATGTTATGGTCTTCGTGTAACTAATCCAAAAATGGACTCAGAATTGTTTACGTTACAGATAGACCAGCAAACGGATAACATGATGGGAACCATATATCCCCAAATGGTATTAAGGAAAATAGTCTGTTTGTATATAGTTTGACATTAGTTTAAACTGGTAATTTATATTTCTTAAATTATTAATCACTATGATTAACTATTAAATAGGCATAAGTACGATAATATTTTCTGTTTTACATCTACTTTATGTAACCACCCTGTTTATAGGGAATAAATTATTTGATATTTGATACTCGTAGGCCAATTACGAAATGTAGTAATGACGACATTTTGTAAATCTACCTTTTGTTATTTAAAATAAGCATTTTTTGAACATGTTTCCGCACCCTGCTAACAAAGTCGTTTAATTAACACAAATTACTATAATTTGTTTATCGCACAGGAAAACGTTTAGTTTGTGTATATCTCATTATTTTAACGTGTTAATTGTAACAAGCATAGATTTGCTGCTGATAACTTTGTGTTATTGATAACATTACATCGAAAAAAATCTATAAAAAAAAATACTGCCTTTAAAAACCGCGAATTAAAAAGTGTGAAATAATATTTTTAACACTTCAGTTAACATCTTTAAACAGTCAGCGTCAAAAGTGACTTTACACTTTAGTACCGTCGAAGTAATATTTTTACGTACCCCTTAGAAACTCACTATAATAAGCAGAACAGTTACTTTGACACGGTACTAAGGTGTTAAGCTACTTTTGATGCTGACTGTACACTCGAAAAAAGGTGAACAAGTTGGGTGATTCTCCGAAATTTGAATTTCCGGTTTCTTCGCGTCGTTTTTAGTGTCTCATTTTTCAGCAATAGTCTATAATTTTGATTACAGACGGCGTTAAAGCTTGGGTATAACCTAGGAATACGATATTTTGCCACCGACTAAAAAGAACCGCCCCCCCCCCCCCCCCCCCTCGCACTCGCAATCACTGCTCGCTACACTACTGATGAAGAGGGAAAATTGTCGTCGAATTGAGAAGTGACGTCATTTTCTTACCACCTGCAAACTTCAGAAAAGAATAGTGTTAACTACCAGCGGGTGAAACTGAAACCGTTGATAAAGAATTGCCTTTTCAGTGATACCGCCACTAGGCGACACCGCGATCTCACTAGCGCCGCCTATCGATTTGACGATATTTTTGCAAAAAATGGGCAATCTTTGCTTTGCTTATTTTGAATGACATGGGGGGTAGGGGAGTCTAGATGATGATTACGACGTCATCGATAATCATTTTCTTCGCAACATAAATGGCAACCCTCACATTCTGTTTGCTTGAAAACGAAACGTATTTTCGGGGAATTACCGACAAATAAATGCATACGGTTAGTAGGGTTGCCGAGCTGTGCCAAAAAAAATCGAAAAGGAGGCATTCCCCAGCGTCAAAAAAAAACAAAAAAGGACAGGTAGCGAGGAGAACAAACAGCCGTTGGGGTGGAAAGCTTCTCGAGTGGAGGCCACGTACAGGAAGTCACAGCCGCGGCACCCCCCACAAGGTGGACCGGCGATCTGGTGAAGGTCGCGAGAATCAATTGGATGCAGGCGGCACAGGACCGATCTGTGTGGGAACATTGGGGGAGGCCTATGTCCAGCAGTGGCTGAAATGATGATGTTGTTAAATACAAACTCTCAATTAGTTCTTGCAATACGCTGACGGGTGTGTTTTCTATGTGGTTATGTTGGGCCCTTGCATTTCTCGTTGCATAACAGTCATATGCACTTGTTTTTGAAGAATGCAAGCCATTGTAAGCGCATGTTTACCTACACGCCGCCACCGGAGGTGCGCGCGAAAACAAACAGTTTCTTTCGAATTTTACAATATTTCCGCTGTCTGGCTGAATCAATGTTTTGACTATTTGAGATACCTGGTTAGAGTTAAAACAAATCAAAAATACTTTTGCATAGGCTTGTATAATTCGCCGTTTCCGTACGCCCGTCACGTCCGTACCAAAATCTGCAGGTTCTGCCGCGAGGACGAGGAAACGATTATCCACGTCCTCGGCGAGTGCATAGCGCTGCACCGCTGCAGAAGCCGGCACCTGGGAGCAAATCAAATCAAATCAAATAATTCTTTATTTGCATAGGCTTGTATACAGCACTTACAAATCGTCATACATTTTAATGACTTAAAACTATTTATAAGTACTTTATGTATAATTTACATGTTAATACATATATATGTTGATACATAAAATATACTAAAGAAATAAATAAACATAATGCGATTCTACCACCGGCTCGGAAAGTTGTTTCTGGTCGAGAAGATCCGGCAAGAAACTCGCCAGTTACTCTTTTTAATCGCCAAACTTTCATACAATGTTGTGTCATCATCATACCAAGCCATACAGTTTAATTGTTACACAAAATAAAATAAAGGAAATAATAATAAAATAAATATTATGAGGTAAACCGAAGCAGACCAGTCCCCAAAGGTGGCACCTGTTCACAAGTATGACGTACGTGTCAGCCATCATTTCACTCAACCATATTAGAGGGAATGTAATGACCCGCTACATAGCGCCACCACCTCAGAGACATTTGAGTGAGCATGACTACTTAGGTTCCCCTCATAGGTCAAAAAGAGTAGTAGTTACTTGAGCACACATGATCACAGCTGACGAGATCAAGAGCTCCCCCATCAGCTCCATTCTCGGGTTTATCCTGGAACTGGAGCTACATGAGGTGCTGTAATAGGTTACGCGGCTGCCACAATAGATCATCTACTGGTCGCAGTGGCTATGAGACGCAGGGCTCACCCCATTTCTATCAAATAAAAAAAAAACGCCCGTCACGATCAATTTAAATTGCTATATTCTTTGAACCTAACCAAGTAAGTACTAAGTAATGTAAGTCAAATATTTTATTACAACCAAAGAGTTTTGTTTAAGTTTGATAAAATGACTAAAAAGGTTTTAATACTGAAAAACCCTGGCCGTTATGCCTAAAAAAATGAGGTAGACGCCATTTTAGTTATAAATAAAAATCGTTGACATTGATTTTTTCTTCTATTTTTAAGGCTTCTCAAATATTTTGCAGCCTATTTTTCTAAATTCTTGACTAAATACCAAAGAGTTACAGCCTTTGTTACAACAATAATTATTTTTGAGAACATAATTTTTTAGATTGAAATTTTCATTAATTTTTTACTTAGACAATATTTTTTACAAGATTTTTACCGATTTCAAAAAAGGAGTAGGCACTACGTACGAATGAAAAGTGTATTATTAAGTAAATAATGCACTTAAAAAGTTTTCGACAGGCTTCGGGTGGGACTCAAACCCACGATCTTTTGCTAACCGGGCAACTGCTTTACCGACTAAGCTACCGGAAACCTTGGTGTGTCGACGAGTTTTATAAGTGCTTTTGCCTCGCCGTAGGCCGACGATAGTTCAATATTTGAAGAATAAATTGCAAAAAATTGCTATACTCCAAAAATTCTAATATTTATATTTATATTGAATGTTTTCAACCGACTTCAAAAAACGGAGGAGGTTCTCAATTCGACCCGAATAACTCCGCCAATTATGAACCGATTTGAACAAATCTTTTTTCGGCGTATAGGTAATACCTCAAGGGTGGTCCCATTTAAATTTAATAATAAAAAAACAACCTTGGGGGTTGTGCCCCCACGAGTGCGAGTATAGACGCAAATAGTGTGCGAGCGAGAAGTGAATAAATGCGCCGCCATTTCTGATCCCATTCTTTATCCGCACAGGCTGTACCTATTATGAGGTTTTAGGAATGTAAGTAAACGATAAAAAATAACGGTGTATATATAAATATCCAGGTTTAGGAAACAGGATACAATAATGGTTTGCTTTAAGGTGACGTTAAGGGGACCCTGGCGACGCCAATCGATATTAATTTTTAGTTACTAAACTGGATCTATTTTAAACAATTTCCGGGTTACAACCTCTCGACAAAACCTTATACTATTTATTAAATAACCATGCACAAATGTTGGGTCCGTTTTTGTACGCGAAAAATTTATTCACGCTAAAAGTGGCCGCTTTTGGCGGTAATCAATTTTTCACGTACGCGTTGGACCCAACATTTGTGCATGGTTATTTAATATATAGTATAAGTGTTTGCCGAGAGGTTGTAACCCCGAAATTGTTTGAAATAGATCCGGTTTAGTAGCTAACAAACAAAAAAAAAAGATTAGTGTCGCTAGTCAGAGCTACCCGTCGCCTTAAGGAAGAGTGGCTTCCCAGACACAGGTGCTCATTTGGTACTTACTAGAGGATGTCAACACCTAAATTGTAATAGTTGTTGTTGAAACGAATACTTAAACATTTTTTTTTCGTTTCAACAACAACCATTGATTTACTATCCATCAGATGACCCACTTGTTCTAGCATAAAAAAAACCGTCCAAGTGCGAGTCGGACTCGCCCATAAAGGGTTCCGCGTACAACGTAGAGCTGCTCGAATTGTCGGTGACTTGACTCTCTCTAGTCGACTTGATCCTCTAGCATTTCGGCGGGGCATAGCTTCCTTCAGCATTGTATACCACATCTATCATGGGGAGTGCTCTGAGGAACAGTTCGATCTACTCCCTGCAGCCGAATTCTTACATCGAACCACTCGCAAGCGATTGTCATTCCATCCCTATCATCTCGATGGATGGCGGTCTAATACTGTGCGTTTCTCCCGAAACTTTCTACCACGTACCTCAGTTCTGTGGAACGGTTTGGCTGCAAGAGTATTTCCGGACGGCTACGACTTAGGGACCTTCAAGAGACGAGCGTAGTCTTTTTTTAAAAATCCGGCAACACACTAGCGATCTCTCTAATTTCGCGGATGTTCATGGGCGGCGTTGATTACTTTCCATCAGGTGACTCGCTTGCTCGTTTGTCCGCCTCTAGCATAAAAAAAAAGATATTACTTAATTGTAAAATAATTGAGTTGACTAAATGGAAGGTAAATTCAAAACAATTTTCGTTGTTTGTTTTCGTGGTAATGTATATCATAGATTTTTTTTACTTTCAGAATTCTTTTATCATAGAAGTTAGAGGAGAGGAGGGGGGGGGGGGGGGGGACATTTTATCACTTTTAGAGCGTCTCTTGCGCAAAACATCATTTATAAAGACCCATCCATAAATACCCCACACGTATGGGTTTCATGATTAAAAAAAAATTGAGTTTCAGTTGTAAGTATGGGGAATGAAAATTTAGGGGGGAATTTTCATTTTTTTCCCTATTTTAGTGTAAAAATCGTAATGCGGTTAACAAAATACGTGTATTTACCAAGTTTCAGTTATTTCAGTTCTTATGAATTCGGAACAAATTGGCTGTGACATACGGACAGACGGACAGACAGACAGGCATGACGAATATATAAGGGTTCCATTTTTCGTCATTTAGCTACTGAACCCTAAAAAAACACATATACGTATACTGCTAAAATCATAATCCTTCCTTTTAGGCTTCGCCGTAATCGGGTAAAAAATTTCTATTTATCTGTGAAAATTTCGCCAAAATGGCTGTTGAACGAAACAGGGGCCAACGTAACATTAGGCCCTTGGCTGGGACGCGGTACGTACCGCCCGTCCCGGAAAGTAGGTCAGGGGCCGACCGGGACACACTGCGTCATAACAGCTGTAGGTAGCTGGGACGTGCCCTGGCAATGCTGTAGAAAATATACAACCTCTTATACATTGACCTGATTCCGTACGAGTAGCTTAAGCACTTATAGGTATTACTTATATATGTGGCAACCTATTAAGGCGACGGGTAGGGCACACTAGCGACACTAATCAATTTTAATTTGTAGCTACTAAACCGGATCTATTTTAAACAATTTCGGGGTTACAATCTCTCGGCTCAATATACAATTTATTTAATACTTATAGTTAACTGTTTGATAGATAGATAGATATTATTTATTGCACAAAAACAAAATACAAGTATGATATAACAGACATTACAATAAGGCGGTCTTATCGCTTCTAGCGATACGGTCCGTTTTTATAAGCGAAAAATTGATTAAATTTTTCGCGTACGCGTTGGACTCGACATTTTTACATGGTTATTTAATAAATAGCTTAAGTGTTTGCCGAGAGGTTGTAACCCCGAAATTGTTTAAAATATATCCGGTTAGTAGTCAAAAATTTAAATCGATTGGCGTCGCTAGTGTTCCCTACCCGTCACCTTAAGGTCAGAATCCATTGAACAAAGATAGGCATACCTACTCATTGATTTGTGGCTGACCGTACCTACTATTGGTTAATGGTAAATGGCCGCCGAAAAAATACGACCAGTTGGTATACCCTTTTCGTATAATTAATATTTATCCTTTGAAAACAAAATTTAATGTAGAATTAATCCCTCTGTCACAGACAAAGGAAATATAAGCCGATGAAAGGCTGAAATGGGCTGAAATATAATAATCAATACTTTCAGTAGGGTTCCGATAATACCAAGATTTTTACAAACATTTTTGTAATTAACTAGTGGCCCGGCCTCACTTCGTTTCAGTTCATTAGTTCCACTTTACACCAATAGATGGCGCTAGGTGTCGATAACATCGCGCAAACGTTTCGTGTTTTTGGATCTGTAGGATTTACCTTTTCATATGTAAATTGTATAAATGACAGACAAACAGACGGAGCACCTAATAAACGATTGCCTCCGCCTATAGACACCCATGTAACATAGCGGAGTAACAAGTGCGCTGCCAACCTGTAACTCCCCATCCCCCGGATTGGGCCTCTATCCTAACTCAGTCGACGTACACCAGCGCAGACGATGCTTCTTGCCACGGTTTTCTGTGAGGCTGTGGTATCCGGAGGACCCGGTCCATTAATGCCGAAGTGTGACTCTCCCTCTGTCAAACGGTAAAAATAATCTAATATGTATAAGGGTGCCATACGTTCCGCATATAGATCTTCTGTCTGATTGATTGAAAGAGAACACTACGTGGGTGGGAGAGCCACGCTTCGGCATGAATGGGCTGGCTCGACCGGAGTAATAGGTACGACGGCCTCACAGAAAACCGGCGTGAAGCAGCACTGTGCTGTGTTTCGCTGCGTGAGTGACTGTACCGGAGGCCCAATCCGGGGGAAGGAGAGGTTTAAAGGTTGGCAGTGCACTTGTGACTCCACTTGTGTCGCGGGTGTCCATTGGCGGCGGCAATCGCTTACTATCAGGTGGTCCGTCTGTTCGTCTGCCACCTATGACATAAAAAAAGTAACTATTCAATTTTACTTGTATAAAACACGGTATATAGCCGTGTGGTCCCCGGCAGAGTAGAATTGGCCACCCTCACTCTTACCGAGGTGTCGTAAAAGGCGACTAAGGTAAAGCTGCTGGCATGATCATCAGCACCCAGAGAAGGAAAACTCTGCATTTATATCTAAACCCTCGCCAACCCGACTGCCAAACGTGGTGAGTATGGCAATTACCCCTCATGTGATTGAGGGAGGCCCGTGCCCCAGCAGTGGGGACTTAAAGGGGCTGATGATGATGATGATGGATATTTTTTTTAAAATAAGCCTTTGAGGATATCTTTTCAGCCTCTAGTTTACATCACATGCTTTCCTAAATAATGTAATATGTTTATGTACGAGTGCAAACATTATTCCATAAATGGTCAATGTCTCTAAATACTTGTTTACAAGACTCATCGGGACGAATTAATGAATGAATGAATCTTTTCAAATGGCAAAAAACGGAACGGAAAATAATGTATATTTCTGCCATTCTCAATTTCATTTGTTAAATTACTTTGCACTGCCTTCCCTTATTACGAATACGATATTTCTTTCCTCTACCCAAAGGTTGTCTGGAAGAAATCGCTACAAGCGATAAGACCGCCTTATTGTACTGTCTGTTGCTGTTGTATCATGCTTGTATTTTATTTTTGTGCAATAAAGAATATCTATCTATCTATCTAACCCTTATAGATTCGTCATGTCTGTTCGTCCGTCCGTAAGTTACAGCCACTTTTCTCCGAAACTATGAGAATTATACTATTGAAACTTGGTAGATAGATGTATTTTGTTAACCGCATTACGATTTTTACACAAAAATTTGAAAAAATAAAAAAATTGGGGGGTCTCCATACTTGAAACTGAAACTCAAAAATTTTTTTCATCAAACCTATACGTGTGGGATATTAATGGATAGGTCTTTAAAAATGATGTTGAGGTTTTTAACATTTTTTTCTAAACACAATACTTTGCGCAAGACTCTAACTTCTATAATAAATGAATTATAAACCTAAAAAAATATATTATGTACATAATCATGAATACTAACAACGAAAATTGGTTTGAACTAGATATAGTGAGTAGTGTTTTTTAATACGTTATAAACCGTAAACCGCAATTTACCTTCCATATATCTTACTTGCTGCTACGGAACCCTTCATGGGCGAGTCCGACTCGCACTTGGCCGGTTTGGTTTTGCATAAGTACGGTACAGAGACCTACGTCTTAAGATTTTAAAAGAGATCAGCATACTTAATTATTAAATGGCATCATCGAAACCTACATCCGCCTACATACAGTCCGATGTTTTTTTTGCAACAAATATCCTATTTTTATCAGTGATAATATTGGTCTCAATTTTTTTTATTTTATTGGTCTATAAGCTAACGCTTGACCACAATCAACGAAAGCGACGATGAGGTCTAGGACGATACGCTTTTGCTTAAAAGATGCCTGTTCACTCTTGCCTTAAAGATGTCCAGATTATAGTGGCCAGGAAAAATAGATCTCGGCAAGGAGTTCCATTATAAATGTGGAAGCGAATCGCTTCGTGCGGGACACAGTTGATAAATACGCTAAAGCATTATCGACACTCCGCCATTTTGGACAGAAAGTTACCTACCGTATAGGGTTGTCCTCTTATTTTTGTAAAATATTATTTGTGATCATAACTCGAAAAATATAGCAGACAACAGTAAATTTCCCTCCCCCCCTCCCCCCAATCATATCACTTTAAAATCCGAAACCATTTTTCGATAACATACAATAATAAGACCGCCGAAATTGTACAATTAAGTTTCTGTAATGCCTAGATTTTAAAGTTGTGTTTTTTTTTGTGCAATAAAGTATATCTATCTATAACTAGCTGACCCGACAGACTTCGTCCTGTCAAAAATTTTTGCAATGTGGCAACAAATATGAACTTTATCTAATAGCAATAAAACTCAAATTGATTCTACGTTTTTGTTAGAAAACGTTTGTATGTGGAAAAGAAAAGGGCTGTTTTTAGGGTTTTCCCGACAATTATTCGTTCTCGCCGTAAGAACCATCCTTGGACTTCAACGAACATTTTAAAAAAAGAATAGGCCAAATTGGTCCAGGCGTTGTTGAGTTATGCACTTACCAACACATTTTGCGATTCATTTTTATATTATAGATAATTTATCTACTTATTTTCTCTACCAAAAAAAAAAGTTAGCGACACAAAAGTAAAACCGACAACCCTGAATTTAGTTCCTACGATTGTACTCCGATGGGACCTTAGAATCCGTGTAAAGTGCGCGTCTGTGTGCGTGCGTAGGTAATCGCGCGTTTGTTCATAGTGTCCATACTGCTTGCGTATATATCTCCTGTGTGGATAAGGGGTAGTTCTACCATATAAGGATGAATGCCCTCGCCGCGCCTGGAATGGACTGGCTGAATTTCGTTAAAATCAAAAAAAATCTATTGCCTTTTGTTAGCACGTTGTACTTTTTACTTTTTGAAAAAGAAGATGGCCGCGGTAAAGATATTTCTCTACAAGGCCTTGAGCCTCTACGCAAGAGTGTCGTACCCACCCGTTTGTGTCGTGGGCGGCAAGACGCGGCCCGCAGACACGTGACCTAGATCCACCGCTCAATGCGGCCCGCAGTGCGGCGGCCCGCCTACCGACTTCGGCTGAGGGATGGCTTTTTTCCGGAGCGACTGGCAATAGGCTTGTGTCCTATTTTTTTCTCTTGTTGGTAATAATATAAGAACCCCTCAAAAGTGAAAACTTCGGTGAAAGAAGCTTGAAAACTCTTCGAGATAGGACAATTTGACTAATACTGTGCGTTTTCGCGGAACTTTCTACCACATACCTCAGTTCTGTGGAACAGTTCATCTACAGGAGTGTTTCCCGACGGGTAGGGCACATTAGCGACGCCAATCGATTTAAATTTTTAGCTACTAAACCGGATCTATTTTAAACAATTTCAGGGTTACAACCTCTAGACAAACACTTATTATTAAATAGCCATGCAAAAATGTTAGGTCCAACGCGTACGCGAAAAATTGGCGTGAATCAATTTTTCGTGTACAAAAACGGACCCAACATTTGTGTATGGTTATTTAATAAATAGTATAAGTGTTTGCCGAGAGGTTGTAACCCCGAAATTGTTTAAAATAGATCCGGTTTAGTAGATAAAAAATAAAAATCGATTGGCGTCGCTAATGTGCCCTATCGGTCACCTTAAGGTGAGAATCCGAATAAAGATGGATTTGTATATGAATGAATTAATATACTTTTATTGCACTCAAAATAAAGTATGAAAACTTAAAAACTAGGTATTACGATGTATACAAGGAAGGCGGCCTTATCACTATGAGCGATCTCTTCTAGGCAACCTTTCGGTAAAGGACGCTTGATGAAGGTGTAGGGCGATGCAATTTTAAATATTCATATACTTACACAGAAAGTATAAATACAAATACATAAATAAAATATGAATATACTAATACATACAATTTATAATATGTCGCAGTCATCTGGTTAAATTGACCATTAAACGCCTAGGGCGCTCGTCAAGCGGACGGATGCGCAAGAGGTCCCGGGTTCGATCTCCAGGTCGGGCCAAAAAATTGTACCTAATTTTTCGGTAAGAAATTCTTAGTATCAGCCCGGAGTTTGAAAGTCGGCAGTCTTGTGCCCCCGTGCCTCGCAATCGGAATATGTAGGCAAGGGAATAGAGAGTGCACTTGTGTTTGCGCACACACTTGAGCACTATAATATATTCTGCGTACGTGGCTGATCGTTAAGATAAGATTAGGATATTAATACAAACATTTGTGTGCATGAACGTTTGTATTGGTCTGGGTGTTTTCTAGGTATTTTTTTTTTTTTTTTTTTTAATTCTAATGCAATTCCACGGACACTGGTTCCGTGCCTTTATTGTGCTTGTTTTTAAAGTGTTACAAATTATTTTTGATATTTGCTCCGCGATAAAATTAAACTAAATTAAATTACAATAACAATCTTAAGTTTAGGCAGTCGTGCATGGTTAATGTTAATAAAATGTACTGTCATTATTATTTTTTGGGGTAGGAGGTATGGTGATTTTATGTAGTTAAGGACCTCAGAGGAGGGTTCAGGGGTATGTTAGTACTTTATCTTTTATTTGCAAGCTTGTCCCTAACCGCGTCATCGCCCCGGCGGATCGCCATTTTGAGGTTGTACTCGGTTATTTTTTCGATGGTAGCCTTCGATGCCATTGATATTAGGCGCGCTGTGGCGTCGTTAGTGGCGTTATCTGTATAATATACACAAGTTTTTGTGTGTCTGGAGATGGCTACCACCGCGTGTGGGACACTTTGTAGGAGATGGGACTGTTTGGGAGTTGTTCTGACTATCGCAACGTTCTCGAATGTCTGTCCCTGGGCTTCGTGGATTGTCAGAGTGCGCGATCCTTCGTCTGATCCGTACCCCTGGCTGATTAAGAGAGCTTTCTCGGCCTGGGTGTGAACGAGATACAGGGTTCTTTCGGACTTGGGTATCTGCGCATCTGAAAATCGTTTCAGCTGTAGGGACTTAGTTCGGGTGTTAGCCGAGTATATGCCACTGTAGATTTCTCTAAGGGCATACGCTACGTCTTGTGGGTTGCGATAAGTGCACAACAACTCCTTTGTGATGTTGGTGATTTTGTTTGGTCTGTTGTAGTGTAGGGGAAAGAGATTGCAGCGGTCAATATAAGGGAGTTGGTTGTTGTCACCCAGCAGCGTAACCTTGCTGGCTTTTACTATTTGGATGGCCAGGACTATGGATCCGAAATGGTTCATAAGGGCTTCGTCCACCACTAGGTGTGTACACGATTCACCCTTACTCATACCATTTACAAGTAGGGATGCCATGGTCCTCACTCTTTTCTTCGCTTTATCTCCAATTCGTAATTCCAGCTTCTCTCTGAGGTCATTTGCTGCCTCTGTGGTGGTGGTGACAATCATGTCCTCTTCGACGTTTATTTGGGACATGACCCATGTCGTCTTGCCGCACCCTGGGACTCCGTTGACCCAATCAATGGCAGGTTTTATCCAGTGCTCCGGTTTTCTGCCTTCAGACAAATCTCCAGAAATAGTGTTGGCCATTTCCAAAATTTTGTCGTCAAGCATCACCTTGGTGCACTTAGCTACCACTACTAAAGGGTCTCCGGCAGGTGTTCTAAAAGTAATCTTCCCATCCTCTTCCTTTTGGTTTTCGTCCAGATTCACGAAACCACACGTCTTGCTGTAGCCTGCCATATAGGACCCCGACATCTCTCCCAGTAGGACTGTAGAGGTGTCGTTGTCGTATATAGCTGCCTCAGCTTCCCTCAGTTTGATTTGCAACATTCTGCCGTTTAGGCCGACTAAACCTCTCCCGTAGGTCGTGATGATCTCTTTGCAGATATCCTCATTGACTTTCCGGGTGGCTCTAGTGACTGCTACAAATTCTATGAAAGCATTGAGCATGTGGTCTTCTGGTTCTACCGCAGGTCGGAGTTCAGGTGGTGTCACTTGTCCCATGTCTGCTCGGGTGCGGTCTTTCGGTGTTGATGGCTCTGGTCCCAACTTTTTTGTGGGGGTCGCCATATTTTCAATCGCAGATTGGAGCGCTGCAATCTCTCTCATCCGTCGCAGCCTTTTCGCTACCACTTCGGGGATTGAACTTATTGCTCTGCTTAGTGTGGAGAGTGCGGATTCCTTTTTTCTCTCCTTTAGGATGTCGCTCTCTTTTGTGCTCGCATCCTGTGAAGCCTCAGCTCTTTCCTGGACAATCCTGTTCTCCAACAGCTCGGACCCGCTGATGTCTGTGCCGACTATCGGATGGTCCCAGCAGTCGGTGGGACGTTCTTCAGGATTTGGCTCTTGAGGTCGCTGTCTAAGATAACTGAGGTTTTGGCCTCTATCCTCGTAGACAATGACTTCATGATGCTTTGAGGCTGCCAGGGCTCCAAGATAATCCTCGGCCATGCCCTTTTCGAGGCTCACGACCATGGCGTCGACACTGATTGTTTTTGAGGGAGCGCGTTCGCTTGTGCCCCTCTCGCCTATCTTTGCCAGCACCTTGCAGGCTTGTTGAAATTCCGTGGTATCAAGTTCTCTGCAGAAGAGTGCGATGGTCTTGTTTTTCCTTCGCACTATCCTGCAGGTCTGCTTTTCCACGGATACCACTTGCAGTTCATTGAACGCTCTACGTTTCATGGTGGTTTTGAAGGTGCTGCCATTGAGAAGCGAGGCTAGGCCCGGCGAGATGCTCACAGTGTTTTTCGCCATAGCCGTGCAGAACGCGATGCCCACTCTTTCGGAATTTGCTTCCATGAAGAGGGCGACACCTCGCAGACGCAAACTGGGCTTTCCTGTCTCCCCCGATTGCAGTAGGTTAAAGGGGCGGTGTGTGATTGTTAGGTGTTGCTGTATTTGTGTAATTTGTGTGTTGGTTGTCGGTGTTGAATGGGTTGTTGTTGTCTGTGCTATTGTAGGGTTGGCCGTAGTTCGTGTGAGAGTCGGGTTGGTTGTAGTCCGTGTGAGAGTCTGGTTGGTGACCGGAGTCGTTCCCAGAGTGCTGTTGCGTTTTGTGGTTATCGAGGCAATTATATCTACGTATTGTAGGAATTTTTGCCTCGTGTCCGCCCCGGCTAATAGGTCTGGCAGCTGGTCTTTTGTAAGCTCCGTCTGAATGTCGCATTCCAAGTGGTATCTAGCCTGTAGGAACCGCGGGCAGTCGAGCAGTATGTGCCACACCGATTCGCTGATGTTCTGATCGCACTCGCAACCGGGGTCGCTTCTCAGCTTGAACCGGTGCAAATACTCTCTGAATCCACCATGGCCTGTCAGAGTTTGTATCTGGAGCGGGGTCAGTTTCGTTTCTCTCACGATGCGATACGCTTTGGCCACATCTGGGAGGAAGGTCTTCGTCACTGATCCCGTTGTTGAGGTAATGTACCGGTCTTGCCACCTGCATACAGTTTCCTCCCTTATTTTTTTCCTGACATACGATAGTGGAACTTCTGCGTAGTCGGGGGAAGGCTTCTCGGAGTGGGCAGCTGATTTTGCCAACTCGTCAGCCCTTTCATTTCCCTCGGTTCCAACATGAGCTCTGAGCCAGAATAGTCTCACCTGTTTTCCTGAAGCACGGATGTCTGATATGTTCTCCCCAATGGTTTTGGCCAAGGGGTGAAGGAGTTTGGGGTTGGACAGCAACTCCAGCGATGATCGTGAGTCGCTGAGTATGTTGACTGTGTCCCGTTCGCTCTCCTTCGCCTTTAGCACCGCCCTATGGAGAGCATATAGTTCCGACTGGAACACCGTGCAGGTCGGGTCCAGGCTGAAGGTATCGTTGACCTCCTCTTTTCCATTCTCCCACCAAGTCAGGGCCGCTCCTACTTTGCCGGCTATTTTACTGCCGTCGGTGTAGATCTGAGGGCCCTTTATTTTGTGGGTTTCTTGGGTTTGAGGGTCCATGTTCTCCAATAGCTCGTAGTCCACCGTGGTCTTTTTAGCGGGATGGGGTAGGTTGAGGAATTTAACTTTTCCTTCGAGCTTCCTTTCTGGAGGAACATAGTCTGTCGTGATGCCCTTCTTTGCCTTGTACAGGGTTGCGGCCTCTTGTATGCGCAGATCGAGTGGAAGCGTTCCGGAAAGTGCCAGCACTGCCGTCAAGGACGTAGTGCGGTATGCCTTGCAGATTTTTTGCGCAAAGCTTCTCTGGATCGCATCCAACTTCTTCCTGTTCATCTGGAGCTCTGTCGATTGTGACCATGCGCTTGCCCCGTACGTCATTATAGGCTCGATGACTGAGACGTATATAGTTCTCACTATTTCTCCGTTAAGACCCCAACTGACCCTCGCTGCACGCGCTAGTTGTTTGTATATGTCCGCAGCTTTCTTACATTGAGCGGTAACGTGTGCATTGAAGTTCAAGTTTTTGTCTATGTAGATGCCGAGAAGTTTTATCTTATCAACCAGTGAGATCTGAATTCCGGACATGATTATCCTGGGGAGGCCGAACTTTAGTTTTTTAGTGAGCAGCATTGCGGATGTTTTGTGCGCTGCAAAGTTCAGTTTGTTGATCTTACCCCAGGACACCACTTTGTCCAGAACTTGGTTGATGGGACTCTCCATCTCTGACACTGTTCTACCAGAGAAGACCAGAACTACGTCGTCAGCGAAAGCCTGACAGTGGACTTTTTCTTTGGACAGTGTATCCAGCAGCGGATCCAGAATGAGATTCCAAAAGGTTGGGCCTCCTATGGAGCCTTGCACGCAGCCTTTATTGGTATCCCTCTCGCTGGATGCTCCTGCGTAATTCACCGTCACTTTCCTGTCAGACAGGTATGAGTCCACTATCCTATAGAGGTTTCGGGGGCAATTTTTCTTGATAAGTTGGAGTTTTAGAGCCGGCCACCACGCGTTGTCGAAGGCTCCTTCTATGTCCAATGAGACCAGAATTACAGATTTCCTCTGTGCCTGCTCATTGCGTATGTGGTCCATCAAGTCGTAGAGAGCGTCCTCGGTTCCGCGCTGTGGCATGAAGCCGTATTGGCGCGTGTTGATTGTCGGAAGAAGGTGCCATTGGAGTCTTCCCACCAGTAGTTTTTCGATCGTTTTCCCAAGTACCGATAAGAGTCCTATGGGGCGATACGATTTTGGTTGGGTGTAGTCGTCCTTGCCAGGTTTCCGAAGGATGACGACATGGGCGGTTTTCCACGGCTTGGGGAAGTACTCGATGGCTAAGCATTTGTTTGCGATTGCCATAAATACATCTCGTTCGCTGCGGATTGCCCTTGCGCAGATGTCTGAAGTGAATCCGTCCGCTCCCGGTGCTTTCTTTGGGTTTTGTGTTTTTAGCACAGCCTCCACTTCGGCAACCGTGAACGGGGGGTCGTCACTTCCTAGTCTGCTTTCCTCTGGCGTTCCACTTCTAGTCAGGTCTCGGAGATAAGTATGGTGCAACTGGTCTGTAGATACAGAGTCTCTAGGGTAGAAGGTTTCTGCGAGAAGGTTAGCCGATGCATTCGGACTCAGTGTCTCGCCGTTCGCTCCTTTCAGCAATACGTCCTCCTGTCTACCAGATATGTTCCGTAAGACCCTGTATATTCCATCCCACATACTCTCCCTGTCCTGTTTGGTGCAGAACTCCTTCCAGCTTCTCGTCTGCGCTTCAGAAGCTTTTTCGGCATAGAGTTGTCTCGCTGCCTGATACTCCTGATATACCAGCTCCAGTCGGGGGGGCGCTGCGTTCCTGATGCGTCGCTTTTTACGCAATACATCCCGCTTGAGCTCTTTGATCTCCTCTGTCCACCAAGGTGGGGTTGCCTTGCTCCTCTTTGTGCCAGTTTTGGGAATTGCTCTGTCGCACGCTTCCGTAATGGCTGAGGTGTAGTCCCTTATGATGGCCTCCATCTCTTCTCCAGTTTTGACACTATCGATCGCGCCTATTGTGAGGCTTTTTTTTCCTAGGGATTCGTGTAGTTGTCGATCAAAATCAATCCATTTTGCCTTTTTAGTGTTGTACCTTCTGGTTGTGGGGTGTTCTACTTTTTGTAGTTTCTCCCCGACAACCAGTGTGAAGGTAATGGCGTTGTGGTCTGATGTGGTAAGATCTCGATCGACTTTCCACTCTTTTATTTTCCCTAGCAGAGGTGCGCCGCACGCCGTCACGTCCACAAAGCTTGTGCACAGTTTCCCTCCGCGGTACTCTTCGTAGGTCGGGGTGTCTCCGCTGTTTAGGATGTGAAAGTCCATCTCATTTAGGAAGGAACTATAGGCTTCGCCGCGCTGGTTTTCAGATGAGCTGCCCCACCATTGACTCCAGGCGTTGACGTCACCCCCTATGATCACATTTGGGGTGTTCAGGTGTTGGCATATTGCCTTGGTCCTGTCTGTGTACGGCTCTATGGGTTGGTCTCCCTCGTAGTAGATTGACACTACTCCAAGCTTAAGTTTGCCGGCTTCCAGGAGCACCGCGCATTCGGTTTCAGTTACAAGCTGTGGGTCGTGGATGACTCTCAGCTTGTCACTAAAAATTATTATGGCAGCCTTGACTGGTTTTTGCCTGTTCACTGTGCATTGAATTACCCTGGTGCCTGGGAACTGTTTTACTGTTCCTGTGGAACCCACATAGGGTTCCTGCACCAGAGCTATTGCCGCACCGCGATTTTCCGCAGCTTGGAGTAGCTCTGCTGTGGCCCGTTTGGACTTTCGCAGATTGGCTTGGATGAAGTGAAGCCTTGTCGTGTCGGCCACAGGGGAGATTGAGCCGTTCGTGCTTGAGGTGCCCTTAGCAATACGCTATGCGGGAACGCGCTATATTGTCCCATGTTTGCCATTGCGGGCATCTTGGGTCAAAGGCCATGTGTGGGTTGTTTGTGGTATCTGCTTTGGCCCGTTGACAATTTTTGCAGTGTGGGTCCTGTTCCTGTGCTCGTGCAGGACAGTTCTGCCAGAAGTGCTCCTCTCCACAGTAACTGCAGAGTTGTGTGCCCTCCTTGCATAGTGTCCTGGTATGTCCGAAGCCCAGGCACTTTGCACATTGAATTAACGGGGACTGGTCCTCCACGATTCTCTTTTCGAGACCTATGTGGACGTATCCTGCCTCCATCAATCTCTTGTGCAGTTGGGGTGACACCTCCACTACCGGATGGCATTGTAGCTGATTCCTCGCCTTCTTCCTGTACTTCACCCGGACGTAGGTCTCGTTGCCCTTAAGGTCCTCAAATAATTTCTTATTCTGCGCCCTCAGATTTGCAATGATATCCTCGTCCTTGTGATAGGCCAGTACATTACGTATCCTGACCTGAGGGTTGTTCGTCGTCGCCTGCTTTACTCGCAACGTCTCATTGGTGTTGATTCGCTCAACCAGTCTCTTGACATCCTCCTCCCTCTCGCAGCTCAGAACAATCTTTCTATCCTTGGCCTTCCTCACCCTGTCCACTCGGACCCCAGTATTTTTAAAATCTAGGGTTCCCCTTATCGCCTCAATGACGTTTTCGCCGGTCTTGGTGGGGTCCGTCGACGTGACGATCACAGCGTGGCTCGGTCGTAGGGTGGGGGGGGCTTTGGCCGCTGCTGCATATGAGGGGTACGCTCTTGTGGCTGGCGGTAGAGGGGGGTTGTTTGCTCGCCTGAGGGAGGAGTTGAAGAACGTCAAGGTCTGATTGAGAGCTTTCGACTGGTTGGCTACCTCCGACACATCAGCTCTGAGAGGGTTTAGAATACTCTCTAGCTGAGTAGCCGTGTCGGTGATTGCCTATTCAGTTGCCAGACCCATCGATGTTGGATTGGGAGCTCCTTGGGTATATGCCACGTCTTTGACCTCACGCACTTCCTCTAGGATCTCGCGGGCTTTACTCATTATAGGTGCTGTCGCCAGGGTCAGGTCCTCCTTAACTTCGGACCTCAACGCAGGTTTGGGACCTTCTAGAAGTGTGCGCACCTCTTTCAGGTCCTCATGCATCGAGTTCAGGCTCTGTCGTATTTCGACAAGGTTTCCGTCCGTCGTTTGTGGAGGCCTTTCCGGGGTCTCGGATCGTTGACTGTTCGATCTACCCTCTTTTGCGTCCAGTTTAAAATAATGAATCTCGTTCGCGAGATCCCCGAGTTTTTTACTGATGTCGGCCAGGGCCGGTCCGGTTTCTGTGTCTGTGCTCGCCGGTTGTAGAGGTTTGGCTATGGTAAGAATTTGCGCTGCGATCGGTTCCGCCTGCTTAGTCTCGAGATGGACTGCCTTTATTGTCTTTTTGACAATTCCTTCCAGTTCGAAATCGAGCCAGCTCTGCACCTGCTGCAGCGCCATCCTTGTTCCGTCTGCCTCTTGAAGCCGTCGTTCATATTCGACTTTCTGCCGGTCTAACTCTTGTCTATGAGAACGCTCCATCCTGACCGCTTCCCTAGCTGCCCTCACTCTCTCTTTCTCCAGGTTTAACCGGTGTCGGTTCCTTGAGTCTGCGAGCGAGAGCACCAGTTCGTTGAGGTTAGAAAGGCACTCAACCGCTATAGCTCTCAAATCCTTTTTCAAGGTCTTCGAGCTCTCTAGTGCCTCTTTCCCCACCTGGTAGTATTCCCGGGCTCTGTCTGTGGCGAGGTCTTTGCACACACCTGTGTGTGCTCCTCCTAGCGGCGGGAGGATACTCTGTCTGCCGGTCTCGCTTTCGACATCTGTCCAGGCGTCGTCGCTTGCGATCTCTGACTCCCAGATTCCCAATTCCCGTAGGTCCTCCTCTACTTCCGAACGTAGGGTTTTGGTGTCCGGGAGCTTTTTTACCCCTTTCTCCCCCTCCTGGTCCACCCTCCGTTCCGGTGTCATAGATAACACAATAGAGTAGTGGTCTCTTTGAGGGAAGGTCTGAGCGAGTTCGCAGCTTTCCTCGATTGCTGGCATTTCCGGAGTGGGGGTTTTCTTATGCGTTGAGGTTGTTACTGTAGGTGTATGGATTTGTTCCTGATCTTTCGGCGGCGAAGTCAGGGTCGCGTCCAGCATCGATACGTCGGCCAGTTTTCTGGTATCGTCTACCACTGTCCGCCGTGCCGTAGCCTGCGCGTTTTTCAGCGACACCGCTCGTCTTAGTCCTCCGGTCGCCGTCTTTTTCGATAGGCCTTGCTTGAGTGCGATGGTGCGACAAAGCTCTGTGGGGATCTTTGTTGCCGGTACACTGACTCGCTTCGTGATTCGGCCTGTCTTTTTGGGTTGTTTTTTTGTTTTGTGTGTCGGTGTGTGCCCTGGGAGGGCTTCAGTTTGTGTTGTGTCTGTTGGGCCTTGCGGCCCAGTGTGTTCTTGTTTCCTATTATTTTTGAAAACTGTTCTTGATTGCGTGTGTGTTGGTGTGGTGTGTGATATGTGTGCGGTGTGTGTTTTGTGTGTCATGTGAGTTGTGTCTGGTGTTTGTTGTTTTGAGTCCTGCTCTGTATCGGGTGAAGTGTGGGGAAGTGGGGGAGTTTTAGTAGTTGGTGTGGTTTTAGTGGTTAAGGGTGGTGTGTTGACTGAGGGGAGGGAGGGGCCTGACGGCCCCCCTTTTGTGACCGTCCCAGATGTTATTGGGATAATTGGGTTGAAAAGGGGGGCCGCTCTCCCACTCGCTACCGTAGCGTTGGCGCTAGGATTGGGGGAGACCCGGCTGGGTGCCTGCGTCCAAGCCATCTCCAAATGCCCTACCTCTGAGGTCTCCCTTGGGGGGGGAGAAGTGGGAGGGGTGGTGTTGTTGGGGATGTTGGATGCAGACATAGTGGTGTTAGTTGATGTGTATGTTTTTTGGTTATTAGTGTGTTGGTGTGTGTGTGTTTGTTAGTCTTATTGCTACTTAAGATTACTTAATATTAATTATTATACTACTTAAAAATATTGACTGCCTATACTATGGTGTTAGGAAATTATAGAGGGGTGGTTATTGGAGGGGGTAGGGGTTGGGGTGAGAGGGTTTTGATGTAGCCCGGTGAGAAGGGGAAGGTTCTTGATCCCACGATGAGGTGAGTCCAAGTCCCGTTGTCCTGCTGTAGATGGTTGAGGAATTCCCTGGATTACTTTCGTTGGGGCTGACGATGGTCTTCAGCGCAAGTAATTCACACTCTTCGGGCCGTCGGACGTGTCTTTAGGTGAGGCTAATCTTGTTGATAAAGATTCACGGCGCGCCACACTGGCGGCACGTGTAAGTCTCGTAAAGTAGGTCACCACTTTGTTTGAAAATTAGCCTGCTTTTGGACACCTCTATCTCCTCAAGGGGTTGGCGGAGAGTCCTGGTCGATACGTCGTTTGATGGGGCTCGTCGTCGTCTTCCAGGAGGTGGTTATGTGATGTGTGTGTGATCCGCGGTTAGGCTGTTATTTACCGCTAAAGTTGAGGTCCTGTATCTCCTAGGTCCTGGCTGCTACAGTGCTGCGCACATAAATCCTGGAGAATTGGACACTGATGAATCACTAGACACACGTTTTGGGGGGATTTGGAGCACTTTTCTATTTTTACAGAATTTTTTCGCGGAGCGATATGATGTTAAGACCGCTTTTGTAATAGCACCCATTTTCTAGGTATCATAAGTATGCATTTACAAAAAGAAAAATATTATGTGTATATATTATTATATAACGCCCTGTTGGTCTAGTGGTTTAAGTACCGGGCCGTGATCTCAGGGTCCTGGGTTCGATTCCCGGGTCGAGCGAAAAATATGTTTCGAATTTTTCGGACATAGCTCGGGTTTGTGATCACCAGTCCGCATTTGGCAAGCGTGGTGATTAAGCCTGATCCCATTATAGTAACGATAACTTGATTTCTATGAAGGAGGCCTTTGCCCTGCAGTGGGACAGTTTATAGGCTGATTTAAAAAAAAAATGTAATTCCGCTGTTGACTCTGATATCCGTAACACAGGTGCTTGAGCTACCTATCTCGGAGTCAGATCAATGTATGTGGTGTTGTGAAATATGTATTATTTATTTAGCTATATTAGATAAGTATGACGATGTATGATTTATTATTTGTTAGAAATGGGGTGAGCCCTGCGTCTCATAGCCACTGCGACCAGTAGATGATCTATTGTGGCAGCCCCATAACCTATTACAGCACCTCATGTAGCTCCAGTTCCAGGATAAACCCGAGAATGGAGCTGATGGGGGAGCTTTTGATCTCGTCTGCTGAGATCATGTGTGCTCCTAGGTGCCGGCTTCTGCACCGGTGCAGCGCTATGCACTCGCCGAGGACGTGGATAATCGTTTCCTCGTCCTCGCGACAGAACCTGCAGATTTTGGTATCTGAAAGGCCCATGTTGTGCAGGTGCTTATTTAATTTGCAGTGCCCTGTGAGGGTCCGAGTGAGTGCCCTAACATGTCCTCTACTCAGTTTTATTATTTCTACAGCTCGTCTCTGACCGAACGCCTGTATCAACGCCTGTTCTAGTCGAGGTAGTCTTTTCCAATATTCAGTGCTTTGCTTATGCTCCCACTCTTTTAACTCGAACCTGACCATGCAGGCTGGAACGCCACTTATTGGTTCCGGTCCGAGTAGTGGGCTCTCTGCCCCGGCCTTTGCTAGGATACGATGTATGATACTCTTTCCTTTATGTTTGGGCCCAACACCCCGTACCCCTACTCCGGTCGTCGAAATTAGAATAACCTAATGTCGAAATGAAAACCTTTTACGCCATAAATATGACGCATAACCCTTTTCTTTTAAAAGCCCATATATCCCCCCCCCCCTTCCCCTCCCGCCGGTAATAAATCACTTAGATCTGGTTTGATGAGTGATCGATGTGATGGTGTATCTTTTGTATAAGAATTTTGTATTACTGGTGTTCATTATATCGTAAATATTGATAAAGTTCTTACCTATTTTTCTTACGGTGCATCTGTGAACATTTACATCCTTTTAAGGTGACGGGTAGGGCACACTAGCGACGCCAATCAATTTTAATTTTTAGCTACTAAACCCGATCTATTATAAACAATACAACGGATGGCGCAATTGGTAGTGACCCTGTCTCTTACGCCAAAGGTCGTGGGTTCGATCCCCACCCTGGACAAACATTCGTGCGATGAACACTTGTGTTTGTTCAGTGTCTGGGTGTAATATATGTATTTAAGTATATATTTGTGTTCCTCTGTTGTCTGATATCTGTAACACAATCTGGTCAACGTATGAGATGTTGTTAGAAAAAAAAAAGAAAACAATTTCGGGGTTACTACCTATCGGCCTTTCGGCAAACACTTATACTATTTATTAAATAACTATGCACAAATGTTCGGTCCGTATTTGTACGCGAAAAATTGATTCACGCCAAAAGTGGTGGCATCACTCCGGTTGAGCCAGCCCATTCATGCTGAAGCGTGGCTCTCCCACGCTTACTGTCGTGGTTCGAATTCAAGCATGCACCTCTGAATTTTTCAAATCTATACATTGTTCAAGGCTACGTGCGTGTGATTTGTCGACTGCAAACCCTGAAAGGTCTTTCCCCACCGTAAAGAGGTACTTAGGTACTTACCTACCTACCTCAGAAATAAAGGGAGATAAATTACTCTTATTTAACCTCAACCTTTTCTAGGGATATTGCAATAGTGATAAAAAAAAAAATAAAAATAAAAATCGTTTATTGTCTCTTAAAAACATAATTATAAGTACATTAGTTGAGAAAGGAGAACAAATTTGAGACAAAGGGACGAAGTTCAGCTCATGCTGCCTCGAGTGTACACCCTCGGTCAGCGCTGGTTTTCAACTTCTCCCGGCTCTCTAAGGCGGAATTTGAGAGCCTATGGATTAGCTGGTTGACATCTAACTACATAAGTATCTACATCTTACATCTGACTAGTTAAGTATAAATTAACTTGTTACTTTAATTACTTATATATTATAACACTTAAAAATCGATTTAAATCCAAATGTGTCTGATCACTTTAACACTTTATATACCTACTAGCTTTTTGACGCCACGCGCTTTGCGCGGGCGCTCCTTCAAACTACGTCTGCGACGCTCCGCCTCGCTGCGGGCTGCGCCCTCCAAGGAGCTCGGCCTTCGTCCTCGCGATACGCAGCTCAACCTGCCCCTAGTGAACTTATATGAGGCCATGGACTGTTTGTGGTGGCTGCACTTATTATTTTTCTACGGCCATGGAGCAAGGACTAATCAAATGTGTCCTTGGGCAGGGTTGGATGAAGTTTGAGCTTTGAATTTGTGATTGGCAGAATGGGGCCGCTTCTTTCACCACATCTTCCTCGAAGACGAAGGTTTTTCCAAAAGACCGAGTAAATAAATAAATAAAATCTTTTATTCGCTAGAAAGAAACACAGTTGACAATTGACATACATACAGTTCTTTACATATTATCCTGGGTACATGAACAAACCACGGACCTCAGTCAGCGCAATTTGGGACTAACATAAGAATAGAATAATGGCCAAATTAGGTGACAAAGTTCTAAGTTCTCTAGCCTATAAGTATGCTCAAATAAAAATCTCGTCATCGCGGTATACAACTTTTAGCCGACATTGTTTTGACTAGCGCCATCTGTTGGCGGCCGGATGGAACTACCGCGTTCTTTACATTGAAGCAAGGCGCCATATTTACCCGACTGCCAAAGAAGGAGGGTAATGTTTTTCGAGTGTATGTAAGTATGTATGTATGTCTTTTCCTTTGTGACCTCCTGTAGCCTAAACGGCTTGATGGATTTTGATGTATGAGGTATCGTTAGATTTGTCTTGATTACGGGAGTGTCATAGGATACATTTTATCCTAAAAGTCCCACGGGATAAAGACATAATAATATTTTTTCTAAATTTCCCTTTAAAAAAATATGTATGCGGTATCATTAGATTCATTTCAATCACGGGAGTAATTAATATAGGATACGTTTTTTCTCAAAATTCCCACGGAAACATGTTAATTCTGCGTCAACGCAAAGCAACTCATGCGTTAGCAAGCAAAAAGATAGGGCGTGGCCTGGCATGCGGCGCGCGGCGCGGTGCGGAGGGGGATATGCTCGAGTATACAGCCCGAATGCGGGCACACGCATAAGGGCACACGTCGTTGACGGTCGTCTCTAAATAGCGATTTTTTCGATACTTCGTCGTCTGACGCGAAACTTACCAGATTGGCGGTAAATTTATGTTGCGGAGTAACATCACTCGTAATCTAAAGCCAAATGTGGTCGAAATAATTTAAAATGGTACTTACATATACATAGTCTTCTACATCTACAACATTTTCGTTAAATAAAAACAGCTAAAAAGTCATAAATAAAAAAAAATATTATTAAAAAAACAAAATACCCGACTGCACACTAAAAAAACCGGCCAAGTGCGAGTCGGGCTCGCGCACAAAGGGTTCCGTAGCAGCAAAGTCCAAAATTACAGTTAAATCAACCTATCTCAAAAACTATAAGAGATACTTTGATCAAACCAAAAATCGTTGAAAGAGTTAATTAGCATGCATCACCTCTATTTTTTTTAGAATTTTATACCCCGTAGTTATAAAAATAGAGGGGGGGGGACATACTTTTTACGACTTTGAGAGCTGATATCTCAAAAACCGTTCACTTTAAGAAAAATGTTTTTTAGAAAACTTTATATCATTTTAAAAGACCTTTCCATTGATACCCCACACGGGTATGTACATCGAAAAAAAAAATTTCATCCCTCAGTTACATGTATGGGGGGCCCCACCCCCAATTCTTTTTTTTACTATTTAGTGTCATATTTTTGTAGCGGTTCATACAACACATATTCCCATCAAATTTCATCACTGTAGTACTTATAGTTTCCGAGTAAATCGGCTGTGACAGACGGACAGACGGACAGACGGACAGACGGACATGACGAAACTATAAGGGTTCCGTTTTTGCCATTTTGGCTACGGAACCCTAAAAAGAGTAAAACAAGCCCCACAATAATATTGATCAATCAAATGCTAAAAACTAATTATGTAATACCGTTTAAACAATACCTATATTAAAATACACTACAATATGTGTTCGTAATCGATAGTTAAATAAACAGAAACTTATTTTGAATACAAATTTACTGAATATAATTTATAAATGTTGATGGAAAGCATCGCAGGCGGGGACCACCTTGACCGCCACCAACGAAAATTCTGCTAAATGGTGCACAACCGAAATGACTATAAATAAGCCTCTGTTGGTAAGCCTCTGTTGGTCCCCGCCTGCGATGCTTTCCATCAACATTTATAAATTATATTCAGTAAATTTGTATTCAAAATAAGTTTCTGTTTATTTAACTATCGATTACGAACACATATTGTAGTGTATTTTAATATAGGTATTGTTTAAACGGTATTACATAATTAGTTTTTAGCATTTGATTGATCAATATTATTGTGGGGCTTGTTTTACTCTTTTTTTAGTGTGCAGTCGGGTATTTTGTTTTTTTAATAATAATTTTTTTACTTACATATTTACAATGGTTAATACAGTACATGTGTTCAGCCTGCTCGCAGACATGCAAAAATATTAATTGGCTCAAATACATAGCACACTTTATATTAATTATTACACATTAATTACATTTGAAGTTAAATAATATAATAGTAATGTCAAGTAATGAAACATTCAAAGGCCTTCATGGAAAAAATATCTTCTCGGAGGCAATAGACAACAGACAAGGATGCTCATAGGAGTGTTAACCGGGCATGAACATGACATCGAACAGCGACTGCAGAGCATGCAAGGAGGAGACGGAAACCATAGAACATCTTTTATGTGAATGCGACTCACTAGCCAGAGGCAGAATGTGTCTTCTAGGTAAAACTTATCCTAAACCAGGAGACTACAGGCACTTCAATCCGAAAGACATCGTGACGCTGATGAAACGAATCTTTCGTGAATAGGAGCGCAAAAGATAGGGGAGGTACAAAAGATCCCTTAGGGTCGACGTGCCCCATGAAAATGGCCCCTAACAGATAAGATAAGAATGTCAAGTATGTATTTATAAATAAATATATTAATAATGTCCAATAAAATTTTAATTTATCCTTATATCATTTCTATTATTTAATATACGCGGCGCCCCGTTTCCTATTTTGTATTAATATTTTGCGATATTCGATATATTATCAACGGCTCCGGGCTTCGCTCTATGCGACGTTGAATATTTTAGTTTTTTTTTACATTATAGCGGACAAACGAGCAGACGGCACACCTGATGGAAAGTGATCACCGCCGCTGATGGACATCTGCAACACCTGAGGTATCACATATGCGTTGCCGGCTCTTAAGAAAGGAGTAAAACCTATATACCTGTATAACGTCACTTGACTGTTTTTTACACTATTGACCAAAAAAAATGTTTTTCTGCCATTTTCAATTTCATTAACTAAACTGCTTTGCAATGCCTTCCCCCATTACGAATAGGTACGTTATGTCTTTCCTCTACCCAAAGGTTGTCTGGAAGAAATCGCTACAAGCGATAAGACCGCCTGATTTTACTGTCTGTTGTTGTTGTTGTATCATATTTGTATTTTGTTTTTGTGCAATAAAGAATATCTATCATTGTATCCATAGGTAACATTCACACAACAGAAACCTATATGTATTCTTTTACAGTTGCACTGTGAAAATCATGAAAACCTACCTCATCTCATCTAGTCTGACAACGTTCTAGCTAACCCTCTCTCTCCTACTACTACACGGAAGCTAGAAAAAGACAGGTAGAACACGTGTACGCGTGCACAGGTAACGTCACATCACCTTGAATTTTAACTGCTTACCGATAACAAGAAAAATGACTGTTGGTGTTTGTTTTTTTCAAACAAATGCGATATGCACTCGAGTTTCACATGCAGCGTTGAAAGACGTCCCGATATCGGCGGGACTGTCCCGCTTTTTGTCCCAGATGTAGCGAGACAGGCGTAGGATTTAACTGCCGCACTCGGAGTCGTTGATTAACTTAGTTGGCTACTTAAGAAAAAATATTGACACTTATTTTGATACGCATAAAGACTACCGATACTAAAGTTAATGAACATTAGCTTAAGGTGACGGTTAGGTCACACTAGCGACGCCAATCGATTTTAATTTTTAGCTACTAAACCGGATCTATTTTAAACAACATCGGGGTTACAACCTCTGTGTGCCCTGCCCGTCACCTTAATCTCTAACATGTATGGTTCATTATCAATTGTGGAAGGACGCATGGTGTAACCTGATGTATGTTTGTCTGTACTATAAAAGGTTTCGTAGTAAAAATTTCTCACAAAAACACGTTGATAAGAAAATATTGTGTACATATTTTAACAGGTGAATCTGATAACCTAATTCGAAAACGTTAGGTTCATTTGGAGCCTTATCACGTAGTTGTAGAGCCTAAAATATATTGTAGAGGGACCTCTTAAGAAAGATATTTTTTTAGACAAAAATATTTTGAGATAGAAAATAGGTAAGTAACTAAGTATAATATTATCTTAGAGATTCGAAACAAATTTGTTAATAATTCCTAATAGTTACTACCTATGCTATTTACTGTTTTAAACATTCATGGTCACTTACATTAGAAAAGTTATTTACGGGGTATCAACTATGTAGGGTAAAAAAGGGTATAAGTGACCCCACTTAAGCAAAAACTCAAATAAAATTTTAATTAAAAAGAAAGTATTTATTGCAACCGCTTATAAGCATAATTGACTTATTAAACTATCATTATATATCAATTTCTGACACATTGGCAATCAACTTTGGAAACTATAAAAGTTTAAAAAATAAACAGATTTGACTGCTATTACACCAACGACGGGGTAATAGTGAACCGGTGGGGGCAATCGGAGTCAAATAAAATCTAGCATACATTGCAAACATAACCTTTAGCTGACTCCCATCCAGTGCACTCCGCGTGAGCCTATAGTCCACACAAGGTACACCTGTACCACATCTCGTTGTTTCTTCTGAATTCGTCGCATACTAGGCATCTGTTTCCAGCATCTTTTGCGTCATCATCCTCATCGTCCTGGTATAAGTCGTCAGTGCCAACATCTTATACAGAAATTTCGTTCAGTTCTTGTAATACTTGGCGCTTTGCCTTTTTAGGACCCTACGCTTCTTCTGTACTTTAGTCTTTTTTCCTTGTCCTTTGCCTTTCCATGTCAGCTGACTCTCATTTCTCACAAATACACTAATGAGTAAAAAATAAAATTAAAAAAAACTTTAACACACTGATATAATCCAAACTGCACATCACAATTTGAAGCGTCTAATTAAGTAAGTGTAAATGTCATATTCGCATACTGCAAGTTATTTGGCATTTAAAATCACATCAGGGGACCGCTAAAACAAAACATGGTAGTTTTTCAATGGCGTATCGGTCCACTGGCGCGAGTCGGTCGTGGCTGCGCGGGGCTCCGAAGCGGGGGCTGAGGACGCTGTTTACGCGTCGGTCTCATGTACAGTTTCGTGATGTCGTGGTGGTGTGGGTGACTCCCATTACCCGACAGCTCCTATTACCCTACTCTCCTATTAATGTGGATACGAAAGCGCGTTTCAATGGAGGGGTCTCAGGTTCGAATCTGAGCATCCCTTTATTTATCAAACCTATGTGCGCGAGCTTGACGGTGAGGAAAAACATCGTGAGGAAACATGCACGTTTTAGAAAGTTTCTGAAAAACGTGATCAGTCACTTCATTGTAATTACAATGAAGTGATTGCCGTCTGACCCCTCCAATCCTGAATCATGGTCCAAGCGTACCCGGGCTCTAAAGCGACAGCTTTGGATGCAACAGGGAATTATTTATTTTTATTTATTTATTGAATTGTATACATGTTACAATTGCAGTCTTAAAACTAACGCAGTACATTAAACTTTTTATGACTAGAAAGTTATAGGTCGGTAACATGCACCCTGTAAGGGTGGAGCAAGCCACTACTTATTTTAACTATAAGTATGTATGAATGGCAACTATTTTATTACTAAAATTAGCTTATAAAAATACTTAGTATCTAGAACAAAGAAATAAAATTTACTTACATTATATTCTTATCTTATTATTAAATATACATAAACGCGTATCATCCTAGACCTCATCGTCGCTTTCCATCAGGAGCGATTGTGGTCAAGCGTTAGCTTATTGACCAAAAAAAAACATATATAATAAATAACAACAATATATAATTACTAATCAGCAAACAAAAATGGTACAAATTAAAGGGTTTATTCCTTTCTTAACAGCCGGCAAATGGCCATGACAAAATGGCCGTGTGGTCCCCGGCAGAGTAGAATAGGCCACCCTCACCCTTACCGAGGTGTCGTAAAAGGCGACTAAGGTAAAGCTGCTGGCATGATCATCAGCACCCAGAGAAGGAAAACTCTGCATTTATATCAAAACCCTCGCCAACCCGTCTGCCAAGCGTGGTGAGTATGGCAATTACCCCTCATGTGATTGAGGCAGGCCCGTGCCCCAGCAGTGGGGACTTAAATGGGCTGATGATGATGATGAAGAGCCGGCAAAACATATGTGACACCTCAGGTGTTGCAGGTGTCCATGGGCGGCGGTGATCACTTGCCATCAGGTGTGCCGTCTGCTCATTTGTCCTCTATAATGTAAAAAAATCAGGCAGGTATCATTTTAAAAGTAGGTAATACAAAAAGGTACCTTCTTTAGCTCGTTAGTCGCCTCTATCATAAAAAAAAAACGCTGGTCTTCCGAGGATACCAGTGTAGAAAAATAAATAAACAATTGAAATTACATCAACGTTATGTCAATGTCGCAGTCGGATTGTATTTTTTTTTATAATGACTCTACCCGAAGATAATTCGCCAATGTCAAGTAACTTATTGAGAATAAGTAGGTAGTCAACAGTCGAAGTCAGTCAAAGTCACAGTCACTCAATAAAACGCCGGTGTTTAACGTTTTATCGACCTACAGATTCAGCGGATATCACTCTAAAAGCAATCGCGGGTTTTAAGACTCTATTAGGTCCAAGCAAGTTGTCACGAGACAACTCACTCGAGACACAAAAGCAGTGTTAAAAACGATACAATCCAACGATTCGTATTATTAGGATCACTTTGCGGCACTTCACTGGACAAATAAACACCAAATTTGAACACTAAAAACCACTAGACACTAATTTAAAACCTTTGAACTGCATTAGCCCACGCGGCTTGTTTTAGCCCTACTCGCCGAATTGTATAATCCGCCGTATTACATGACGGCTAGCAGTTGTCAAAAACAGGGCTGTTTTGAAATGCGGAGACTCAACGATTAGCCGGGTTGTCATTCTTCAATAAGGCGGTCCATGTTTAGCCGTATCGTACTACTTAATAGCTCTGAAACTCGGTCCTTTGTCGATAGTTATTTTACTGCTCCACATTGAAGGATGAAAAAAACAGCCGGAATGTATACAGCGTCATACGTTATCTAACAAAGCGAATAATAAAGCGGAAAAGATTAGCCGCCACTTTGATTGTATTTAGTTACGATTCTTAACACTAGTGGCGCTGCTTGACATTAAAAACAGAAATGGCGTTGGATACAGAAAATATGTTGCTGAATTGCGTATTAAATAACAATAATAATTCTCACAACATCTCATACGTTGACCTGATTCCGTACTAAGTAGCTTAAGCACTTGTGTTACAGATATCAGACAACAGAGGAACACAAATATATACTTAAATACATATATTACACCCAGACACCGAACAAACACAAGTGTTCATCGCACGAATGTTTGTCCAGGGTGGGGATCGAACCCACGACCTTTGGCGTAACAGGCAGGGTCACTACCAATTGCGCCATCCGGTCAGTCTCAGTCAAATATGTCTGTGTTTATGAAAAATCTTCAGGTGCAATTAAAGAATTTTCAATGTGGAACAGTAAACTAACTATTGACAAAGATCGGAGATTCAGAACTAGGAAGTAGTACGATGCGGATAAACGTGGGCCGCCATAATGAAGAATGACATTCAAGCTGAATGTTGAACCGTCGCATTTCAAAACGGCCCTGTTTTTGATAGCAGCTAGCCGTAATGTAAAACGGCGGATTATACAATCTGACTGCGACATCAATATTATCAGTTCTTCGTGTGTTTTCACTCGTTAGTTTTCGGGTCAAAAAACCGGATGGCTTATCGGCCGTTGACCTGATAAGCTTGCAAATTTAGGCCTACATGCATGGCTCACATTAGGTTCACTAACTGGCTGGCTGATAGTACTTTTCGATGATTTTTTTATGAATTGTGTAAGCTTTATTAATATTGTTCATGATTTGTATATAATAATGCTCTGTCAATTATTCTTGAGGAACTAAACTGAATTCCTTTGATTTATTACTAATAGGGTTACCATGCCCTTACGTCATAAGCGGCAGTCGCGCCATCATTTATTTTCAATACTATATTGACAGAGCATAATTGTTTATCGATTTAGCAAAAGGAACAGGAAGCGGATTGCTAAAGGGGAGATGATTATTTTATAAATATTATAAATAACTTAAATAATATTAATTACATTTATTATACATTAAATAAATAAATAATAAGGAATATAAATATGTAGGGATTTATGTCTATTAAAACATAATTATAAATTTAAGATTGTTTATTGAGAGCGCGGTTGGCTGTCATGGCGGGCAGACTCGGCGGTTGTAATCGGAAAAGACAATGCTCATAACATTTGGAAAAAGTTTGTGATTACAGTGCTGTGAATATATAACTGGATTTCATTTCTACACCTTTCTGAAGCTATCCCATAATGGACAACGTTTCAAATGTTTAACATGTCCATATTGTTTTTTTATATGAAAGTAGACATAAAATGAACAGACCCATATTTTTTCTTTTTTCAAAATTTGTCCATTTTCATGCATAAAATAATTATTGAAATTCTTTTTATTCTAAATAGACGTAAGCGCCAAATGACGTCATCGGACGGCTGAATACAGCGATATTCCTTTGCTTATCATTGTTTTAATAAAAAAAAGGTACTACTGTCAAAGGTAAATAATACTAGTGTCAACATTGTCAACGGCATTCATACATTCAACGTTGACAAGTTGTCTTTTTTTTTGACAGTTACATGTCATGAGTTTGGCATTACGTAAATTTAAAACTATAATGTGCTAAGCAAAGAAATATTTTACGTTCTGCCGTCCGATGACGCCATCTTACGTTTTTTAGTTTTTAATTTTTTTCTCAGTAAATAAGCAATATAAAAAATGAATAAATATATATTCGAGCAGCGGAAAAGTAAACAAAGAATTGGTATTTTTTGTTTCAGAGCTTAGCAATTTTGAAATGTTGTCCATTGGAATTGCATCAGCTTTACACATACAACTACCTCAATAAGAACTTCAGTGACTTTGACAGCGGGGCGTTACCACTTCTCCCACGTGTCAAATGTTTGCCAACTATAAGATTCTTTCTACCCTCAGAACTAGGGATGATCGATATTCATCGATGTTGAAAAAACATCGATGTTTAACTACAAAACATCGATTTTTTAACATCGATGGGTTGACTTCGATATCATCGAAACATGGATGTTACCTGAATAAAATATCGAAACATCCATTATTTTCCGGCGCGGTCTAGCGTGCAGTGGGTGTAGCTTCAACTAAATATTTCATAGATATTAGCAAATGACTAGTAAGTTTCAACTATTTTGCACCTAAAAGAATTTTTTCTTTGAAAGAAAAGAAAAAAAAAAAGCACCTATTTAAAAGAGCCACCATTTATTTGGGACGACCAATGGGGTGACGTCCAGTGGGTCCTCCGAGATACCGCTGGAGGGACGAAGTCGCCAAGGACCTCAAAGCACTCAACGTGCACGATTGGGCGGAATTGGCACAGGACCGCAAAAAATGGCGAACTTTGACGTCGGAGGCCAAGACCCACTTTGGATCGCTGAGCCAGCGTAGTAAGTAAGTAAGTATTTTGCACCAGATCAAAATAATCGGAGTAAGCCTACAGCCGTACGATTTTTTTATGATATAGGTGGCAGACGAGCCGACGGATAACCTGATGGTAAGTGATTACCGCGGCCCATGGACACCTGCAGCACCAGTGGTGTCACACATTAAGTTTGTTTAAATTTCTCAAGAGATTGAAGAAAAAATTGTTACTGTCACACTCTTGATGAGTGAGGTAAATTAGAATTAGGTAAATTAGATTAATAAGAGTGCATTTATGTAATAATTAAAACACAGTGTTATTTGTATCCTAAAACATCGATGTTTTAGAAATATCGATGTCTTCCAATCGATATTTATCGTACATCGATACTTTTGATTCGATGTTAACATCGATGTTTTTCTAATATCGATCATCCCTACTCAGAACCATAACTAAAGCAATAGAAGCCCTACTAAAATAATAGCTACGTACAACTATTGTAAACGACGGGTCCGACAAATGAAAATCTCGTAGAAGTGTAAATAAGGTCTATATTTAAAAATTATACAAATGACAAACAAAGGCTGTACATATGGCAGACAAAAATCAAAGATGGCCGCTGGGCTTTATGGAAACCAAAATGCACAAATCCAGGTGTGATGCAGGATACGCCCAGCGCCATCTATTAGCACGGTTTGGAACTAAATTCCCCGTACATTGAGCGCGCTTGACGGCGCGTCTATACAACTATCTTATTCACATCTGATGATACATCGTGCACGAGAGTGAGCGAAAAGAAAACACCTCTTGGTTTTTATTATTTTCGAATGAGTCACGAGTTAAAATGTCAAATGGTTCTACTTGGTTGTAATAATTAATAATGCTACTAAATCAAAAGTATGTACCTGCGCCATCATCTTTTTTGTTGTAAAGTCAGACCGATTGATAATGGTCGCATTGTTACGGTCGTGCGTCGTAGACGGTTTTGGCTGGTGACAACCTTCTGAATAGCACATGTCCAGATGTATATGCATCCGTTTCTTACACATTTACAATGTCTTAAGAGAAAATAGTACAAACTGCTGTATTCTGTAGCTATTTTAGTACGGTTTCTATTGCTTTAGTTATTGTTCTGAGGTTCTACCTGCTAACCTCCATATATATATATATATATATATTTTTTATTTTATTATTAAGAAACTCAACAGCTTATTTGTAACAAACATACACAAAAAAATTCACACCTCGTAACACACTTAGCCAGTAACAGAGTTTCATAGCATTTAATGATTCTTACGAAGCAAAACGAAATTAACTTAATCATACTACTTAATATTAAGAATAAGAATAAGAATAAGAAATAATTTATTGACCACACATTACATACAAATCTGGATAAGGACAAAACATTATGAATTTGCGGCCAACAAGGTTCAGCCTCAGCATGTGCTACAACAACCGCTAAGCAGCCGCTGCAGCGCTGATTTTCAGGCTGAACCTTCGAGCGACGACTCATAATAAAACATACAACATGAAAAAAAAAAATACTGACAATATTAATAGAAAACGGAATAACATCTATAGCGTGAACATAAATAACAAGACGCATACATACAGATCCAATAAATAAAAAAAAAAAAAAAAATGAATGCAACATTAATATAAATAAATTGATATAAACCGGTACATATTAGGTACATAATTAATAAATAAACAAACAAAAACAATGCTCACACAAATACAATAAATAGAAATAACGACAGTGGCGCCATCATTCACTTTTTTATTGACACACCCTCCAGTGACGGTGGCGCCATCTGTGTCACTGTAGTGTTATTTAAAAAAAAAAAAAAGAGTAAAAAAAAATACACAAATTCATGAATGATGTCGAAAGCATTTTCATACCTGCATCATGATAGTGATTGGCGATTACCTAAGTTAAAAATGATTACTAGTTACTATAAGTGCGTGCAGTGATGACCACATGTGGCCCACGCCTTGCCACGTAAGCAAAATATAACCTTCCGAGTTAGAAATGCCTAATAATCCGGAGAACAAACCATTGAAACATGTGAGGTTATGTGGCATCGTTTATTGTGAGGTTGCCCGTGTATTTTTTCCACCGATGGACGGATACAATGGATTGATTCACCTACTCGGACGCTGAAGTGCGGCCGCTGTGTCAGAACGATTCCCCCAACGTACGTCGTGAGTAACTTGGAGGTACGTTACCACACTTTTGGTTAGTGATCAAATGCTTTGTGAGTTGGTACTTAAAGGAGTGTATCGTTTTCAGGTCACGGACGGGAGGAGGGATATTGTTCCACAGTTTGCTGCTTGCGTACCTAAAAGAGCCACAGAATGCCACCGAGCGGTGCTTGGCAGTGAGGAGTAGGTGCGAGCATGACCTTTTTGGGTACCTGTTGGAGTCTCTCGCCCACTTCAACTTACTGAAGAGGTAGGGTGGCCTTTGTGTATTTATGATACCAAACAGCATAGTGGCTAGATGCAAGCGTCTACGGGCCTCCATCCTTAATATGTTTCTAGCATTGAGAAAGGGAGTGACATGTGTTCTTGGTGGAATTCTGAAACAGTATCTTGCACAAGCATTTTGTACTCGCTGAATAAGCTTCTGTGTCCTGGCTAAAAGGCAGGGACCGTAGACTGTGTCACAATAATTAAGCTTAGACAGCACCAATGACTCGCATAACGTAACTCTCACTGCTTCACTAATATAATGTCTTATTTTATACAATAGTTTTAACCTATAAAAACAATGCCGGGCACACTCAGCAACATAGCTCTCAAAGTTCAATTGACCATCAAAAATCAGTCCCAGGTTCCTGGCGGAGTTGACGCGCTCAACTACCTCCCCATCAATAACAATATTCAACGGAACATTGTTTACTTTTTGTAGGCTCCTATCTGTACCCGTAACCATGAACTTAGATTTTTTAGGGTTAAGAACCAGGCAATTAGACCTACACCATTCCGATATGCGCTCCAGGTCCTCATTTATTTTCGCAACTGCAATATCATAATCGTCTGGTTTAAATGTAAAGTACATCTGCAAGTCATCTGCATAGATGTGGTATTGGCAATTTTTGATGTTGGTGGTGATATCTGCACTGTACAGGGCGTACAGGAGGGGCCCTAGTGTTGATCCTTGTGGTACACCACGGCTCACAGGCATGAGAGAGGAGCGAGACTTCGTCCCGTCGATATTAGTAAGCTCGACGCACTGCCATCTATTTTCCAGGTAACTGTGGAACCACCGCACCGAACCAGCATCGAGTCCGTAGTAGGCCAACTTGGAGAGTAGAAGTGCAGTATTGATCGAATCAAATGCTCGCGAGAAGTCGAGCAATAGCAGGACAGCGACCTCCCCCCGATCACGTGCAACCAGTAGGTGATCCACTACATCTGCAAGGGCTGTTGCCGTTCCGTGTCCTTTCCGAAAGCCTGATTGCAGTTCTGGTAATATGTTGTTTTTCTCCACATACTCCGTGAGCTGATGGCAAACAGCCTTTTCTAACACTTTTGACAGGCAGGGCAACAGGCTGATGGGACGCAGGTCACTCACAGACGTCGGGTTACTGTTCTTAGGCAGAGGCTTCACCACGGCCACTTTCCACCTATCCGGAAATACTCCCCTGGATATGGAGTGGTTAATTATGGTGGTTATGGCAGGCAATAATTGGGGCAGTGTCAGAGTTAACATGTTGAGCGATATATCATCAATGCCCCTGGCATTAGATTTAAGTCCCATGATAATTTTGAGCACCTGGGCCCCTGTCACGGGCTGTAAGGAGAACACTGATGTCCCACACCTCTGGTATTCGTAGAGTGTCAGCTGGGATATCTGTACACCATCTTTACCAGGTACTCTAAGAAAGTGACTATTTATCGCGTCTGGGTCCATGCACGATGGAGGTAGGTCTGTGGTCCTTTTATTATTCGGGATGACATTTGACTTGAGATTTCTCCATAATCTTTTTGGATCACTCAAATTTTTGTTGATGTGGTTATTAAAATAACATCTCTTCTCACGTTCCAGAGCCTCCAACACTATATGCCTCATGTTCTTGTACCGCTCTTTAGCTACGTCGGTGCGGTTGCGTTTCCAGCTCTCATGGTACCCATCCCTAATGAGCATCATCGACTTGACGGTATCTGTTACCCATGGGTGGGGTGGGTGTTTAAACTTCCTTGTTTTGATAGGAGCATGCAAGTCGAATAGAGAGTTAATGCAGTCTGTGAACAATTCAACAAGGGTATTAGTGTCGTCAACGTTGTGGAAGCAGCTCCAATCAATAGCATCCAGGTCTCTGTTGAATTGCTCCACCAATATATTCTTCATTGGCCTATACATTACCCACTGTGGAGGGGGTTTATCGGCTTTGATTTTAAAATTTGCTGTTACGATTGCATGGCCGCCCAAGTCAGGGTTATGCTTGACATTGACATTCAGTGTCCTGGAGTCAGTGCAGATGATATCTATCAAGCTGCTACTGTGCTCAGTAAAATGAGTTGGTTCAGCAACCACCTGACTCAAGCCGGTACTACTGAGGAACTGAGCTAGGAGTCTAGTCTTCCCGCTACTAGCATCCAGCAAGTTAATATTGAAATCGCCCGCGATTATGATTGCATCATGGCCGACAAACGAAGCTATGGAGTCTGTGATGGCGTCCAGAAAGGTGTTCACATCCTGCCAGGGAGGTCTATAGGCTGTACCCGTAACTACCACCGCTCCACTGGTGCGGACCCTCAACCACATCTGCTCAATTCCCGGGCTTGGTGGGTAGTCACATAAGCTAACATTTATTCCCCTACGTATATAAAAGCCGACTCCCCCCCCTCTGCCCCCTCGAATGTTTGTAGGTCTGGGGCAGTGTTTGAGCTGATATCCTGTGAGCTTAGGAGCCCTGTCCTCCTCACCTAATCTCAGCCATGTCTCGTTTACCGCAATGATGTCAGGGCTAAGGGCACCCACTGCCACAGAGAACTCTTCGTGCTTGGTGCCGAGTGAGCCAGCATTGTATAAACTAACCCTGAAATTTTTTAAAGGAAGTTTTGTTGACATGTAAGAATAACCAGTATCAGCTTGGAGAAACGTATGCGCGTCATTCTTAGTATTATTCGTTTTGTAAATTGTGTTATATATATGAGTGACCAGAGGTTTGCAAATATAGTAAGTAAGCAGTAAGTTAAGCTATATTTATAAGAATGTTTCTGTAATATCGCACTTTTAAGTTTGCTCATTATGTAGTGTATATTATGTGTATAGATAATTCTGTAGTGTATATTATGTATGTAAATATGTAACTGTTTCTGTACTGTATAAGTGATTTTATTTAGTAGTTTATTTTCTTTATTAAATGCAATCACTGTTGAGGAGATGAACCAAGAATAATGATTTTTATTAGTCCCAACTCGTGCGTAAAAACGCTTACGAGCAGAACATGACCCGAGAGAAGACAAAATTGGTAAATATAATATTATTAGCGCTAGTTGGCACAATGTACAATACACGCTATGTACATAGGGATTAATATGTTTTATACATTTGTTTTCAGAAACCCGCAGTCAAGAAGCCCGATTGAAGGGGCCAAGCACGCGGCCCACATCCTCGTCGGATCGCAGTTGAAACGTGGGGGACCCATCGGCCTGGCGGATGTAGATGCGGCCGCGCCTCGTCCAGGTGTATCGCCATCGCAATCTGCGACACTCCTCCCGCACCCGGTGAAACAGCTGACGATTAGCTTTCGTCAGCCGTTCATTAATATATACGCGCGCGCCATCAGCTGCAGCGAGTGTGCGGCGCACGCGCGCGGCGCGCAGCAGTTCGTCCCGCAGTCCGCGGCGTGCGAGCCTTACTACGAGGCGCCTCGGCCGTGCCCCCGCCTCCTTAACCGGCGGACCCACACGCTCGGCGAAGACAACGTCCCGCTCCTCAAGCTTCACGCCCAAGCGCGAAGCAAGCACGGTGACGGCGTGCGCCGCATTCTCGCCCCTCTCCTCCGGCAGCTGTCCGATGTCCAAGTCCGAGAGAAGAGCTTCCTGATCTCGATCGTTGAGCTCAGCACGGAGTTGAGTGATGGTGCCCTCCAACTCCCTGGTCCTGGCAGCCTCCTCAGCAGCCAGTACAGGATGCTGCTCTAGCGCTGCAACTCTTTGCTCGACTCCGTCGAGACGTGTGACCACTGTTTCGTAGGCTTCACGAAGCTGTGCCATCTCCTCGCGGAACTTTCGCATCTCCGACACCAGTTCCTGCACCTCCCGGCGATGTAGGCATGACGGTTGGTCATGTTCCACGACGTTATGTTTGTGTGCAGTGTCTTCCGGCTTAGGTGGGGAGGCCTTTTTACGTTTTTTTGATGCGTTATCAGTATCAGTGTCCGAAGAATGCTGCTGAGCAGTAGCAGGTGGCGGAGATCTCTGTGTTTTAGGCATTGCTCGATTAAGAAATCAATAATTTAAATAAAATAAGAGAAAAAAAAAAAAAAAATTTTTTTTTTTTTCCGGCTCGGGTTTGAACCTCGGATCTCTGGGAAGGCGTGTCGGTTCACTTGTGTAGTGCGCACTCTGCCATGGGCCGTTACAGATTGGTACTCGAATTTATGCCTCTATATTAGTCAGAGCTAGGTGTTTGATGCCGTACTGTCACTGGGGCGAGGGTCGTTCACGAACACCTTATGCAAGTCTACCCGTGTAACGAATTTGTTGGAGGCGATCAGCTTCTTATTTTGTACGAAATACGCACTAACCGCACTGTAGCTCTTGTTATTTATGCTAAATACCGCACCAGAACTGTTCAGCACTAGAATTCACTTGTTTTTAAGCGAAATATTAAACGGTTTTTGCTAGTAAACAAATAATTTGCGCAGAGGGACTGGAACACGTCTTAACGTCAGAGCTGTCGTGACGTCACTCCGTCAGAGCTGTCGTGACGTCGACTATTAATATTATTAACAAGAGTTATATCATCAATAAGACTATATCGGTGTCTATATCATACCACCAGGAAAGGCAGCGGAATGCCGGAATGACCTTAATTTATATTGTTTCCTGTGAAGAAAGACTTGCCAACCCAATCTAAAGCATTTGAGGCAATTATTTATGATATAATAGGTAAAGTAACTAACATCAAGGAGGTTATATAACTTCGTGACTATCATTTTTATACATTGTTGCTCCTTTTGACAGGAAGCAAAATTGACATTTGCATCTGTCAGTTAGCGGTGCATAATTAAAAATCAGAGTAGTAATTATTTGTGCAGTGATTTGCCGCGAAGTGGTCCTGATAATGTATCTGAGGCATGTGAGAAGATTGTGAACTTGCTATTTAAAAAAATCTATACTGTGATTTTATTTGTTATATTTTGGCTCCATCCGAAGATTTGCCAATGTCAAATAACTTATTGAGAATATGTGGTAATCATAAGTCCAAGTCAGTCAAAGTCACAGTCAATCAATAAAACGCCGGTGTTTTACGTTTCATCGACTTACGGATTGGCCGTGTGGTCCCGGCAGAGTAGAATAGGCCACCCTCACTCTTACCGAGGTGTCGTAAAAGGCGACTAAGGTAAAGCTGCTGGCATGATCATCAGCACCCAGAGAAGGAAAACTCTGCATTTATATCAAAACCCTCGCCAACCCGTCTGCCAAGCGTGGTGAGTATGGCAATTACCCCTCATGTGATTGAGGGAGGCCCGTGCCCCAGCAGTGGGGACTCCAATGGGCTGATGATGATGATGACTTACGGATTCTGCCGATACCACTCTAAACACAATCGCGGGTATTACGTCTCTATTTGTCCGTGTTGTCTGTGACAACTCACTCGACAAACAATAGCAGTGTTAAAAAAATACAATTCAACGATTCTTATTGATAAGAATCGTAAATCGTGAAACGTAAAACACCGGCGTTTTATTGAGTGACTGTGACTTTGACTGACTTCGACCGTTGACTACCCACTTATTCTCAATATGTTTTTTAGATTTTCGCGTTGCATTATAACTATAATGTATCAATACGGGGATTAACACGATATTTATTATGTGAAACAACATTGTGTACTCACATATTTGGCTCGACGTTTCGACTACGTTACAGCAGCCGTGGTCACGAGCGGACTGCAAGCTCGAGACCACGGCTGCTGTAACGTAGCCGAAACGTCGAGCCAAATATGTGAGGACACAATGTTGTTTCACATAGTAAATATCGTGTTAATCCCCGTATTGATACATTATAGTCTCAATATGTTACTTGACATTGGCAGGATATCTTCGGGTAGAGCCATGATATAAAAAAAAACAGAGTATACTTTTTTTATAGCAAAGACAACTTCACGATCATCTCACATGCCACAGGTACATACATGGTGTGTACAGAATGTAATCAGTTGTTATCAGTTATCTCGTCTTATCAGCCTTATCATGCGTCTGCGCAGATGATCGTTCAAGTTATCGCGTTTGCCACACAATCGGGACAGTTTCCTTGGGTAAAAAACTTGGTAGAGACAGCAGCATTGACTTCCAACAATTTGATGCTCTACTTCTATTTGCAAAAATTTGCTGCACCACTTTGACTTGCACACATCTGCTGCACCACTTTGAGTTGCTAAAATCTGGTGCGCCACTTTTGTCTTACAAAGATTTGTTGCACCACTTTGACTTGCAACAATTGGTCGCACCTACCACTTTTGACTTACAATTTGTTGCACCACTTTAACTTGCAAACATCTGCTGAACCACTTTGAGTTGCTAAAATCTGGTGCGCCACTTTGACTTGCAACAATCTGCTGCACTACTTGGAGTTGCAACAATCTGCTGCACCACTTTTGTCTTACAAAGATTTGTTGCACCACTTTGACTTGCAAAAATCTGGTGCGCCACTTCGACTTGCAACAATCTGCTGCACCACTTTTGTCTTACAAATATTTGTTGCACCACTGTGACTTGCAAAAATCTGGTGCGCCACTTGGAGTTGCAACAATCTGGTGCGCCACTTGGAGTTACAAAGATTGTTGCATCACTTTGACTTGCAATCATTTGTTGCACCACTTCGACTTGCAACAATCTGCTGCACCACTTTGTATTACCAACAATCTGGATGCGCCACTTGGAGTTACAAAAGATTGCAATCACTTGCATCATTGTTGCAATCACTTTGACTGTGCAATCATTTGTTGCACCACTTTTGGACTTGCAACAATCTGCTGCACCACGTTTTGTATTAACAACAATTCTGGTGCGCCACTTGGGAGTTACGAAAGATTGGTGTGCATCACTTTGACTTGCCAATCATTGTTGCACCACTTTTGTCTTACAAAGATTTGTTGCAGCACCACTTTGACTTGCAAAAATCTGGTGCGCCACTTTGACGTCAACATCTGGTGCGCCACTTGGAGTTACAAAGATTGTTGCATCACTTTGACTTGCAATCATTTGTTGCACCACTTCGACTTGCAACAATCTGCTGCACCACTTTTGTATTACAACAATCTGGTGCGCCACTTGGAGTTACAAAGATTGTTGCATCACTTTGACTTGCAATCATTTGTTGCACCACTTTGACTTGCAATCATTTGTTGCACCACTTTGACTTGCAACAATCTGCTGCACCACTTTTGTATTACAACAATCTGGTGCGCCACTTGGAGTTACAAAGATTGTTGCATCACTTTGACTTGCAATCATTTGTTGCACCACTTTTGTCTTACAAAGATTTGTTGCACCACTTTGACTTGCAAAAATCTGGTGCGCCACTTTGACGTGCAACAATCTGGTGCGCCACTTGGAGTTATAAAGATTGTTGCATCACTTTGACTTGCAATCATTTGTTGCACCACTTTGACTTGCAACAATCTGCTGCACCACTTTTGTATTACAACAATCTGCTGCACCACTTGGAGTTGCAACAATCTAGTGCGCCACTTGGAGTTACAACGATTGTTGCATCACTTTGACTTGCAATCATTTGTTGCACCACTTTGACTTGCAACAATCTGCTGCACCACTTTTGTATTACAACAATCTGCTGCACCAATTGGAGTTGCAACAATCTGGTGCGCCACTTGGAGTTACAACGATTGTTGCATCACTTTGACTTGCAATCATTTGTTGCACCACTTTGACTTGCAACAATCTGCTGCACCACTTTTGTATTACAACAATCTGCTGCACCAATTGGAGTTGCAACAATCTGGTGCGCCACTTGGAGTTACAACGATTGTTGCATCACTTTGACTTGCAATCATTTGTTGCACCACTTTGACTTGCAACAATCTGCTGCACCACTTTTGTATTACAACAATCTGCTGCACCAATTGGAGTTGCAACAATCTGCTGCACCACTTTTGTCTTACAAAGATTTGTTGCACCACTTTGACTTGCAATCATTTGTTGCACCACTTTGACTTGCAACAATCTGCTGCACCACTTTTGTATTACAACAATCTGCTGCACCACTTGGAGTTGCAACAATCTGGTGCGCCACTTGGAGTTACAACGATTTACAAACGGTTGCATCACTTTGTCTCGCAATCATTTGTTGCACCACTTTGACTTGCAACAATCTGCTGCACCACTTTTGTATTACAACAATTCGTTACACCACTTTCGTCTTATAAAAATTTGTTGCATCACTTTTCCTTGCAACCATCTGGTGCAGTACTTTGACTTGCATCACTGCTGCACCATTTTTGTCTTACTAAAATTTGTTGCATTACTTTGACTTGCAATCATTTGGTATGGCACTTTGACTTGAAACAATCTGCTGCACCACTTTGACTTCCAACAATCTGCCGCACCACTTTGACTTGAAACTAATAACACAATTTACTCCACCGCGGAAGACACAGAATCTGCTGACAGAGATCATGCTCATTGTGTCAATTAACAAAAAAATGGGATTTACCACGTATCTCAAAACTTGCACAGTAAATATTAGAATCATATTTCGCACGTATCAAAATATTGTTATCAGAACTGTTATCTTGGAGTATTTATCAGTGACAGTGACATATTCTGTGTGTCTGCTTCAATAGCGCAGTGAGTATGGGATTGGGTTACTGTAGGTTCGATCCCTTAGTCGGGTCAACATTAGGTCTGGTTTCCCTGTTAAATGTCAGACTGCAGTCGCTTCAGGCAGTCGTAATCACCAGACTCCCAAAATCCTGAATTATGGTCTAAGAGCCTTGTGAGAGTCACGCTTCGGCATGAATAGGCCGGGTCTTTTGCTCAATTTGATTAAAAAAAAAGGTAATCCAAAAACCAAGCGTCAAACAATGACATGACTAGTCGCCTAAACTTTTTTATTCTATACCTAGCACGGACATCACAATACGTTGAGCCTCAGGACTCCGTCACTTACGACATCATCATCAACATCAGCCCATTTAAGTCCTCACTGCTGGGGCACGGGCCTCCCTCAATCACGTGAGGGGTAATTGCCATACTCACCACGCTTGGCAGACGGGTTGGCGAGGGTTTTGATATAAATGCAGAGTTTTCCTTCTCTGGGTGCTGATGATCATGCCAGCAGCTTTACCTTAGTCGCCTTTTACGACACCTCGGTAAAAGTGAGGGTGGCCTATTCTACTCTGCCGGGGGCCACACGGCACTTACGATATATTAATTAGGTAATATTTAAAAATAATATATATTTCATATATTGGCGCAGGACCGATCTGTGTGGAGATTGGGGGAGGCCTATGTCCATCAGTGGACGTCTATTGGCTGAAATGATGATGACGACGATGATATTTCAATAAAAACACACACGTTGGATCTGGTTTCCTAGTCTAAAGCTTTGCGAAGGTCAGACGGTAGTCGCTTCATTATGATTATCAGACTTCTCGAATCCAGGATAATGTTTCAAGCGCACGAAGCGATTCGCTTCCACATTGATTATGCGGACAGCTAAGGAATGGAACTCCTTGCCAAGGTCTGTTTTTTCGGACCACAATCTAACATCTTTAAAGCAAGGCACAGGCATCTTCTAGGCGAACGCGTTACATCCTAGACCTCATCGTCACTTTCCATCAGGTGAGATTGTGGTAGCGCGTTAGCCTAGTGTTCAGAAAAAAAGCTGGGAATTACAGGCTAAGATGTGGAAAGAGGTTTTAGGGGAGGCTTTTTCCCATCAAGAGACACCTAGTTCGATGAGATGCGGGCACGTGTCTCGGATGCCAGAGCAGAGAGTGGCAACGCGCATCTTCTACTCTGAACTCGAGGAGGGCAAGCGTAAGCATGGCGGACCACTCCTCAGATAAAAAGATGTGCTTAAGCGCCACATGAAAAAGTGTGACATTGACTCATCTCGCTGGGAGGAACAGGCTGCTGAGCGACCCGAGTGGAGGACTTTAGTGAAAACTAAAGTCCGAGACTTCGAAACACAAAGGCTCTGTGAGCTCGACTCTAAGCAGGATGAGTTGAAAGCCCGACCACCTACGGCTATAAATTATAACTATGCCGGCGGTGTGCTCACATGCCCGCTATGTATGAGAACCTTTTCGAAAAAGATAGGCTAAGTCAGCCAGGAGTTGAAGCGGTCGCCGTGGTCGAAATCGGCCGGACTCCATCATCAATTCGATGAGGTAAGTAGACCGGCATTGCACGGACCTCTTCTCACGCCTGGTGGGGACGGCTCTAATCTCCTGGCTGTCCCCATTCCCTCCCCCGACCACGGGGGAGGAAGCGCCGTGCCTTGTAGACGGGCTTCCGTCCGGAAGAAAGTCGTGGTGGCATGTTTCGTACCTTGGCCCGCGACTTTCTCCCACTATTGACGATGTGGGTGAGTCCCAGCAGTTTTAGTCGGTATGCCTCTGGCTGGCTTCCCGCTAGGAGAAGCCGTCACCAGAGGAGAGTCCGACATAACCCATCCGTTTACAAACGGGTATGCGTAACGCATGTCTCCTGGGTCACAAAAAAAAAACGGCGCCCTTCAGACCATCACAAAGAAGAGGCGGTTTTGTGTCCTGTTCGATCTATGAATTGCTCATAAACTCATTATCTATAGGAAATGTGATATTACCAACAGGCTGCAACGTTTGCCCGTCTGTTTGTCTGTTTCCCTTTCACAATATGACTGGAAATTATTTTGATATTTATTTTATTTTATGTGATAGATACGCCTTGTTGGCCTAGTGGTTTAAGTACCAGGCCGCGAGGAGGTCCTGGGTTCGATTCCCGGGTCGAGCAAAAAGTACGTTTCGAATTTTTCGAACATTGCTCGGGTTTGTGATCACCAATCCGCATTAGGCAAGCGTGGTGATTAAGCCTAATCCCATCATAGTAGCGATAACTTGATTTCTATGATGGAGGCCTTTGCCCTGCAGGAGGACAGTATATAGGCTGATACTATGTGATAGATGGCGGACGAGCAGACAGATCGCCTGATGGTGAGCGACCGCCAATAGACACCCGCGACAGCAGTGGAGTCACAAGTGCGCTGCCAACCTTATGCCTTACCCTTCCGAATTGGGCTTTAAACCTTACTCACTTGCCGAAACGAAAGCGCTGCTTCACACCGGTTTTGTGTGAGTCCGTGGTATCAACAAACAAGCCGGCCCATTCATCCCGAAGCGTGGCTCTCCTACGGTCTTTCCATTGCGAACTAAAATAAAAGGATTCAGAACTAATTAATCTTGTTAAAAATAAATCTTCACAACTGGAGTTCAAATATAGATTTGACATTTTGTATCTACACTGCTCTATTCTATCTCATTTATATTAAAACTCTACATACTGAAGAGAAAAGGTGGCCTTTTTCTCTTGAGCAATAAAGTTTAAAGTCGTCTAATTTTTCGGGTCACTAACTTTGATAATGGTTTTGATCGACCTTAGCTGTTCGAGAATAGAGTTCAAATTAGGAAGTTTAATTGAAATTATATTCATAGGGGTGCAAAGAAATCGATAGCACGATAGTATCGATAGAAATTGTTGCTGTGTAACAGTGATTATAGATATGTACTTGCTGTTTGTGAACAAAATAAATAAATTATTATTATATTGTTAAGAAATAAATATCAGAAGTGTAAAAATAAAAGGCAAATCGTAAAACTTAACATTAATTTATTTCCGAAAGGAGACCACCGATACGTCCTAGCACTCCTAGTCACACGACCGTTGCGCCCGAGTCCCTAATTGGTTTCTGACACCTGCCGACTCCCGCGCCCCGTTGCCGATCGCCTCGGCTTCTCCTCCAGACTCAGCAGATCCTGAACTCTCTGCTAACACGCCTCTCCTGACGTTGGCGATGAACGCAACAGCTTCACCATCCCCTGAATTAACATCGTCACCTGGAATGCCACCAATATTGTTTGCATTAGACTTACATTCAAGACACCAGATCTTTATTTATTGACGGGATTTAATACATTCGTTCATCTGTGAATATTCAAATCATTCGTTTATATTAAATGTCCCTTCGTAGTAATGCGGGATCTTGAGTGCACACACTTGTGCGCTGTATAAATACATATATTGTGCGTTCTTGACTGTTCTTTTAGATTAGCCGTGATTTTGACTGTGGGAGAGCCATGTTTCGGTAGGAATGGGCCAGCTCGACCGGAGTGATATCACAGCCTCACAGAAAACCGGCTTGAAGCAGCACTGTTCTGTGTTTCGCTGCGTGAGTGAGGGCACCGGAGGCCCAATCCGGGGGAAAGGGGGGTTTAGTAGTTGGTAGCACACTTGTGACTCCACTGGTGTCGCGGGAGTCCATGGACGGCTGTAAACGCTTACCATCAGGTGATGCGTCTGCTCGTCTGCCACATATCACATAAAAAAAAACCTTTACGTTAAACTTCTCAAACCTTCGTTTCATTCCTCATTCCATGGGAAAGCTACGCTTAGACATGAATGGGTCGGTACGATCGGAATGATACCGCAGCCTCATAAAACACCAACATCGATATCGGTTCTGTTAAATGTGAAGAAAATATTTTTATCGATATTAAAAATAACTTCGCACCTCTAGTGGCATGTTAGTGATGTATTTCCGTATCAAATGTTTCATGATACAATGTGATAAATAAGAAGTCCAAATGTCACACTGTCACACGTCAATATGGCCGCTCTAACATAGAGTGCGCGTGCGCATTGTAGGGTGTCGTATTTATTTCTATAATGTGAGTGGCAGACTAACAGTTAGATCACCTGATGGTTTTTTTTACGTGATAGGTGGCAGACCAGCGGATGGTTCACCTGATGGTAGGTATGCGATGGACACCCGTGACACCTTTGGAGTCAGAAGTGCGCTGCCAACCTTTAAAGCCCCCTTTCCCCCGGATTGGGCCTCCGGTACCCTCACTCACGCAGCGAAACACCGCACAGTGCTGCTTCATGCTGTTTTCTGTGAGGCCGTGGTATCACTCCGGTCAAGCCGGCCCATTCATGCCAAAGCGTGGCTCTCCCACGGTCAATACATACGATCATCACGCTCCTCTGGCCCGATGTTGTGGGACATACAATGAACTTCACCTGAAGGACATTGATATTTTTTTCGACTCCTTGCCTAGCTATAGGCGAAAGTTGATAAATTTATTATATGATAGGTAGCAGACCTCTAATAATGTTGTTTTATTTCAATAATTTTAATTAAGTATTTTTGTTTCTTTTTAGTTTATCTTTTGTGTTTTTATGTAGAGATTTTTTAGCAACGTTGTGTACGCCTATAAAGGGTATATTCACATAATTGGTATATAGTATAAGACCTGTACTTTAATTAAGCATTTTTAAAATTTTCTATATGTATACTGTTGGTGTATCTTTTTAATAAATAAATAAATACATGGAATGAAGGGACCAAAGTTTTCTAACACTTTGGTTCAGTAGAAAAATATCTAGGGTACATTAAAAACACATTAGGCTCTAAATATCAGGCCTCTATCCGCCCATCCAAGTGAAAACTGTAGGGTGTGCGCTTTTTATCTATGAGCACGGTAGAGTAAGCGCCAAGTTCTTACCACTAGACCTGGCAAAAACTTATCTTTCTAAAGATTGGGACGTTGCATCTGTATCAGTGCAGAGATGCGGAACAGTGAAACGCTTCATTTGGAACATCGACTCTCAGATAGATCCGTGATTCATTCCGCTCATTCGGATCATTCGGCTCGCTTGGATCATTCTGCTCATTCGAATCAATCGGCTCATTGGATCGGATCTTCTCGTCAGAATCAACTTTCCGATTCCGGTGATGGAATCACATTATATTTAATATATTTTTTTGTATCGACATTTTTGTTTTTTTTTTTATGATATAGGTGGCAGACGAGCAGACGGATCACCTGATGGTAAGCGATTACCGCCGCCCATGGACGCCTGCAACACCAGTGGTGTCACAAGTGCGCTGCTTACCTTTTAACCCCCCTTCCCCTGGATTGGGCCTCCGGTACCCTCACTCACGCAGCGAAACACAGCGCATGCGCCGGTTTTCTGTGAGGACGTGGTATTTCTCCGGTCGAGCCGGCCCATTCATGCCGAAGCGTGGCTCTCCCACTGTTAAAATTTGTGTTTAATTACATGTATAGTTATAATTTACAATATAAATTATTTTTCATGTATGACGATTTGTAAGAGCTGCCTATGCAAATAAAGTACTTTAGAATTTAGATTTTTTTTTAATTGGATCATTCCTCTCATTCGGATCATTCTCCTCACTCGGATCATTCAGCTCATTCGGATCATTCGGTTCACTCGAACTCGAGATCCATTTGTGTCGAGTGATACATTCATCGTCAGCCCATATAAGTCCCCACTGCTTGGGCACGGGCCTCCCTCAATCACATGAGGGTTAATTGCCATACTCACCACGCTTGGCAGACGGGTTGGCGAGGGTTTAGATATAAATGCAGAGTTTTCCTTCTCTGGGTGCTGATGATCATGCCAGCAGCTTTACCTTAGTCGCCTTTTACGACACCTCGGTAAGAGTGAGGGTGGCCTATTCTACTCTGCCGGGGACCACACGGCACATACAATGATAGGAATGATACATTGGGAGAGAACATTAGAGATTCGGAACAGTGTATCATTCGGCTGAGTCGGATCACTGAGTCGTTTCAGTAAAGAGTTACACACGTCTACTTACCAGGGAGAGCATTTTGCGACCATTATAAATGTTACAGCGGAACTTAGTTGATAACGTGCGTCTTCTCATCGGAAGGTCGTAATTTGAAAGAAAGAAAGAAAGAAAATATTTATTATTATAGACATCACAACACAGAACTTATAGCAATTGTAATCATCATCATCATCAGCCCATTTATGTCCCCACTGCTGGGGCACGGGCCTCCCTCAATCACATGAGGGGTAATTACCATACTCACTACGCTTGGCAGACGGGTTGGCGAGGGTTTTGATATAAATGCAGAGTTTTCCTTCTCTGGGTGCTGATGATCATGCCAGCAGCTTTACCTTAGTCGCCTTTTACGACACCTCGGTAATAGTGAGCAATTGTAAACAGAACACAATTTGGCACAAACAGAAAACAAAACATAAAACAATTAAAAATAATAAATAAAACAAAAGGAAAAAAAATCAAAACTATATTCAATCATATCCACACAGTGCCAAATGAATATTATGATGTGTTATGACGTCTAGTACAAATGGCCCTCACTCAGCTTATGTCACAGCCCAGACAAAGGCCATGACGCTGGTTTTCAGTGAGACCAGCTGAATGAGTGCCACGGACGCTTGTCTAGTGTATTTTGTGTATCTAACGTGTATGTGTAAATTCGATGCGATCGTGGGTTGATGGATAGGATAGATATTTATTTAGGCTTATGAAAGGCCACGAGCACTTAGTCTTTTCTATGTCATAGGTGGAAAGATACCACGGCCTCACAAAAAACCGGCGTAAAGCAGCACTGTGCTGTGTCTCGCTGCGCGAGTGAGGGTGTTGTGACTCCACTGGTGTCGCGGGTGTCTATGGGCGGCGGCAATAGCTTACCATCAGGCGATCCGTCTGCTCCTCTGCCACCTATGACATAAAAAAGTGGTAGTCGAGCACACGGATCACCAGGTGGAGTCACAAGTGCACTGCCAACCTTTCCCTTGGTTAAATTAGTCATCGAATTGAACGCCTAGGGCGGACATCAAAGTGGATTGTTTTAAATGAGGAGATAATTATGTGAAATGTCTACTTATCATCGTGTTGCATTCATAGGTACTGCAATTATGCATGCCAATGACAAGTGCTTTGAATCACGTTGGTATTATGGAATAAATGTCATTTCAAGGTTACATTCATACTTAGAACATATTACCTGTGCTAAAATAAATAACTTTCCACCACTAAGGGCGGTTCGACCAAAATAAATAAATATTTTACAACATCACATACATATTGATCTGACTCCGAGATAGGTAGCTCAAGCACCTATGTTACGGATATCAGAACCAAAACGGAATTACAAATATATACATATAAATACTTTTTTGTAAATGATGGTATCAGCCTATAAACTGTCCCACTGCAGGGCAAAGGCCTCCATCATAGAAATCAAGTTATCGCTACTATGATGGGATTAGGCTTAATCATCACGCTTGCCTAATGCGGATTGGTGATCACAAACCCGAGCTATGTCCGAAAAATTTGAAACATACTTTTTTGCTCGACCCGGGAATTGAACCACTAGACCAACAGGGCGTTCTAAACCAACAGGGCGTTAGACCAACAGGGCGTTTTTTTGAAAATGCATACTTATACATATAATACATCGAAAACACCCAGACCAATACGAACAGACATTTTCATGCACAAAAATGTTTTTACTGAGCGGGGATCGACCCCGCAACCCTTGCACCAGAGGCATCATTCAATACCACTGATCCAAACGGGTCGTCAAATAAATAAAAAGAGGATAACTTTCCGCACGATTATTCTATTTTACTTCGTTACTTTTTTTTCGTAATAAATTCAATAGGCCATTGATACTGACAGTATGAAAAATAAGGTTTATTTATAGTCACCCGCGTAGTTTAAAGCTTTAAAAAGACATTAACTATAAAACACAAAAAATATTGAATATATTCACCAAAAAAACCAAAATAAAATAAATTTGTTTTGTGCTTGGAACCACGTGACCATAATCGGTTTTGATTGGCTTTCTTTACTGTGACAGCAGTCTTTTGTAAGCAAAACAAGTGACAGACTCGACGCCATTGTGTTCTTTCTATCTAATGTGGGACGCTAATCATCTATCAAATTTATCGTGTGCTATCGAATTTATTACTTGTTTACAAAAAGTTGACGTCATTCGAAAGATTCGACGCCACATTGCTGAATGAAGCGTTTTCGACAGATAAAATAATCCTTATATTTTATAATGATTTTCTAAACGAAATACCTATTCATAGCATATGAAAATAAATATTATGCTTAGGTTTCCTATACACCAATAAATAATATGAGAAGTTTTTTTAAAACAAGTCAAATAGCCTTGTTTAACGAGTGAATGAACGAATGACATTATAAACCGGCAAAAAAATATATCTATTGTTTTGTGATTCATGATACGCCCACCGGGTTGTTTTTGTTAAGTAGGGTTATACAGGTAATGTCAAAAGTAAATAACAGCTGTGACAATGACAACGCCATTTTGAGTTCCCTAGGATATTAGTTGTTAAACACTTGACATTGGCGGAATCATTGCGTCGCTAAACGTGTGATTGAGTCCACAAAGAAAAAAAAAAAAAAGTTGTTCTGTCAAAATTGGCGGTCAAACGAGTTACCGTTGGAATTAGGCGTTGACTGTCGGATGAGTAGCTGGTAGAACGGATTTTTATTTTACTCTGCATATAACTGCGCTATACCATAGATTTATCGTTGGATAAAGATTGGTCGAATCCTCCCTAAGTTGACGGGGAAAATATCGCAAGGAAGCCTGCACATTTTTTTATGCTAGAGGTAACAAACGAGCAAGCGTGTCACCTGATGGTAAGTAGTCAACGCCGTATTCGTATAAGATAATTTCAAATTTAACTTACAAAATCGGTCTCGTGATTTAATTTTTTTTATGGGGAGTCGAAAAAAAATTCCAACGAATTTCGAAAAGTCGCGTAAGTCGGTAACGCGAACGTTCTGTTGGTCTAATGGTTGAAGTAGCGGTCCTGGGTTCGATTCCCGGGTCGAGCAAAAAGTATGTTTCGAATTTTTCGAACATAAGTCGGGTTTGTGATCACCAATCCGCATTAGGCAAGCGTGGTGATTAAGCCTAATTCCATCATAGTAGTGATAACTTGATTTCTAAGATGGAGGGCTTTGCACTGCAGTGGGTAGGCTGATACTTTACTTTACTTTATGGTTGGTAAAAGACGTGGTTAAAGGGATGTACCTATACAACCTGTATATTGACTGATACTGGGTGGTTTTGGAGTCCTTACCACACTTATAAATAACCTCCTATCAACAAGCAAAGGAATTCAGCACAGCCAGAGCTATATCAGAAAAACGGGCTATTCTACCATTTTACATTTTTCATTGTCAACGGATGAGGACGGTCGATTCTAAATTACCCGTATTGTAACCCCTGTAAGGTACAATTTCCCTTGGTAGCTGTCTGTAGCGCAATGCCGTTGTGACGTCATACTGCGTAGGCGGGGAAAATAGGTCACTGGGTTTTGCAGTATGGAAAAGCGACCAGAATCAGTTGGTCTCTTCCTTTTATACAAGCTCCAGGATACGGGAGCTCAAATTAGGTCGGTTGGAGGTTTCGAATGACCAGTATATTCTGACCTCGTCCTTGCTAATGGACTGTATTCAAATTACGAAACATGAGGGGTCGTCTTATAATTGACGATTAGTTGAGTCTGCCATTATTAACTGAGCTGGTAGTTAAAGTTAATGGTATGTGTTGGAGTGTCAGTAATATCTGGTTTTTGTTTTTTTGCAGCGTAGTCATTTTATTGGGCTGGGTCCAGGGACATTTGGGTCCATTTAGGTAATGTACAATTTATCCCGTTTGGATGGACATGGACATGTTAGAATAACAACAGTTACATTTTCAATGATATTAAATATGAATGATGATATTAATCCAAAGAGAACATTTTTCTCTTTGGATTTCGAAAACATTTTGATGATAAATGAGTTTTGAATTTATTCAATGGACAATACGACAAAAAAATACCTTTTCGAATAAAGAAAGAAAAAAATTTGACATCTCTTTTAAGTTTCATAATGTGTGTTTTTATTGGTTTATTGGATGACCTTTTTTTTAAAATCAACGTAAAAAAATGTTATTAATTTGTGGAGACGTCACAGGAGGATATTAACTTTTTTTTCTCTATATATATCTGTTTAAAAATTTAGAAATTGAGGGTGAGGGTACCGGGGGCCCAATCCGGGGGTAAGGGGGTTTAAAGGTTGACAGTGCACTTGTGACTCCACTGGTGCCGTGAAGATGGGTGGCGTCAATCGCTTACCATCATGTCATCCGTCTACTCGTCTGCCACCTATCACATAAAAAAGTATGCACATAGATTTGAAAAAACCAAAGGTTCTAAGATAAAAAAAAACTTCGTTTTAATTTTTTTTATCCAAGACATATTAGATTTTAAACTTTCGCGTTGCATTCTGAAAAGGGTCCAGAGGGTCCGTTGTAGAATTGTAAACTCGTAAAAATGAAGTATAAAATATTTATTGTATAAAAACAACAACAGGCACGCAAAATGGCAACAGGAGAAGAGAGAGAATCAGAAACAGCATGCGCTATAATTGGCTGGCGCAGTGGCGCCATCCAGTGACATGTATTATAAACTAGCTGTCGGTATGGCAGCATCTGTTTACATATTTACCACATACAAATATTAATGGGTATGATATTCTTCTTTTTTTATAATTTACACTTTTTTTTTATGATTTTGTTTGGGTTTCGTCTTTGATTATTTACATAATCAAAGGGTTTTATGTATCTTCTACTTAGTTTGTGGGTTTTATATAATCTGCCTGCCCCCATATTGCGCATCTGTTCAATTATTTATTTCTTCTTTGCTATCTCAATCTCAATTTTATGCATGCGACTGTTGCATAGATATGGAACAGATGCGCAATAATGTTATGGTAGTCGCTGAAAACCAGCGTCGGGGTTGGTCTCTTGGATCAGCACCGACTAATGCTGAGCGGCCGCCTGTTTGGCGGATGCAGGGATAATGTTGTCCTACTTTTCGTTAAAGATAAAAGATAAAAAATTCTTTATTCAATTTAGGTCCACACAGAACACTTATGAATGTCAAAATAGTACATATTATCTAACGCTGGTTCGGAATGTCGATTTCTACTGAGAAGACACCAGCAAGAAACTCAGTAGTTACTCTTTTCAAATATTGATGATGTTACAGAGTTTCAATTGAGAAGAGAGAAAAAAATACAATTATGAAAGTTAATAGACTACTATGAATAACAACTCAAAAGATTAATGAATTAACATGACCAAGAATCCTTATCATTTAAATAGTCTTGTACACTATAGTAACCTTTCTTCATTAGGCAGGTTTTAATATGGGACTTAAACTTATTCAGTGATAGGTTAATGACATTTTGTGGTAGCTTATTATATATCTTAATACTTAAGCCAACAAACGAATTGCCGATTTTATGAAGTCTGAGGACCGGGACGGCAAGCCTATGTTTATTTCTGGTGTTAAGACTATGACTACCGGACTTTTTTGGAAAAGTGTGCAAGTTCTTACGTACATACATAATGCAGTCGAGGATAAACATAATTAAGTTAATGATTTATGTCTAGGTTATGTTTCTAATTAAGTTTCCTTGTTTTGTATTGTGCCAAATAAAGTTTCATTCATTCATTCATTCATAATGTACACGGGACAAAACGGGGTTATTATTGTATGTAAGTACATACTCGTAATAGCATATACTCACAGCTTGACGTTTCGACCGCGTTACAATCATGGTCACAAGCGGACTGGAGGTGCACGGCGTTCACAATTGTTTGACAGATCATTGAATTTTATTTTTGGTTGTTCCAGGAACGCAGCGGATTGGACAGCATGAGGTCACTCGAACACTACCTCACAGACATCATGAGGGCGGACACGTCAGATCACATGAAAGGTACATTTTGTTTTAGACTTGGCCGGAACACTACACGTCCTGAAATAGCCTGATCACCATGTACCAAGTACCCATGAGTTTTAAAAACTGTTCTCACTATCGAAAACTATCGCTTTAGTCCCTTTCATTGTGGTGCATGTGAAAAAGACAGAGCTATATAGTGTTTCAAACTCATGGTAAGGCCTCTGTAAGCACAGTAAATACGCTAGCAGTATGGACACTACGAACAAACTCAACTCAACTTAACTTAGTGACCTTTAAGGTGTCGGGTAGGGTACACTAGCGAAGCCTATCGATGTTTCTTTTTTCTTTTTTTTTATGAGGTGGCAGACGAGCAGACGGATAACCTGATGGTAAGCGATTACCGCCGCCCATGGACACCTGCAACACCAGTGGTGTCACAAGTGCGCTGTTTACCTTTTAACTCCCCTTCCCCTGGATTGGGCCTCCGGTACCCTCACTCACGCAGCGAAACACAGCGCATGCGCCGTTTTTCTGTGAGGACGTGGTATTTCTCCGGTCGAGCCGGCCCATTCATGCCGAAGCGTCTCTCCCACTGTTAGTTCATGTTAATTTTTAGCTACCAAACCGGATCTATTTTAAACAATTTCGAGGTGGCAATCTCTCGGCATAACTTAATATATATTTTTTATATACATTACATACTTGTAATACATACATATTCATGCACACAAATGTTTGTACCTACTGTACGGGGATCGAACCTACAACCTTTGGACCAGATGCCTCTGGTCGCTCACTACCACTGATTCAAACGGGTCGTTACAGTAGATATACAGGAGGAATCATATTTCAACCACACTTAACTAAGATTGAACCTTATTTAATCATCATCCTGTATAAGAGTACGCACAAGTCAAACACGATGGCGTAACCACCTCACGCGACACATTCCGACCTGCTAATATGCTCCACATGACTTCCTTTTTAGCGGCTTGCGTACAGACGGCGTCATGTCCAGTTACTCCGCGGCAATGCACAAATACCACTTGTGTCTCAGACATAAGGAAGAAAAAATATTTATTTTGTGACACTAATAAAATAACAAAAATACATTTATAAAAATAAAAATTAAGTTATAAGGACGATCCAAAGTCCAAGAAGTAACTCCACGCAATAAAAAAAAAGAAAAAAAATATTTTTTTATTATTTTATTTTATTTTTCATAATATATTATAATATCCAACATTCCCAAAAATATGAAAACAATTAATGAATATATATTTTTTGAAATATCTAAGTCAGTAAAAAAGAAAAATATTTTTTTTAACCTTTTCATTGTAGTAAATACAACATTGAAAAAATATAAAAAAAACGAAGTATTTTTTAGGTCTAAATGGTAAACAGTTAGCATTAGTTACCTAATTTGCTGACCTTACCTGTAGTGTATTCAGGTGTCGTCACAGATTTTAGTTCAGATGTAGAATCGAACTAGATGTGGCTTTTGAGAAAAAAACCTTTCGTCACTCTACATTAGTTTTTTTAAGTTTTGTATCCCATACAAATGTCTCTGTGGCACCACTGTTAGCGCCTTGGGGCACCACGGGCTCTCCTGTGTAAAAAAAGGCCGGCCGTCTCTCCAGGCATTCCTCATTAAACGACATTATCTGTCGGTCGCTTGCCACCATCAATGTGCCAGCAAACTTGGAGCCGAACGGCATTTCACGTGATGATGGCAAGAGACCAAACGGAATGTCTCTCATTCCTTGGAAGATGGGACGTGCTCTCGTGTGGGATGCTACCTGACGTCGACACTCTGGCACCGTCTCATCTTCCCGGGACTATGAGGAGGGCCGGAGCTGCGGCCAACGCGGCAGAGAGACTGAAAGCTACAAAGTATAGGCATCTATCTGGAGCTTACCACTTTGTAGCTTTCGGTGTTGAACGACTGGGCCCGTGGGGTTCAGACGCTCTCTCTTTCTTCCGTGACTTGGCTAAGCGTCAGTTTGAAGTCACGTAAGAACCAAAGGCTGGCCCTGGCAGCTACCTCGCCCAGCGAATTTCCATTTAAGTTTCCTTTTTATTTACTTTTAGCTTAATTTTATTTCTCAGTTATTGTCTTAATTGTCCTGTTTTTAATGATAAATACTAGGTCTACCTTCTACGGCTATGTCCTGCGAAAACCTAACAGCTACGTGCGAACCACCACCTTGCCGCGGCAGAAGGGGTAGACCTAGAAAAGCGTGGCTTGACGTCGTAAGAGAGGACATGCGTGCCAATAAATTGACTACATTGGATGCACAAGATCGCGCGAAGTGGATTAGTAGAAGCAGGAGAGCGGACCCCGGGCTCCGGAGCGACGGTTTGGGACGCAACCGGGACAAAGATGATGATGATGACTAGGTCTACCTAGTCTAGGTCATTAGATCCACAATTTTCGGGACATTACTACATAAACAGTTTTAATTTTAAGCGTTTCATCATGAACGGCCACGGAGTGATACCATGTCCTCACAGAAAACCGACGTGATGGTAGTGGGAGGGTATCGGATGCCCAATTTGGGGGGAAGGGGAGTTTAAAGGCGGTGGCAATAGCTTTCCGCCCGTCCGCTCGTCTACAGTAAAGTATCAGCCTATAAACTGTCCCACTGCAGGGCAAAGGCCTCCATCATAGAAATTAAGTTATCGCTACTATGATGGGATTAGGCTTAATCACCACGCTTGCCAGGTGCGGATTGGTGATCACAAACCCGAGGTATATTCGAAAACTACGAAACCTACTTTTTGTTTGACCCGGAAATCGAATCCGGACTCCGGGATCACGGCCCGGTACTTAAACCACTACAGCGTTACTTCGTCTTACACATATCATCATTTCAGCCAATAGACGTTTACATAGGCATCCCCCAATGTTCTTTACTGCCTACTACCACGGCTGCGACTTCCTGTACGTGGCCTCCACTCGAGAACCTTTCCGTCCCAACGGCCGTCTGTTCTCCTCGCTATGTGCCCTGCCCATTGCCACTTGAGGCATGCAATCCTTTGGGCATTGTCTGTGACCTTAGTTCTCCTGCGGATCTCATCATTTCTGATACGTTCACGCAGGGAGTCGTACCCTCACTCTCGCAGCGAAACACGGCACAGTGCTGCTTCACGTCGGTTTTTTGTGAGGCCGTGGTATCACTCCGGTCGAGCCAGCCCATTCATGCCAAAGCGTGACTCTCCCACGGTAAAGATACACACATAGATTTGAAGAATCCTGAGGTGGTCTTATGATATCGGAATAATCGTCCGTACATATAATACAATATGTTAATATTATAACCGGAATGAGAATCACAGCTGAATCGGCGATAAAAATCGGCGACCTTGACACGCGATGCGCTTGCGCAAGGACGCGGTAGAATATGAGCAACAATAATCGCAATCGGCAAACACTTATACTATTTATCTGACGACCCGTTTGGAACAGTGGTAGTGAACGCTGCCTCTGGTGCAAGGGTTGCGGGTTCGATCCCCGCACAGTACAAACATTTGTGTGCATGAACATATCTGTTTGTATTGGTCTGGGCGTAATCTATATATTATAAGTATGTATTTACAAAAGAAAAGTATTATGTGTATATATTTGTAATCCCACTGTTGATTCTGATATCCGTAACACAGGTGCTTGAGCTACCTATCTCGGAGTCAGATCAATGTATGTGATGTTGTGAAATATTTATTTATTATTTATTTATTTATTATTTATTAAATAACTATGCACAAATGTTGGGTTCGTTTTTGTTTTTGATCTCATCATTTCTGATACGATCACGCAAAGAGAACCAAAACGTGGCCGCTTACCATGTGCCGATTAAGGAGGCTCAGAGTCACCCAGAGAGTAATGGAGAGGGCTATGCTCGGAGTCTTCATCATCATCAGCCCATTTAAGTCCCCACTGCTGGGGCACGGGCCTCCCTCAATCACATGAGGGGTAATTGCCATACTCACCACGCTTGGCTGACGGGTTGGCGAGGGTTTAGATATAAATGCAGAGTTTTCCTTCTCTGGGTGCTGATGATCATGCCAGCAGCTTTACCTTAGTCGCCTTTTACGACACCTCGGTAAGAGTGAGGGTGGCCTATTCTACTCTGCCGGGGACCACACGGCTAATCTTCGGAGTCTTACACGTTCGTAATTAATTTTTTTTTCCATTAGCTCTTCTAGCGTCTATACATCCGCGCACACTTGCGCAAGCGCATTGTCAGGCCACGCCGGCCTTGCGCGGGTTTTGTTCAATAATTAGCTTCAGAGGTAGAGCCGTGTAGAGTTATGTCAACTACTGTTTATTGCTAGTATTCAGCCATTTTGTGGCCATCCATATTTTTTTCTAATATCGATAAACTAGGGGTCTGCCCTCACTTCGTTTCGGGACATATTTATTATTTATTTATTAAAAACCTTTCTCTTGAATTTACTCTACCTATAATTCATCAAGACGGGAATTAACACTGATATTTATTATGTGATACAACATTGTGTACTTCCTTACATACTTTGCTCGACGTTTCGTCTACGTTACAGCAGCCGTGGTCACAAGCGGACTGACTGGTGTAACGTAGCCGAAACGTCGAGTAAAATATAAATAAATAGATAGATAATAAATAGATAAATATTTCACAACATCACATACATTGATCTGACTCCGAGATAGGTAGCTCAAGCATCTGTGTTACTGATATCAGAATCAACAATGGGATTACAAATATATACATATAATACTTTTCTTTTGTAAATACATACTTATAATACATAGATAACACCCAGACCAATACAAACAGTTCATGCACACAAATGTTTGTACTGTGCGGGGATCGAATCCACAACCCTTGCACCAGAGGCAGCGTTCACTACCACTGTTCCAAACGGGTCGTCACAAATATGTTGTATTACATAATAAATATTGTGTTAATCCCGTCTTGATTAATTATAGTTACTCTACCTATTAAAAACTGCATCAAAATCCGTTGCATAGTTTTAAAGATCTAAGGGTCAATGTCAAAGTAATTTGTTGAGAATAAGTAGGTAGTCAACAGTCGAAGTCAGTCAAAGTCACAGTCACTCAATGAAACGTCGGTGTTTTACGTTTTATCGACCAACGGATTATGCCGATACCACTCTAAACACAATCGCGGGTTTTAAGACTCTATTAGGTCCAAAGTTGTCCGTGACATCTCCCTCGACACACAATAGCAGTGTTAAAAACGATACAATTCAACGATTCTCATTATCAGGATCACTTTGCGGTGCTTCACTGCACAAATAAGCACCAAATTTGTACACACAAAAACCACTAGACACTAATTTAAAACCTTTGAATTGCATCAGCCCACGCGGAGTGTTTGACTCATAACGCCAGAGTCCCAGAATTAGCAATATCCTAGGTAATTCAAAATGGCGTCGCCACTGTCACAGCTGTTATTGACGTCTGACCTTCGCAACCCTTTAAAATATAATATAAATATTTCACAACATCACATACATTGATCTGACTCCGAGATAGGTAGCTCAAGCACCTGTGTTACGGATATCAGAATCAACAGTGGGATTACAAATATAAATACTTTTCTTTTGTAAATACATACTTATAATACATAGATAACACCCAGACCAATACAAACAGATATGTTCATGTACACAAATGTTTGTACTGTGCGGGGATCGAACCCGCAATCCTTGCACCAGAGGCAGCGTTCACTACCACTGTTCCAAACAGGTCGTAACAGGGGAACCAGACCAACTGAATCATGGTTACACGTTTCAGAAACTATCCGAAACGTGCAGGTTTCCTCACGATGTTTTCCTCACCGCCGAGCTTATAGTGGAAATGCACATAGATTTGAAATTTATAATTGACAATTTACCACTTTGGGAGCGTTTCTTGCGCAAAGTATTGTGTTTAGAAAAAAATTATCATTTTTAAAGACCTATCCATAGATACCTTACACGTATAGGTTTGATGAAAAAAACATTTTTGAGTTTCAGTTTCGAGTGTGGAGACCCTCCATTTTTTTATTTTTTTCCAATTTTTGTATAAGATTCGTAATGCGGTTAACAAAATACATCTATTTACCAAGTTTCAATAGTATAGTTCTTAAAGTTTCGGAGAAAAGTGGCTGTGACATACGGACGGACACACAGACGGACAGACATGACGAATCTACAAGGATTCCGTTTCTTGCCATTTGGCTACGGAACCCTAAAAACACGGTGTATTTAAAAATGTAGAATTAATCTCAACATAAATTCTGAATACCCCAACTCCAAACAGTGTTTTCATGAAAACAAATAACAGTTTCAGCCTGAAAACCCTCGTCTCTACCATACTCTACATAATTCCAAGATAAGAAACATCAGGGCCGTTACGAAACAATAACAGCTCCTGAAACGAGCTTCAGGAGTTTCAGGGGTCGGAAGAAATTAAGAGTTTCAACTGAAAGCCGGATATCCGCCTGTTTAGGGTTAATATCCTCCAACCGATTACGGCTACGGCGGCCAATCTCAACGATCAGCCACGTACGCAGGATATATTATAGTGCTCAAGTGTGTGCGCAAACACAAGTGCACTCTCTATTCCCTTACCCTCATATTCCGATGGGACACTACTGTGACACGACCAGAGAGGGATTGGGCGCAGGACCAACGGCTTAACGTGCTTTCCGAGACACGGGGGTACAAGACCGCCAACTTCCAGACTCCGGGCTGTCACTAAGAATTTCTTACCGAAAACTTAGGTACAAATTTTTGGCCCGACCCGGGGATCGAACCCGGGACCTCTTGCACAGCCGTCGCTTTAAAGTGCGACCCACTAACCACTGCGCCACCGAGGCAGTCAGTTTAGGGTTTAGGTAGAGTCCGAGTGATTATTGTTGTATTCCATAACCATATTGGTCTTTTTGTTTTTTTTAAATTTCATGGGTGGCAGACAAGCAGACCGATCACCTGATGGTAAGCGATTGCCGCCGCCAATAGACACTGACACCAGCAGAGTCACAAGTGCGCTGCCAACCCTTAAACCCCCCTTTCCATCGGATTGGGCCTCCGATTCCCTCACTCACGCAACAACACAGCACACTGCTGCCTCACGCCAGTTTTATGTGAGGCCGTGGTATCACTACGGTCGAGCCGGCCCATTCATGCCGAAGCGTGGCTCTCCCACCGTCACATTATATACAGACTTGTACGTTAATTAGTTCGAGTATTATGTAACGACTATTATTGTAATAATAACTATATTATGATGTGTTTTGCCGAATTAATGAAGGCACCGGAGACCGTGGGAGAGCCACGCTTCGGCATGAATGGGCTGGCTCCACCGGAGTGATACCACGGCCTCACAGAAAATCGACCTGAAGCAGCACTGTACTGTGTTTCGCTGCGTGAGTGAAGGTACCGGAGGGCCAATCCCGGACAAAGAGTGACTCCACTGGTGTCGCGGGTGTTTATGGTCGGCGGCAATCGCTTACCATCAGGCAATCGGTCTGCTCATCTGCTACCTATCACATTTATTTTATTAAACCTCGATTTTTTTTAATATTGCTCCAATTATTTTCTGAATATGATATTCGTAACTCTGCTTGAATAGATTCTGCTGTATCGTTTATCTGCTACAATTCCATTGAACGACAATTACCAATAATTAAATATATATATGTATTATCATCATCATCGTCATCGTCAGCCCATTTAAGTCCCCACTGCTGGGGCACGGGCCTCCCTCAATCACATAAGGGGTAATTGCCATATTCACTACGCTTGGCAGACGGGTTGGCGAGGGTTTTGATATAAATGCAGAGTTTTCCTTCTCTGGGTGCTGGGTATTAACATATAAATTATATATTAGTACTTATACTTTAAAATCATTCAAATGTATGACGATTTGTAAGTGCCGTGTACTACAACAAGCCTATGCAAATAAAGAATTATTTGAATTGAATTGAAAATAAAACCCTCTACATAGAGTCAGTTATAATTTCGTTATATTATACTATTTAATGCATATTTCCAGTGCAACAACTAGGAAGACATCTCAGATAAATTTCGAGCTCCATCTGGTTGAATGTAGAGCTCCTGACATTTCGCTGTTGGCTCACAGACGAAAAGTGGACAAAAATAACCAGAGTCATAGACTAAAATCGTCTAAATACGCCGCCTCGTGACTTCTAACACCTACTACTTATAGAATTTACATGCTACTCTACCAATTGTGAGACAACCTAATTTATATTTACACGCCCTAAAAATAGAGCCCACTTTCAAATGGCTGTGTTATCTCTAACGTCATACCCAACTAAATTAAGAAGATTTATATTATCAATTTAAAATTAGAACGAAAAAATAACAAAATATAATTTTAGCTTTAAATTTTTACAGTTTTGATTTTTTCTTTATTTTTTATTCAAATTCAAATGATTGATTAAGTAAAGCTCCTAATTTATTAGTTAAAAGGTTCGGTTTGGCTAGTTTTGTGACATTCGAAATTCAGTTGCGTATTCGATAAGGATGTCACAGAGTGTATTATAGCGCGAACTGTCAGTCGACTCCCGCGCTTCGGTAGGCGCATGCGTGCCGGACGAAACACTTTTTTAAAAACAACCTTTTTTCTAAACTCGTGGGCGTTCTATTTTTGTATTTACGAAATTTGTGAGTGAAGTGCAGTGAACCCGTGGTGTTGTATGTAACTCGGACCAACGGTGGCTGGGAGATGTATTTTTTTTCTATTTTTTTGTTTTTTATCTTGAATCTATTGTAATCTGAAGCGTTGTTAGGGCTTTGGCGTCCATTCATTACTTTATATACATTATCTTATATTCTGCTCAGCATCTGAATAGGTACATACATAACTTGTATTATTTTAAATTAAATAATAGGTTATGAAAATTAGTTTGCATAACGATAGAGCCATACTAACAAAACATTTTTTATTATTGTAAAAATAATAAATAAAAATATATTGGTCATCGTACAGCAAATGAATAAAAATTTAACTGGCGTAGTTTCTTAAATTTGGCTGAGCAAAAGTCATTTTTATAGTTTTAAAATATATTTCATATTGCGTATTTTTGCATAAAGCACTATCTTTTTTAATATTTTTCCAGATTTACCATTTTTTTACTTTAATTAAATTAAAAAAACCTAATTCACTTTAATTTATTAGGTAAATAAACTTTGGCCAAATCCACGTGTTTCATATGAATGTCAACTGTCTCGCTTATGATGGTGAATGAATGAATGAATGAATATACTTTTATTACACACAAAACAAAGTATGACAACTTACAACTAGGTATTACAGATGTTATTTTATGTTGTGTTGTGATATGACACAAAAATATTTTTTTTTTATAATTATATTATAATATTTGAAAAAAAAAAACAAAAATTTTAGCGCCCTTAATAATAATATCCTCCAACCACTTACGCAGGATATCTTATAGTGCTCAAGTGTGTGCGCAGACACAAGTGCACTCTCTATTCCCTTACACTTATATTCCGATGAGACACCAGCGTGACACGACCGTAGAGGGATTGATAACTGAAAGGCCGTAGATTACGTAAAAACAATAACGTAGAGACTAGAGCAAGAGACAAACAAACAAACGACACTATTAATGAAGAGTTACCTCCAAGGTGAGCGTTTAGACGTGCGTAGTTTCACGGCTGTTGACCAAGGTGGGAGCTCACGCCTGAGTGTAGAGACCATAGAACAAATTTATAGTAGAGACTAGGGATGTTACGGAGCTTCGACTCCGACTCCGAAAACCAGCGTCATTTCACTTCGTAATTTTTTTCTTAGTATGGGATAAATAGTTCAGCGGTTTTCGTTAGATGGAGCTTGTGAAAAGCAGATATAGCTTTATTTTAATTGAAAATTTAAAAAACCCCCGACGGCGGCCATCTTGGATTTGAAATTTGTCACAATAAATATATCCTTAAGTCGAAGGGTAGGGCACACTAGCGACACCAAATTTTTAACTACTAAACCGGATCTATTTTAAACAATTTCAGGGTTACAACCTCTCGGCAAACACTTATAAGTACTATATATTACAGACCGCAGATGTCCATGGGCGGTGGTAATCACTACCATCAGGTGATCCGCCTGCTCGTCTGCCTATCTCATAAAAACAATGAATATTGCATTGCTTTTTAGGGTTCCGTAGCCAAATGGCAAAAAACAGAACCCTTATAGATTCGTATAGATTCGTGATGTCTGTCTGTCCGTCCGTCCGTCCATATGTCACAGTCACTTTTCTCCGAAACTATAAGAACTATACTATTGAAACTTGGTAAATAGATGTATTTTGTTAACCGCATTAACGCACTGATGGTCTAGTGGGTTAAGTACCGTATCGTGATCTCGGGGTCCTGGGTTCAATTCCCGGGTCGAGCGAAAAGTATGTTTCGAATTTTTACGAACATAGCTCGGGTTTGTGATCACCAATCCGCATTTGGCAAGCGTGGTGATTAAGCCTAATCCCATCATAGTAGCGATAACTTGATTTCTATGATGGAGGCCTTTGCCCTGCAGTGGGACAGTTTATAGGCTGATACTTTATTACGATTTTTACACAAAAATTGGAAAAAAAATTGGGGGGGTCTTCATACCTGAAACTGGAACTCAAAAGTTTTTTTTTATCAAACCTATACCGTGTGGGTTATCCATGGATAGGTGTTTAAAAATTGATTTTGAGGTTTTTAACATCATTTTTTTCTAAACACAATACTTTGCGCAAGAGACGCTCCCACAGTGGTAAATTGTGTACCGACCCCCCCCCCCCCCTCTAACTTCTATAATAATAATTATAAAAATAAAAAAATATATGATGTACATAATCATGAAAACTAACAACGAAAATTAGTTTGAACTAGATATAGAGAGTAGTTTTTTTAATACGTTATAAACCGTAAACCGCAATTTACCTTCCATATATCTTACTTGCTGCTACGGAACCCTTCATGGGCGAGTCCGACTCGCACTTGGCCGGTTTTACCTTATCTTACCTCACCTCGACGTAACCTAAAAACGTATTTTTATGAACAATACAACAAAAATAGCAAGTTTTTTCCTTTGCTTCAAGATCGCCCGATGTCAAGGATTATTTCTCAACTTGGTATCTGATAGAAAAACCATAGAGATTCTTATTTGCACAAATAAAATCAGGATGAACTGAAAGCGACGACAGCTCAGTGGATAAGAACGCGCCTTCCATACGGGGCGTGGTACCGTCAGCATCAAAAATAGCTTCACACTTTAGTACCATGTCAAAAGTAGCTTCACACTTTAGTACCATGTCAAAAGTAGCTTCACACTTTAGTACAATGTCAAAGTAACTGTTCTGCCTATTATAGGCATTAATAGTTCGTAAAAAATGTTACTTCGACATGGTAGTACTATCAGCCTACTTACTGTCCCACTGCAGGGCAAAGGCTTCCATCATAGAAATCAAGTCACCGCAACTATGATGGAATTAGGCTTAATCACCACGCTTGCCAAATGCGGATTGGTGATCGCAAACCCGAGATATGTTCGAAAAATTCGAATCATACCTTTGCTCGACCCGGGAATCGAACCCAGGACCCAGGACCGACTTCCTGTACGTGGCCTCCACTCGAGGACCTTTCCGCCCCAACGACCGTCTGTTCTCCTCGCTATGTGCCCTGCCCATTGCCACTTGATGCATGCAATCCTTTGGGCTAAGTCTGTGACCTTAGTTCTCCTGCGGATCTCATCATTTCTGATACGATCACGCAGGGAGACTCCGAGCCTAGCCCTCTCCATTGCTCTCTGGGTGACTTTGAGCCTCCTTAATCGGCACATTGTAATCGGGCACGTTTCGGTTCCGTATGTTATCACTGGCAACACACACGCATTGAAGACTATCGTCTTGAGACACTGCGGTAGATGGGCCGAAAATATGCTGCGTGCGTAGCTTCCCGAACGCTGCCCAGCCGAGTTGGATTCGTCGATCGACCTCTTTCTTTCTTGTAAAGGTTGGAAGCTCTACACTGGAAGTTGTAGACGAGTACATCTCGGACAAAAAGTCCAGCTTGGTATGTCTGCCTATTATTCGCAATAAATAAAAAAAACAAAAGTATTTTTTAGGTCTCCTTATAAACAAATGAATACCCTAAGATAGTTTTCAGTTGTCAAATAGCCTATTATACCAGACTACCCGAATCTTGGATCAAGGTCCAAGCGTATTCAGGGCTCCGAAGCGACAGCTTTGGACGCTGAATCACACGTTAAAATTCGCAACCCTTTAACAGGGGAACCAGACCAACTGAATCATAGTTACACGTTTCAGAAACTATCCGAAACATGCAGGCTTCCTCACGATGTTTCCCCTCATCGCCGAGCTGGGAGATTTTTTCATATGATAGGTACGTGGCAGACGAGCATGGATACTCGCGGCACTAGTGGAGTCACAAGTGCGCTGCCAACCTTCAAACCCCCTTCTCCCTTGAATTGGGCCTCCGTACCTTCACTCTCGTAGCGAAACACGGCACAGTGCTGCTCCACGTCGGTTTTTTGTGAGACGTGGTATCACTCCGGTCGAGCTGGCCCATTCATGCCAAAGCGTGACTCTCCCACCGTAAAGATACTCACATAGATTTGAAGAATCCTGAGGTGGTCTTATGGTATCGGAATAATCGTCCGTACATTAGCGATCTCTCTGATTTCGCAGATGTTCATGGGCGGCGATGATTACTTTCCATCAGGTGACTCGCTTGCTCGTTTGTCCGCCTCTAGCATAAAAAAAAATACATATAATACAATATGTTAATATTATAACCGGAATGAGAATCACAGCTGAATCGGCGATAAGAATCGGCGACCTTGACACGCGCTGCGCTTGCGCAAGGCCGCGGTACAATATGAGCAACAATAATCGCAATCGGCAAACACTTATACTATTTATTAAATAACCAAATGTTGGGTTCGTTTTTGTACGCGAAAAATTGTTTACCGCCAAAAGCGGCCACTTTTAGCGTGAATCAATTTTTCGCGTACAAATGTTGGGCATTTGTGCATGGTTATTTAATAAATAGTATAAGTGTTTGCCGAGAGGTTGTATTCCCGAAATTGTTTAAAACAGATCCAGTTTAGTAGCTAAAAATTAAAATCTATTGGCGTCGCTAGTGTGCCCTAACCGTCACCTTAAGTAGTACGCACGGCACGTGTAGATTTGAAAATTTCAAAGCGCATGCGCGGATCTGGCCTTATCAACATTTTTAACAGTGGAAGAGCCACGCTTCGGCATGAATCCAGGGGAAGGGGGGTTAAAAGGTAAGCAGCGCATTTGTGACACCACCGGTGATCCGTTTGCTCGTCTGCCACATATATCATAAAAAAAATATATCAACATCTCTATTTATCACTTTTTAAACACACGTTCTGTCTCCCTCTAGCCGGTCATTGCTAAGTGAATCCGTCACACAATGGTCAAACGAAACAATGCGACGACCTTGGCGACTCTTGCGCAAGTGATGCGCAGAAGGTCGGCGCGGTGCTATCGATAAAATTGGAACTGCGACTTTCACTATTTTTATTAATCGTAAGTAAAAAAGTGGCAGGCCCCCCACAAGGTGGACCGACGATCTGGTGAAGATCGCGGGAATCCATTGGTTGCGGGCGGCACAGGACCGATCTGTGTGGAGAACATTGGGGGAGGCCTATGTGAAGCAGTGGACGTCTATTGGCTGAAATGATGATGAAGTAAACAAGTCATATTTTTAAGGCTATTTACAAAGAGGTAAGGTAAATCATATAGTCAGCGACAAACTTTATAGTTAATCCGAAAACACGAAACCCTTGCGCGATGTAATCGACACCTAGCGCCATCTTTCGGTATGAATTGGAACTAATGTCTCGAAACGATGTGAGGGCGGGCTTCGGGTGGGACAATATTTTGCTAACGCGGCCACTGCTTTACCAACTATGCTACCGGAGCCTTTGAGAAATCAACGATTTTCAAAAAAAACTTTTTATACAGGGCATGTCGCAAAAAAATATTACAAAGTACCTATTTCAAAAAATCTAGTAAAATTTATTGATTTTGAGAAAAATACAAATAAACAATCACGCAAGGTTGACTGGTAGACAATGCAAATGAATGTAGCATTAAATCCACCAATTGACCTTTTTTTCTTGTGCAATAAATATTACCTACATATTCCAAATCTAAAAATAATTTAGTAATATGAGTCCCAATTTTAACATAACAAAATGGCGTCCGACGAAAAGCGATATAAACCATAGACTACAAATGACAACCCAGGAGCCCAATTCTCGTGCTCGTGATATTTTGAAAACATGGCGGATATCACCCGAAAACCATAACAAAAAAACATGTTTTTGTGATATATGTCGCATGAAAATAAATGTCACGAGCCCGAGAATTGGGCTCCAGGTGTAGAGTGGGTATCGGCAGTCCTCTTTTCTACCTCAAATCATGCCGAAGCCTGGCTCTCCCACCATAAACTATAATACAAATATTTTACATCCATTAGTTAATAATAAACTCCATATTTAGCCTACTCTTTTTAATACAACATGATTACATACATTTAACGTTTATTTTATTAAAACATGACAAGCATAAAATGCCGTAAGAAAATTAGCCGTTTGGTCCCCGGCAGAGTAGAATAGGCCACCCTCACTCTTACCGAGGTGTCGTAAAAGGCGACTAAGGTAAAGCTGCTGGCATGATCATCAGCACCCAGAGAAGGAAAACTCTGCATTTATATCAAAACCCTCGCCAACCCGTCTGCCAAGCGTGGTGAGTATGGCAATTACCCCTCATGTGATTGAGGGTGCCCGTGCCCCAGCAGTGGGGACTTAAATGGGCTGACGATGATGAAGCATAAAATGGTAACTTTTGTCTATTCATAAATAACATTGTAAAGTTGCGGAGGTCAGATTAATATTACAGTATATACTAATTAAGTCGACGGGTAGCCCCAACTAGCGACACCAATCGATTTTAATTTTTAGCTACTAAACCGGATCTATTTTAAACAATTTCGGGGTTACAACCTCTCGGCAAACATTTATTAAATAACCATGCACAAATGTTGGGTCCGTTTTTGTACACGAAAAATTTAATTACGCCAAAAGTGGCCGCTTTTGGTGTGAATCAATTTTTTCGCGTACGTGTTGGACCCAACATTTGTGCATGGTTATTTAATAAATGTTTGCCGAGAGGTTGTAACCCCGAAATTGTTTGAAATAGATCTGGTTTCATCGTCAGCCCATTTATGTCCCCACTGCTGGGGCACGGGCCTCCCTCAATCACATGAGGGGTAATTGTCAAACTCACCACGCTTGGCAGACAGGTTGGCGAGGGTTTTGATATAAATGCAGAGTTTTTCTTCTCTGGGTGCTGATGATCATGCCAGCAGCTTTACCGTAGTCGCCTTTTACGACACCTCGGTAAGAGTGAGGGTGGCCTATTCTACTCTGCCGGAGACCACACGGCAATTCGGTTTAGTAGCTAAAAATTAAAATCGATTGGCGTTGCTAGTGTGCCCTGCCCGTCACCTTAACGCCCTGTTAGTCTAGTGGTTTAAGTACGACCGTGATTTTCGGGTCGAGCAAAAAGTATATTTCAAATTTGGCGAACATTGCTCGGGAGTCGGGTCTATAATCACCAATCCGCATTAGGCAAGCGTGGTGATTAAGCCTTATCCCATCATAGTAGCGCTGACTTGATTTCTATGATGGAGGCCTTTGTCCTGCAGTGGCACAGTTTATAGGCTGATACTTTACCTTTTTTACTGTTACTAATTGAAGTCACAACGCCCTGTTGGTCTAGTGGTTTAAGTACCGGGCCGTGATCTCGGGGTCCTGGGTTCCATTCATTCAAGCAAAAAGTATATAGCTCGGGTTTGTCATCCCTATCCGCATTTGGCAAGCGTGGTGATTAAGCCTAATCCCATCATAGTAGCGAAGACTTGATTTCTATGATGGAGGCCTTTGCCCTGCAGTGGGACAGTATATAGGCTGATACTTTGCTGGACAAACATTCGTGCGATGAACACTTGTGTTTGTTCAGTGTCTGGGTGTAATATATGTATTTAAGTATATATTTGTGTTCCTCTGTTGTCTGATATCTGTAACACAAGTGCTTAAGCTACTTAGTACGGAATCAGGTCAACGTTTGAGATGTTGTGAGAATTATTATTATTATTATTATTACTTTTCTTTTTTTACTTTTACTAATTAAAGTCAGTGGCTCAGTCGCAACTGAGCTGAGGCTTCACCTGGTGCGATGCATTTTACTTATGGGCCCTTTTCCTGTCCAGTAGAGCGATGGTATCCCAGTGGATAAGAATGAGAAAACCTGCACGTTTCGGAAAAAGTTTTTGAAACGTGTAACCATGATTCAGTTGGTCTGGTTCCCCTGTTGGGTTGCGAAGGTCAGACGGCAGTCGCTTCATTGTAATTACCAGACTCCCCAATTCTGAATCATGGATGGATAGTGATCCAAACCTCAACTGAATCGTCATTTATTTATTTATTTATTCTTTATTGCATTAAGTAAAAAAAGTACAATTGGCGCACTTAATGCCTTACCGCATTCTCTACCAGTCAAACATTGGGCGAAGCAGAAAATTTGTGGCGGCAAAATATGATATTTATTTATTTATTTTATTTTAAAACAACATCTCATACGTTGACCTGATTCCGTACTAAGTAGCTTAAGCACTTGTGTTACAGATATCAGACAACAGAGGAACACAAATATATACTTAAATACATATATTACACCCAGACACCGAACAAACACAAGTGTTCATCGCACGAATGTTTGTCCAGGGTGGGGATCGAACCCACGACCTTTGGCGTAAGATGCAGGGTCACTACCAATTGCGCCATCCGGTCAGTCAAAATTATATAATAAATATTAATAACTACTAATACATATTTAAAATATGGAATATATATATATATATATATATATATATATATATAATATATATGGAAGGTATTATAAGTAATAATCTGAAGACTTTAAACATACATACTTACACATTATCAAATACATAAATATACTTATTAGCATCACGGAAAGCAGATTTTTTTTTTATTATTATCAATCAATTTATCAACATTATAAGCCGACTTAAAAAAATAAAAAAGGAGGTTCTCAATTCGACATTCTGAATGTTCCAATGATTAATTAGCATGTCCTATAAAAGATACCTATCTAACTATCATAATAAGTTCATGGTTACATTACTTGTTAATTTTAACCACCATTTAGCACATTACAGCATAAAGATAAAGATAAAAAAATCTTTATTCAATTTAGGTCCACACAGAACACTTATGAATGTCAAAATAGGTACATAATATCTACCGCTGGTTCGGCATGTCGATTTCGACTGAGAAGACACCAGCAAGAAACTCAGTAGTTACTCTTTTCAAATATTCATGATGTTACAGAGTTTCAATTGAGAAGAGAAAAAAAATACAATTATGAAAGTTAATAGACTACTTTGAATGACAACTCAAAAGATTAATCAATTAACCTTATCCTAATCCTTATCATTTAAATAGTCTTGTACACTATAGTAACCTTTTTTCATTAGGCAGGTTTTAATATGAGACTTAAACTTATCCAGTGATCGGTTAATGACATTTTGTGGTAGCTTATTAAATATATTAATAGAGCAACTTATATATACTGAGATAAAGGCATCAGTCGGGTAGCCAGTACTCGCGCCATCTAGAGGAAAACGACCAATACTCAAAGGCTACATAGTACGGCTAACTTTGAGAACCAGTCAGGACTAAATGAAATATCATAAATAATTATGTTTGCTATATACCTAAATTCCCAATACCTTCTAGATCTCTAGTTTATTTCTCATACTCTTTTAAAATTGCTTTATCTTTATCTTTATCTCATCGTCCAAAGTGGGGGTGTTGTGGTGACGGGCACGAAGCCAAGCCCCCGGACTAAGACTAAGACCGCCTAAATGGCGGGCTCCGGGTCCCATCCTGGGTGGGCTGGGCTATGGGGGGGCGTTATGGAGCAGCCGTCCCTAACGAGCACTGGAGGTGACCCGTGCAAAGCCGGCGCAGGTACCCCCGTACCAGGCGCCGGCTGGCTCCCTCCAAGGAGAAGAAGGAGACGCGTATATTGCCGGCGTCTCCGATCCCTCCTCGATCTTCGGAGCGCGTCGGCAGAAGGATGTTCCTCCTGCGGGCGCTCCGCCGTTTCCTTCGCTGCCATCACCTCCTCACAGAAGGTTGCGAAGGCCTTCTAGGCCTCCTCCCCTGCCAGTAAACCGAAACAACGCCGAACCATCAGATCGATTGCTTTTTAATGCTACATCTGCTTTTTACAAGTTCCAAGTAACGAAAACCACTAAATCATTTTACTAAGTACAAAGTGAAATGACCCTGCATAAATAAATAACCATACAGTCAATTTGGGTAACTTTGAATTACCTTGTAACTTTGAATAAAACTGGTTTAAAGATTTTTTATTTTATTCCTTGGAATTCCTATACAATTTAAAACGGTATCTAAAGGTCGATCCATTCAACGTAGATACCGTTTCAAATTGTATAGGAATTCCAAGGAATAAAATAAAAAATCTTAATAATAATCTAAATAAAATCTTAATCAAAGTTACCCAAATTGACTGTACACAAATGTTAGGTCCAACGCGTACGCGCTTAATTGAAATTAAGTAACGCAGCAAAAAATTTTTAATGTTTTTGACAACCCTAATTTTTCCCCTTTTTTCTTTAAAAATTGTAAACTTTCACGCCAACATTATTTGAACCCAACATTTGTATGCGAAAAATTGATTCACGCCAAACGTGGCCGCTATTGGCGTGAATCAATTTTTCGCGTACAAAAACGGAACCAACATTTGTGCATGGTTATTTTATAAATAGTATACGTGTTTGCCGAGAGGTTGTAACCCCGAAATTGTTTAAAATAGATCCAGTTTAGTAGTTAAAGAATTAAATCGATTGGCGTCGCTTGTGTACCCTACTCGTCACCTTAACTCATTATTTAAAAACGACAAATTTCCATTAACATTTTGAAAAGGATTTCGCAATAATCAATATTGAATCTATATTAGTAAAGGATTGCTAGTGATGTACCGAGGTCAAGGTCGCTATATCGATTCGATTGAATCGTGACGACCTCCGCGTTAGTTGTCATAATCATAACTGTCTAATATGTTCAGTAATATTTAAAACTCACGATTTAAAAAATCAAAGTCAAGTCAACATTCGAAGAAATATTCTATATAATATATTATATGAATCATCATCATCAGCCCATTTAATTCCCCACTGCTGGGGCGCGGGCCTCCCTCAATCACATGAGGGGTAATTGCCATACTCACCACGCTTGGCAGACAGGTCGCCGTGTGGTCCCCGGCAGAGTAGAATAGGCCACCCTCACTCTTACCGAGGTGTCGTAAAAGGCGACTAAGGTAAAGCTGCTGGCATGATCATCAGCACCCAGAGAAGGAAAACTCTGCATTTTTTCTTTCATTATATTAATAATTAAAATTAAATAATTAATTGACTGCCTCGGTGGCGCAGTGGTTAGTAGGTCGCACTTTTAAACGACGGCTGCGCAAGAGTTCCCGGGTTCGATCCTCGGGTCTGGCCAAAAATTTGTACCTAAGTTTTCGGTAAGAAATTCTTAGTGTCAGCAGTCTGGAAGTTGGCGGTCTTGTACCCCCGTGCTTCGGAAAGCATGTTAAGCCGTTGGTCCTGCGCCCAATCCCTCTCTGGTCGTGTCATAGTAGTGTCCCATCGGAATATGAGGGTAAGGGAATAGAGAGTGCACTTGTGTTTGCGCACACACTTGAGCACTATAATATATCCTGCGTACGTGGCTGATCGTTGAGATTGGCCGCCGCAGCCGTAATCGGTTGGAGAGTATTATTATCTATTAATTAAAATCTTTTTTTCCACAACAATAAAATAATTAACTAACTTATTTACTTTTTAGTTCACTAAGAAACTGCTATAATTTTTGTACCTTAAGTTTTTCCTCTTTAACCGAATTTTATGGTTCTACGCCACTATTTTAATCGGATGGTTTGCGTCGTCGGAATCGATATTATCAAGGTGGATACATAATTATCCATTTCATTTAACTGGAATTGCTATTTCCCATCATTATTTAATCGATAAAAACCTTTTTTTATTCATAGATTTATGAGAAAGTAGGCTATAGGTATACATCGTTTTAAGTATACTGGGGTGCTATTTAACCATAAAGTTTTCAGGGGGGCATCTCTGAAAACATATTCATTTCACACGCGCAGTGTGTCTCTTTCGCGTGAAAGAGATGGGTATAGTAAATATCGAGAGCAGTTTCCAAAGTTAGAAATCTTGGTAACACGGTAAAAAACACCTAGTACCTATACTTTACTAATAGATGGCGCTAGTTGTCTATTACATCGCGCTAGTGGTTCGTCTTTTTAGAGTTTTTTTATGAGATAGATATGTGATTCCCGGTTGCGTCCAAAGCTGTCGCTTTGGAGCCCAGGGTACGCTTGGAACATGATTCTGGATTTGGAGACTCTGGTAATTACAACGAAGCGACTGCCGTCTGACCTTCGCAACCCTTTAACAGGGGAACCAGATCAACTGAATTATGGTTTTCAGAAACTTTTCGAAACGTGCAGGTTTCCTCACGATGTTTTCCCTCACCACCGAGCTAATGGTGATTATAAATATTAGAGACTAGTGACTCGCCCTTACTTTGTTTCGGGATATTAATTCCACTTTATACCAATAGATGGCGCTAGGTGTAAATTACATCGCGCAAGCGTTGCCACTGTCTGTAAGATTTACCTCTATTTAAATAGTATAGATAGACATTTCAGTACTTAATTCTAGCGCCATAGTCACTAGGCACTTGTAAATACTTTACTAACTTAGTAATAATCGGATTAAGGACTTACTTGCCTACTTTAAAATTCGTGATCGTCACTTCGAATAAAGTTAGTGACAAAATCTCAATATTAAATGGATTAAGCTAAGCTAAGCTATACCTTATTCGCCTCCAGTCACCTCGTTTTAATAATCCATTTGCGAAAAGACAAGGGATTTATCATCTATCTATAGAATTTGTCATAAATGTGTGTTTATCGACTGACCGGATGGCGCAATGGACAACATTTCATATTTTTAACATGTCCATATTGTTTTTTTATATGAAAATAGACATAAAATGAACAGACCCATATTTTTTCTTTTTTCAAAATTTGTCCATTTTCATGCATAAAATAATTATTGAAATTCTTTATATTCTAAATAGACGTAAGCGCCAAATGACGTCATCGGACGGCTAAACACAGCGATATTCCTTTGCTTATCATTGTTTTAATAAAAAAAAAGGTACTACTGTCAAAGGTAAATAATACTAGTGTCAACATTGTCAACGTCATTCATTCATTTAACGTTGACAAGTTGTCTTTTTTTTGACAGTTGCATGTCATGGGTTTGGCATTTCGTAAATTTAAAACTATAATGTGCTAAGCAAAGAAATATTTTACATTCTGCCGTCCGATGACGTCATCTTACGTTTTTTAGTTTTTAATTTTTTTCTCAGTAAATAAGAAATATAAAAAATGAATAAATATATATTCGAGCAGCGGAAAAGTAAATAAAGAATTGGTATTTTTTGTTTCAGAGCTTAGCAATTTTGAAATGTTGTCCATTGGTAGTGACCCTGCCTCTTACGCCAAAGGTCGTGGGTTCGATCCCCACCCTGGGCAAACATTCGTGCGATGAACACTTGTGTTTGTTCAGTGTCTGGGTGTAATATATGTATTTAAGTATATATTTGTGTTCCTCTGTTGTCTGATATCTGTAACACAAGTGCTCAAGCTACTTAGTACGGAATCAGGTCAACGTATGAGATGTTGTGAGAATTATTATTATTATGTCACTCATGTTTGATTTGTGTTCTGTGGCCAATAAAGAAATATTTATCTTCATCATTACTACACTTGCGAGCAACCAAATCGACTCAGGACCTAACTTTCATACAAACATACTAAATTGAGAGGCCTATAAATATGAAAGTACCTATATGTGCTTTAGTGATCATTTTAATGTAAATCGATGTCAAAATATTCTTCTTTTAGGTAAGGTGACGGGTAGGGCACACTAGCGACGCCAATCGATTTTAATTTTTAGCTACTAAACCGGATCTATTTTAAACAATTTCGGGGTTACAAACATTCGGCAAACATTTATACTATTTATTAAATAACCATGAAAAGATGTTGGGTTCAACGCGTACGCGAAATGTATGGTTATTTAATAAATAGTGTAAGTGTTTACCGAGAGGTTGTCACCCCGAAATTGCTTAAAATAGATCCAGTTTAGTAGCTAAATATTAAAATCGATTGGCTTCGCTAGTGTGCCCTACCCGTCACCTTAAGCAATCATTTTATCTACGCGAATCATAAATACTAAGCTAAATCGATGAAAGATTAAATATCTCTTATCGGTTGAGATTGCGTATAATATTAATATATCGTAAATACGTGATTTTAAATGGTGGCTGACACGTTTAGATAAGAATATGAGATAATTAAGATGATAATAAGAACAATAGCATGTAAGAACTAATAAATATCATTGAGAGAACATCTCTTTTTAGGATTCCGAACCTCAAAGGGAAAAATGGAACCCTTAAGGTGACGGGTAGGGCACACTAGCAACGCCAATCGATTTTAATTTTCAGCTACTAAACCGGATCTATTTTAAACAGTTTCGGGATTACAACCTCTCGGCAAACACTTATACTATTTATTAAATATCCATGCACAAATGTTGGGTTGGTTTTTGTACGCGGAAAATTGATTACCGCCAAAAACAGTGGGAGAGCCACGCTTCGGCATGAATGGGCCGGCTCGACCGGAGTAATACCACGTCCTCACAGAAAACCGGCGTGAAGCAGGGCATGCGCTGTGTTTCGCTGCGTGAGTGAGGGTACCGGAGGCCCAATCCAGGGGAAGGGAGGGTTAAAAGGTAAGCAGCGCACTTGTGACACCACTGGTGTAGCAGGCGTCCATGGGCGGCGGGAATCGCTTACCATCAGGTGATCCGTCTGCTCGTCTGCCACCTATATCATAAAAAAAAAACGGCTACTTTTAGCGTGAATCAATTTTTCGCATACAAATGTTGGGTTCAAATAATGTTGGCGTGAAAGTTTACAATTTTTAAAGAAAAAAGTGGAAAAATTAGGGTTGTCAAAAACATTAAAAATTTTTTGCTGCGTCATTTTAATTCAATTCAAAATATTTGCAAAGGCTTGTATAGGTTTATGTACATACAGCACTTTCAATTAATCGTCATATACTAAAAATTCAAACAACTGATTACTAATCGCGAACTAAGGCCTAGTCCCGGAACAAAACTTCGTGCCAGCGCCTTTTGACATTGCGTATTGGAACGGAATAATATGTGATTTAGTACGGTAATAACTTCAGATCAATGATTTATAATAAAGAGGTACCTATTTGTTTTACTAAACGAATATTAAGATTTATATAATACGACGACCCGTTTGGAACAGTGGTAGTGAACGCTGCCTCTGGTGCAAGGGTTGCGGGTTCGATCCCCGCACAGTACAAACATTTGTGTGCATGAACATATCTGTTTGTATTGGTCTGGGCGTTATCTATGTATTATAAGTATGTATTTACAAAAGAAAAGTATTATATGAATATATTTGTAATCCCACTGATGATTCTGATATCCGTAACACAGGTGCTTGAGCTACCTATCTCGGAGTCAGATCAATGTATGTGATGTTGTGAAATATTTATTTATTTATTTATTTATAATCCTACTAGCTAGTCCTTTGCCTGAAGGTTGAAGAAAGTGCCTAAATTGTAACCTTACCTTACCTTACTACTTAACTTACCTTATACCTTCCTACTTACCTGCGAAATATCAGTAATACCTAGGAATTAAGTTTTTTTTTTATACTACGTCGGTGGCAAACAAGCGTGCGGCTCACCTGATGGTAAGCGATTACCGCAGCCTATGGACGTTTGCAACTCCAGAGGACCTGCATTCGCGCTGCCAACCCCTTAAAAACCTTAACACTTCTTTTTTGAAGAACCTCATGCTGTATTCCCCCGGGAAAACCTCTGATGGCAGCTCATTCCACAGCCGGAGTGTTCGCGGCAGGAAATTCCTCTGGAACCGTACTGTGCGAGACCGTTGACTTCTGTCATCATCATCATCATCAGCCCATTTAAGTCCCCACTGCTGGGGCACGGGCCTCCCTCAGTCACGTGAGGGGTAATTGCCATACTCACCACGCTTGGCAGACGGGTTGGCGAGGGTTTTGATATAACTGCAGAGTTTTCCTTCTCTGGGTGCTGATGATCATGCCAGCAGCTTTACCTTAGTCGCCTTTTACGACACCTCGGTAAGAGTGAGGGTGGCCTATTCTACTCTGCCGGGGACCACACGGCATTCTTGACTTCTGTATTTTTGTGCAACTAAGGGTAGTTTCGACTATCTTAATCCGATACTAAATCTACGGTATAGTGCTGTCATTCTATACAAATTTGACGTTATACTTACCATAGATGCAGCGTGAGTGAGGATACCGGAGGCCCGATCCGGGTGAAAGGGGGGTTTAAAGTTTAGCAGCGTAATTGGGACTCCACTGGTGTCACGGATTTCCATGGGCGGCTGTAATCGCTTACCATCAGGTGATCCGTTTGCTCGTCTGCCACCTATAACATAAAAAAATGTTTATCTACGGATAAAGATCGGTCGAATCAGGTGTATTATCTAATGTTACCAACCTTGAAATAACATCTCCCATAATGTATCAATACGGGGATTAACACGATATTTATTATGTGAAACAACATTGTGTACTCACATATTTGGCTCGACGTTTCGGCTACGTTACAGCAGCCGTGGTCAGCGTGAGTCCGCTCGTGACCACGGCTGCTGTAACATAGCCGAAACGTCGAGCCAAATATATGAGTACACAATGTTGTTTCACATAATAAATATCGTGTTAATCCCCGTATTGATACATTATAGTTATAATGCAACGCGAAAATCTAAAAAACATCTCCCATGCCAACATTGTACAACATTTTTTTATAAAAGTGCAGTGTTATATATGTTTTGGTGTTTCCAGTGTATGTCGTGCAGTTGTGATGTAAACAACTAAAATGTTTTAACTTGTCGGTGTTTTGTGTTGTGAATACGGAATCATGATCAACGACCATTTGGTCAGCAATATGGCCTATTACGGTGAGTTATTTTTTAATGAATGAATGAATGGCAATGCATGCGCAATGAGCAATGCTCGGCGTCTCTCTCCGAGATCGAATCCAAAATGAGGTGATCCGGCAGAGAACCAAAGTTATCGACATTGCTCACCGGATTAGCAAGCTTAAGTGGCAGTGGGCTGGCCATATTAGCCGCAGAACCGACAACCGATGGGGTAAACGAGTTCAGGAGTGGAGACCACGTCTTGGCAAACGTAATGTAGGGCGCCCTCTGGCTAGGTGGGGGGACGATCTGCGCAGGATGGCTGACAAGAGCTGGATGCGAGAAGCCATGGATAGATCACAGTGGCGAACAATTGGAGAGGCCTACGTCCAGAAGTGGACAGGCTGATGATGATGATGAATGAATGGAAAACTTTGGGATTTATTCATAAACGTTCAACTTCGGCATGAACGGGCCGGCTCCCCCAGTGTGATACCACCGCCTCAAAGAAAACCGGCATGAAGCAGCGCCTGTGCTGTGTTTCACTGTGTGAGTGAGGGTACCGGAGGCCCAAAGAGAGGTTCAAAGATTGGCAGCGCACTTGTGACTCCACTGGTGTCGCAGGTGTCCATGGGCGGTGGCAATCGCTTACCATCAGGTGATCCGTCTGCTCGTCTGCCACCTATGACATAAAAAAATCAGCCTATATACTGTCCCACTGCAGGGCAAAGGCCTTCATCATAAAAATCAAGTCATCGCCACTATGATGGGACCAGGCTTAATCACCACGCTTGCCAAATGCGGATTGGTGATCACAAACCCGAGCTATGTTTCAAAAATTCGAAACATACCTTTGCTCGACCCGGGCATCGAACCCAGGATCCCGAGATCAAGGCCTGGTACTTAAACCACTAGACCAACGCGACGGGGCGATGAAACCTTCTCGTTTTTAATATAGGTAAGTACCTAGTAGTAAATATGTAATGCGCTAGATGTCGCATTTTATCACTGCAGTGCTAAAAATAACTTCATTTAACATCTGCAATGGAGCCAGAATTTTCCTAAAATAAAGAAAAAAACATTAGTTTCAAGCGGAATTCTGTAGGTTACATATTTGGGTCATCTAGGCTCATGTCCTACTTAGCCGTTGCCATGGCGACGCCGCCATATTGCGGTTGCTACGGCAACGCGCCTGCGCGTCGCAACGTCATCTGTTAGGGGCGAGGCAAAACTGTTTAATAAACTATTTGTTTTAAGTTGTTAAACTACTCCCACCTAATTACAAATCACGATTTATTACCGTACTAAAGCTCATGTCATCCCGTTCTAACACGCCATGTTAAGGTGACGGGCAGGGCACAGCGACGACAATTGATTTAAATTGTTAGCAAATAAACCGGATATCTTTTTACCGATTTTGAAGCTGCAGCCTCTCGGAAAACACCTATACTATTTATTTAATACTTGTAACATAACTTTTGGGTCTGCTTTTGTACTCCAAATTTGAATTACCGCCCAAAACGGCTACTTAAGATAAGATAAGATAAGAAATCATTTATTCGACACTTAACATGGACATTTACAGAGGAAATATCTTAAAAGCTACTTATTGCGTTAATCCAAATTTCGAGTGTAAAAACAGATCAAAAAGTAGTGCACAATTATTAAATAAATAGTTTAAATGTTTGTTTAGCGACTCCCGCTTCGAAATTCTTTAAAATAGATCCGGTTTAGTAGCTAGCAATTTAAATCAATTTTTGTCGCTAATTAGGGCTTTAGGGGCTGGAACGAATTTTGTTCCGGGATTATCCTTAGATCACGATTTGTAATACGGGATATTAAGTTTAAGGAAAAAAACTAAGCTCTGACATCACTATGTTGTGTGCGTAGCCTTTAGCATGGGTTATAGACAGCCGGAAAATTTCTGTCTCATTATTTTGTGCTATAGGCCGCGCCAAATAACAGAGTTAAAGATGTAATGATACTAATATTATAAATCCGAAAGTAACTCTGTCTGTCTGTCTGTCTGTCTGTCTGTCTGTCTGCTACTCTTTCACGCCAAAAACTATCAACGGATTTAAATGAAATTTGGGTATACAGATAATTTAGACCTGAGAAAGAACATAGGCTACTTTTTATTGCGAAAAGGGGGTTGTAGGGGTTGAAAGGGGTGTTCAAAAGTTACTTTTCCACGCGGGACGAAGTCCGAGGCGGCCGCTAGTGAGTTATAAAGAAATCAAAGGAGTTATGAAGCTATTAACTGGAAAAATGACGACCCAATTGGAACAGTGGCAGTGAACGCTGCCTCTGATACAAGGGTTGCGGGTTCGATCCCCGCACAATACAAACATTTGTGTGCATGAACATGTTTGTTTGTATTGGTCTGGCTGTTTACTATGTATTATAAGTATGTAGTATAAGTATGTTGTGTATTTACAAAAGAAAAGTATCATATCAGATCCATCCATATATTGTAGGTATAAAATATATCTTCTCTATTATAACCTTAAGTTAGTATATTTTATATATGTATATTTGTAATCCCACTGTTGATTCTGATATCCGTAACACAGGTGCTTGAGCTACCTATCTCGGATTCAGATCAATGTTTATTTATTATTAACTCTTTTGCAAAGATGTCCATCTTACATCTGCAAGGTACATCTATTAGTCCCAATCACTCCTGAGTACTTAGACTCTCTGGCCCTGCGGAGAGAAGTCGCATCTCTATCTGTCTTTTACCGCTTTTTACCATGGTGAGTGTTCCGAGGAGTTGTTTGAGTTAATACCCGCTGCTGAATTTCACCACCGTACTACACGCCTTAAACTAGGATTCCACCCGTACCATCTGGATGGGTGGAGGTCCACCACCGTGCGCTTTACACGTCATTTTTTGGCACACACCTGATCGTGGAATCAACTTCCCGCAGCGGTATTTCCGAACCGGTGCGACATTGAGATCTTCAAGAAATGAGCCTTCTTATAAGGCCGGCAACGCATCTCCACTCCCTCTGGTGTGGCTGATGTCCGTCAGGTGACTTGTTGCGCGTATGTCTCCCTTTCTGATAAAAAAAAGTGCGCAAACAAACGGCCAGCGCCATACTTACGTACCGCGGCCTGTACCTACTAATAGGTAGGTTTTTTTCACCACCCGCTGTGCACAAAACGGTCTAATTGCGAATCAAACTTCACTTAAGCAAAGCCTATCTAATTCTGAATAGTAGCACGCTTCACTTCACAGAGAAAGTCGTCATTAACCGTTGATTCGTAATCACCTTTTTCGTGTTATTTTATTTTATTTAGATACCAGCGGCCCGCCCTCACTTTGTTTCGGGACACAAGTTCCACTTTATACCAATAGATGGCGCCAGGTGTCGATTAAATAGCGCAAGCGTTTCGTCTTTTCGGATCACGTATAAGCGTTGTGCTGCTGTCTGTAGAATCAGGGTCATTTATAAAGTAAAACTATAAAGTGATATGATAACTTTAGGTAATCCGAAAACCAAGGTCATGTTCAACGAGCTCGTTGATCCGAGACCGGTCGCTGTTAATGGAATACCTCTCGAAGTTGTTCAGGAATATGTCTATCTAGGACAAACGCTCCAATGAGGCAGAAACAACTTTGAGAGAGAAGCCAATAGAAGAATTCAGCTAGGCTGGGCAGCATTTGGTAAACTTCGTCAAGTCTTCTCGTCACCCATCCCTCAAAGTCTTAAGTCGAAAGTCTTCGACCAGTGCGTCCTTCCGGTCATAACTTACGGTACCGAGACGTGGACACTCACGGCTGGACTAGTCCACACGTTCAAAGTCGCTCAAAGAGCTATGGAAAGGGCTATGCTCGGAGTATCTCTGAAGGACCGCATCAGAAATGATGTAATCCGACAGAGAACCAGAGTCACCGACAGAGCCCACCGAATTAGCAAACTGAAGTGGCAGTGGGCTGGTCATATTAGCCGCAGAACTGACAGCCGTTGGAGCCGTAAAGTCCTTGATTGGAGACCGCGACTTGGTAAGCGTAGTGTAGGACGCCCTGCGACAAGATGGGATGATGACATTCGAAGGCTGGCTGGTGTGGGCTGGATGAGAGTGGCCGAAAATCGGGAGCAGTGGCGTGCGTTAGGGGAGACCTATGTCCAGCAGTAGACGAGTGTGGGTTGCTGATGATGATGAATCCGAAAACACTAAACGCTTGCGCAATGTAATCAACACTTAACGTCATCTGCTGGTATAAAGTGGAACTAATGAAGTAAGAGCGGGCCACTTGTTCCTCGAAAAAATCACTGTTGCTTCATACACATCGCTTTCCTCTACCCAAAGGTTGTCCGGAAAAAATCGCTACAAGCGATAGGACCACCTTATTGAACTGTCTGCTGTTATTGTATCATACTTGTATGTTTTGTGCAATAAAGAATATCTATCTGTCGCTTTTCTACCCCGCTGGTTCCGTTATCAATCCAATTTTCTGTTTGAGCTGCTTCGATCTGCCTGACCTGTTGTCACTTGAGCGACCTACATGGCTACCGCATCTGAACTACCTGTGATCTAACCTATAACAGGTGCATTTAGTTACACTAGGATAGCTGTATTTACGCCATGTGGCTAGGGGCGTTTAAGAATACTGCCAAGGTTTCCCCGGCCTGTCGTAAGAGGCGACTAAACGGGCTTTCGGAGTACGTGAGCGTATCCACTACTGGGGAGTGGCTTGCTCAGCATACGACTCCGCGGGGGACGACATTACTGGGTGAACTGTCGGGCTAACATGCCATCGCGAGATATGTCACGGAAGAGATACGAGAAATTTGTCGATATCGACTAATATGTCGTTTTCTCTAACATGCGCATCACGATCGTAAAGAGTCGAGTTCTAAGTGCAGCCATGTTAGCGTCGGAAGACATATAGACATAAACGAATAAAACACGAGATAACGGTGTAGATGATGTCGCGGTGCGCATGTTAGGCCAACTGGTAGGTCGTACAGCGTTGAAGGGCTGTATTGCGCCAGATAGGGATGAAGCGATTAGGGGTACGGTCTAGTCCCAGCTGAACAACTTCTCATAAAAAAAAAAGTTTTCAATAAAAAAAAAGAAATGAGCGTACATTGCTGACGCGAGGCTCTCCCACGGTCAAAATAATAATGTTATCATTTTTTCCTCTAAGTAACCATTAATCTTGATAGTATTTCCATACAACACTACGAATTTCCAACCAAAAACTTAGGTAGGTACAAATTTTTGGCCCGAGGATTCTCAAACTCAAACTCAACTAATTCTTTATTTGCATAGGCTTGTACACAGCACTTACAAATCGTCATACATTTGAATGACTTAAAACTATTTATAAGTACTTATGTATAATTTACATGTTAATACATATATATGTTGATACATAAAATATACTAAAGAAATAAATAAACATAATGCGATTCTACTACCGGCTCGGAAAGTTGTTTCTGGTCGAGAAGATCCGGCAAGAAACTCGCCAGTTATTCTTTTTAATCGCCAAACTTTCATACAATGTTGTGTCATTCATTATAATACCAAGCCATACAGTTTGATTGTAACACAAAATAAAATATAGGAAATAATAATATTGTAAATTATTATTGTAAATAAATAAATAATAAATAAATATTTCACAACATCACATACATTGATCTGACTCCGAGATAGGTAGCTCAAGCACCTGTGTTACGGATATCAGAATCAACAGTGGAATTACAAATATGTACATTTAATAGTTTTCTTTTGTAAATACATGCTTATAATACATAGATAACACCCAGACCAATACAAACAGATGTGTTCATGCACTCAAATGTTTGTACTGTGCGGGGATCGAACCCGCAACCCTTGCACCAGAGGCAGCGTTCACTACCACTGTTCCAAACGGGTTGTCAAATAATAATAATAAAATAAATATTATGAGGTAAACCGAAGCAGACCAGTCCCCAAAGGGGGCACCTGTTCACAAGTATGACATATGTGTCAGCCATCATTTCACTCAACCATATCAGAGGGAATGTAATGACCCGCCACATAGCGCCACCACCTCAGAGACATTTGAGTGAGCATGACTACTTAGGTTCCCCTCATAGGTCCGGATTGAACCCGGGACCTCTTGCGCTGCCGTCGCTTTAAAGTGCGACTTACTAACCACTGCGCCACCGAGGTAGTATTTTTTTAAATACATTTAATGGCGCTTACCTTAATGGTAGAAATACGCACATCATTTGTAAAAAAACATGGGCATGCTCGGAATCGGGCCTACGGCCTCCCGTATTGAAGCCGCATTATGCACTGTGCTACCATCGCTCTACATTTCTACTCTAGTTATATTGTGGCATTTCTGGCCCTCACTCACGCTCAAATTAACCAATCCAAATAAGGAAGTTCATCGTTGCGGCAATCCCCCTGATCCGTAATACCGATACGGAATCCGTATCCGGGCCCGATGGCCGCGGATATTCGAATCAGAGGTGCCCCAAATGAAAGAAGAAAGAAAGAAAATATACATTTATTACTGTGGACACTAAAACACAATCGAAACAAAGAAAACAATATGCATTAATCAATGTCTAATGTAATTAAGTTTGTTTATTATTTTATAATAATTTTAAGTTAGTAAGAATCAGTCTATAAAATTCAAAAAATTTCAAAATCAAAAATATCTTTATTTGCATAGGCTTGTATACATACAGCACTTTCAAATCGTCATACATTAGAAATTATAACTATTTATTTGTTAGTATAATATACATGTTCATCATCATCGTCAGCCCATTTAAGTCCCCTGGGGCACGGGCCTCCCTCAATCACATGAGGGGTAATTGCCATACTCACCACGCTTGGCAGACGGGTTGGCGAGGGTTTTGATATAGAAAGAAAGAAAGAAAGAAAGAAAGAAAATATTTATTATTATAGACATTACAACACAGAACATATCGCCTTTATAAACAGAACACAATTTGGTACAAACAGAAAACAAAACATAAAACAATTAAAAATACAGAAAAATAAAACAAAAGAAAAAAAAAAACTAAACTATATTCAATCATGTCCAGACAGTGCCAAATGAATATAATGATGTGTTATGACGTCTAGTATAAATGGCCCTCACTCAGCTTATGTCACAGCCCAGACAAAGGCCATGACGCTGGTTTTCAGTGAGACCAGCTGAATGAGTGCCACGGACGCTTGTCTAGTGTATTTTGTGTACCTAACGTGTATGTGTAATATAAATGCAGAGATTTCCTTCTCTGGGTGCTGATGATCATGCCAGCAGCTTAACTTAGTCGCCTTTTATGACACCTCGGTAAGAGTGACGGTGGCCTATTCTACTCTGCCGGGGACCAAACCTAATATACATGAATTACACATACACGTCGACACATAAAATATACTAAGAAATGAATAAACATATTTAATGTGATTCTATCACCGGAATCGGAAAGTTGATTCTGACGAGAAGATCCGGCAAGAAACTCACCAGTTACTCTTTTTAATCGCCAAAAAATTTAATACAATGTTATTATTACTATATTTCTTGCATAAATAAGTCGATTTCATGTCCAACAATAAATATATCCATTACAATGTCTACAGTGTAACTGACCCACTGCAGGGCAAAGGCCTCCATCATAGAAATCAAGTCATCGCTAATATAATGGGATTAGGCTTAATCACCACGCTTACCAAATGCGGATTAGTGATCACAAACCCGAGCTATGTTTCAAAAAATTCAAAACATACTTTTCGCTCGACCCGGAATCGAACCCAGGACCCCGAGATCACGGCCCGGTACTTAAACCACTAGACCAACAGGGTGTAATGTTAAGTAAATGTTTTTTTTTCCTTGCGTTACTATTAAGTTCTCCTTCGCCGTTCCACTGTACTTTCTGCATGACCCAAAGGTTGACTGGTAGATATTGCCTTTTTGCATTAAGTTCGCCTATTGTAACAAAATTAGTGCAATAAAGTTTTAAATAAAAAAATATAATAAAAAACACTAACAGGAGAAAAATTAACATCCACCTCAAATCTATGTGGGTTTTTTCAAATCTATGTGCTGTTGAACCTAAACAAATATTTGTACCATTAGCTCGGCCGTGAGGGAAAACATCGTGAGGAAACCTGCACGCTTCGGATAGTTTCTGAAGCGTGTACCCATGATTCAGTTGGTCTGGTTTCCCTGTTAAAGGGTTGCGAAGGTCAGACGGCAGTCGCTTCATTGTAATTACCAGAGTTTAAAAATCCTGAATCATGGTCCAAGCGTACCCCGGGCTCCAGAGCGACAGCTTTGGGCGCAATCCGGGAATTACACGCTAAGATGAGATGATATTTATTTCTGTATTATCTGTCATTCTAATCCTGAATTCTGACAATAATTTAGGGACATATTAGTAACACATTTTTTTTTATTATGGCTCTACCCGAAGATAATTAGCCAATGTCAAGTAACTTATTGAGAATAAGTAGGTAGTCAACAGTCGAAGTCAGTCAAAGTCACAGTCATTCAATAAAACGCCAGGTGTTTTACGTTTTATCGACCTACGGATTCAGCGGATATCACTCGAAAAGCAATCAGGTTTTAAGACTCTGTTTGGTCCAAGCAAGCTGTCATGAACAAAAACGATACAATTTAACGATTCTTATTATTAGGATCACTTTGCGGCCCTTCACTGCACAAATAAACACCAAACTTGCACACTAAAAATCACTAGACACTAATTTAAAACCTTTGAATTGCATCAGCCCACGCGGCTTGTTTTAGCCCTACCCGCCGAATCTCAACACAAAAATTGTACTAAATTTTTAAGTTAATGGTGACATTTTGTAAAACATTTTTTTTAAAGAGTAACTGCTGATTTTCTTGCTAGTGTCTTCTTGGCAGAAAACTACATTCCGAACCAGTGGTAAACATGTTGACATTAATAAGTGTTCTGTATGGACCTAAATTGAATAAACTATTTTCATTTTCAACCAAACTATATTTTACAAACCAATAAATATATTAGAGGTTAAAGTATTCAAATATTCAATTCAATTAAATCCAATCTTTTCGTCTTGAAAAGAAGACGGCAATTTTATACTTTAACCCCTACTATTTGCATCCAACACTCATGATATTTTTTTATAATAATAACCAAAAAAATCTATCAAAGGACATTATTTCGATAGCGCTGTAGCGCTTTGCGCATGCGCGCTCCGTCCACGTGCGGGGTCAGCGACCTTGTGACGCGACAAAAAATATCAGGACCATTGATAGTGTATCTAAAACAGGTATCAAAGGAGACATGCCGTCTCGTTTTCTTCTTTGTATTTTAGGTCCTGTCCTCTGTAAACACAGGGGGCCTAAAACGAAAAGGAATTGACTAAGACGAACGAAAGATGTCACAGGTACCTATTTCTCGTTCGTTACCTACTTACTAGACGGTTTCGTTATAGGCCCTACTACCACGGATCCAAACTGATTGTTGTCGAAAATATGAAAATCTAAATTCGCTTTTGCATATAAAAGTGATCATCATCATCATCATCATCATCAGCCCATTTAAGTCCCCACTGCTGGGGCACGGGCCTCCCTCAATCACTTGAGGGGTAATTGCCATACTCACTACGCTTGGCAGACGGGTTGGCGAGGGTTTTGATATAAATGCAGAGTTTTCCTTGTCTGGGTGCTGATGATCATGCCAGCAGCTTTACCTTAGTCGCCTTTTACGACACCTCGGTAAGAGTGAGGGTGGCCTATTCTACTCTGCCGGGACCACACGGCCAAAGTGAATCGCAGTTGATTAATGTGACGGGTAGGGCACACTAGTGACGCCAATCGATTTTATTTTTTAGCTACTAAACCGGATGTATTTTGAACTATTTCGGGGTTACAATTTCTCGGCAAATAAATAGAATATAATCACTATCATCACTACTTATCAAAGAGATACAGTAATATCTATTATCAGTACTTAAACTATTTATTAAATAACCAACCACAAATATTGGGTCCAGTAACCATGACAACCTATCCCTGTGACAGTTCATTCCGTTTTACATTAAAGTAATTTGTGAGAAAGTGGTTCATTTATTTTTTGGATTTAATCTCAAAAATATAAGCAATTCCTATGCATATTACTTGGAAACCTTACTTAGGTCAATATTTTAATTTATTGTTGCTTAAAAACTATTCTAAAATATTTTTACTTCAGACAGCGAAATAAGGTTATGTAAAATTAAATGTCACTAAACGAATGTTTGAATGATTCCATCAATTTTGACACTATCCTGCTGTACTAAGTGGTCTATGGTTAGTCGAGGATTTGTAATAAAAATTTAAGATCTAACATTATTCCGTAATAATCTTGAACTTGCTAGTTTATGATTAAAACCGGTATCAGAGCAGTTTTTTGTAATAAGAGGGTTATAGACCAACTTACAAGATTTACAGGGATAGGACACATAGTGCAAGAGTACAACCTGTGCGGATAAAGAATGGGATCAGAAATGGCGGCGCATCTATTCACTTCTCGCTCGCACACATATTTGCGTCTATACTCGCACTCGTGGGGTGCGAGTATAGACGCAAATAGTGTGCGAGCGAGAAGTGAATAGATGCGCCGCCATTTCTGATCCCATTCTTTATGCGCACGGGTTGTAATAATATTGTTTGTATTACCGTGTGTTGTCAGCCAAACTTCTCAACAAAATGTACTTTGCAGGGGCCTCCAAGATACAGGCTTAGCCTAGTTTGGGGCCCACCGACATAGCTTTTACTTTACTTTTGGCTTAAACTATAAAAGTTACTTAATAATGTTATGTAAATGTAACTGTTAAATAAATGTTTTTTTTTTATATAACATTAAAAAGATATTGCACAGGAATACATAGGAAAGAAATAGTTAAACAAAAACAAATATAAGTAATAAGTGACCAAAAAAACATTTTTACGCCACATGGCATGGTGCTGACGAAGTGTTCTTGTGACGGATGGGTCTTCAATTCTTTGCGGGGGTAATTAGATTGGTAAAATCGTTTATAAAGTGTACCTAAGTTTAATTCGTTTGGTTTGCGAAGTCTCCATTGTAACACAAATTGGGTTGTTGATTCTGATATCCATAACACAGGAGCCTGAGCTACCTATCTCGGAGTCAGATCGATGTATGTGATATTGTGAAATATTTAGGTATTTATTTTTAGTTCTTGTCCAGATTAATAGAGAAAGATTAATATTTTTTCTTTTGGAAGAATGAGAACTCAAAAAAAATTATGATTTACACCTAAGTAAATATTTTTAATTGTAGAAAGTCGGATGCATCATACGAAACGTTTTAAGGTGACGGGTAGGGCACACTAGCGACACCAGTTGATTTTAATTTTTAGCTACTAAACCGAATCTGTTTTAAACAATTTCGGGGTTACAATCTCTCGGCAAACACTTAAACTATTTATTTATTAAAAAACCTTGCACAAATGTTGGATCCGTTTTGTACGCGAAAATTGATTCACGCCAAAAGCTGCCACTTATGGCGGCAATCCAAAATTCGAGTGCAAAAGCAGACCAAACAGTTAACTATAAGTATTAAATAAATAGTATATGTGTTTGCCGAGAGATTGTAACCATGAAATTGTTAAAACAGATCCGGTTTAGTAGCTAAAAATAAAAATCGATTTGCGTCGCTAGTGTGCCCTACACCTTAACTGTCCTATTCACCATCAGATTACTGAATGGCGCTCGCTGCGTTGGGAATACATTAGTTTGGGACCAGGACAATATGTATAATTATGTGATGTTGTGTCAATCTTCTTCTATAATATAAAAATGAATCGCAAAATGTGTTGGTAAGCGCATAACTCAACAACGCCTGGACCAATTTGGCCAATTCTTTTTTTAAATGTTCGTTGAAGTCCAAGGATGGTTCTTACGGCGAGAAAAAATCGAATAATTGTCGGAAAAACCCTAAAAACAGCCATTTTCATTTTCACATACAAACGTTTTCTAACTAAAACGTAGAATCAATTTGAGTTTTATTGCTATTATATAAAGTTCATATTTGTTGCCACATTACAAATTTTTTGGACAGGACGAAATCTGTAGGGTCAGCTAGTTTATTTTATTTATTTATTCCTTCAATAGTATCAGTAACATTAGCCTAAGCCCTCAGATCATGAAATTTCTCGCGTCGCCACAACTAGAGGAAGTGGTTCATTATAGCCGGCCTCCGAATGATTACAACTACTAGCTAGTCTCACTGCGCATGTACTTAAGTACCTTCAACGCAGTGAAATCTAATGAAAATCACTGCGCGTGTACTTACCTTGAACACAGTGAAGAACCACTCTTCGGCATGAATGGGCTCGGAGTGACACCGGCGTCACAGAAAACCGGCTTGAAGCAGCGTTTCTGCTGAATGATTGGGTGCTAAATCTGATCACTTTTTTATGTCATAGGTGGCACGAGCAGACGGATCATCTGATGGTTGCCACCGTCCATTGACACCCGCGACACCAGTGGAATCACAAGTGCGCTGTCAACCTTTTAACCCCCCTTTCTCCCGGATTGAAACACAGCACAGTGCTGCTTCACGCCGGTTTTCTGTGAGGCCGTGGTATTACTCCGGTCGACCTGGCTATTCATGTCGTAGCGTGGCTCTCCCACTACTATGGATATTGAACGTATGGCAGATTATTTTCACGCCAGATGCGACAAATAAGCAAACGGGTGACCTGTTGGTATCTAATCCGCCACCCATGAACGTCTGCGAAATTGGGAAATCCATGATGCGTTGCCGGCCTTTTAGAATCGAAAAAAAAACCTGCAGTTGAGCCAAAATAAAAGGCCACATTTGGCGTGAATCAATTTTTCGCGTATAAAAACGTTTGTGCATGGCTATTTAACAAATAGTATAAGTGTTTGCCGGCTTTTCAGATACCAAAATCTGCAGGTTCTGTCGCGAGGACGAGGAAACGATTATCCACGTCCTCGGCGAGTGCATAGCGCTACACCGCTGCAGAAGCCGGCACCTGGGAGCACACATGATCTCAGCTGACGAGATCAAGAGCTCCCCCATCAGCTCCATTCTCGGGCTTATGCTGGAACTGGAGCTACATGAGGTGCTGTAATAGGTTACGCGGCTGCCACAATAGATCATCTACTGGTCGCAGTGGCTATGAGACGCAGGGCTCACCCCATTTCTATCAAATAATAACAAGTGTTTGCCGAGAGATTGTAACCCCGAAATTGTTTAAAATAGATCCGGTTTAGTAGCTAAAATTAAATTCGATTGGATTCGCTAGTGTGCCCTACCCGACACCTTAAAAAGAAAATGGGTTGACAGATACAATATTGTACTAATATTCAATTCGCTAGATTTTTTTAAAATTTTATAAATAGTTTAACAGAGAAAGTAAATTGTGAAATTATCTTTTTTGTATTTTATGCAATAAATAAATGCCAATATAATTTTAAAAAGATAAGAAATTGTGCTATTTTAACATTGTAAGATTGATAAATTCAATGCCCGTAGTTACAAGGTTACGTTGTCGAATTTTGATGAAGTGTCAAATGTGGCTTATTATTTTGGCCTAACTATAATTACCTTTTGTCTTTCAAAAATGAATGTTTACGCTGTCTCAATCTAATTTTCGTCGCGCCATCTGGTGGAGGAGCGATTCAGCTCCAAAAATCGTCTTATTTGAATAAAAGTAATAGATTTTAGGGCGGTAGGGTATCATAAATAGAGCTTAGGGGATAAAGAGACGAGAGAATGTACTGTTTCAAATTGAGTTTCTATTATGATTGTTACTTTAGAGTGCAGTAATAATGGTACGCTGTGACAGTGTGGTTGGTTTCGCTTGCTTTTAAAAAGTCCGACTTATAGAGTAAGACATTAACCAAACCGTGACCGTGGGAGGAATGATGGCAGGGCATGAATAGGCCGGCTCGACCGGAGTGATACCACGGTCTTACAGAAAACCGGCGTGACACAGCGTCTGTGCTGAGTGAGTGAGTGCTAAATACATACACGTTAGGTACACAAAATACACTAGACAAGCGTCCGTGGCACTCACTCAGCTGGTCTCACTGAAAACCAGCGTCATGGCCTTTGTCTGGGCGGTGACATAAGCTGAGTGAGGGCCATTTATACTAGACGTCATAACACACTATAATATTCATTTGGCACTGTCTGGGCATGATTGAATATATATTAGTTTTTTTTCCTTGTTTTTATTTATATGTATTTTAATTGTTTTCTGTTTGTGCCAAATTGTGTTCTGTTTACAAATGCTGTATATTCTGTGTTGTGATGTCTATAATAATAAATGTTTTCTTTCTTTCTTTCTTTAAATCCGATCACTTTTTTATGTGATAGGTGGTAGATGAGCAGATGGATCACCTGATGGTAAGCGATGGATACCCATGATACCCATGAGGCCCATGGATACCCGCGCGCGACACCAGTGGAATCACAAGTGCGCTGTCAACCTTTAAACCCTCGGATAGGGCCTCCGGTACCCTCACTCATGCAGCGAAACACAGCACTAGTGCTGCTTCACGCCGGTTTTCTGTGAGGCCGTGGTATCACTCCGGTCGAGCCGGCACATTCATGCCGAAGCCTGTAGGTTTTTAACACGGTAGGTGTTAAAAACCTTGGATATTTGCAGTCTAGTAACAGACAAGCCTTCACACCTGGTAATCCATTTTACTGCAGTCATTCAGTTATTCTGAGCCAATTCTGTTTATTAAGTTACCTTCTTACATCTACTAGCATTACAAATATAAGTAAAGTACCTACTATAGTACTTAGTACTATCAGCATGCATCTGCTGATGCATGCTGATAGGGCGCAGCGCTCCCGGTATCATCAGCATATGCATTGAAGCCTATGTGTTATTGACTAGACCTGATAGATCACGCTCGATTGAATCAATCACGCCAAAAGCGGCCACTTTTGGCGTTGATCAATTTCGCGTACAAAAACGGACCCAACATTTGTGCATGCTTATTTAATAAATAGTATAAGTGTTTGCCGAGAGGTTGTAACCCCGAAATTGTTTAAAATAGATCCGGTTTATCGCGAGTTTTAAAACTCTATTAGGTCCAAGAAAGTTGTCCGTGACAACACACTCGACACACAATAGCAGTGTTAAGATACAATTCAACGATTCTTATCACAATCACTTCGCGGCACTTCACTGCACAAGTCAACACCAAATTTGTTCACTAAAAACACTAGATACTTAAAACCTTTCAATTCAATTCAATATCTTTATTGCTTAGCCGTGTGGTCCCCGGCAGAGTAGAATAGCCCACCCTCACTCTTACCGAGGTGTCGTAAAAGGCGACTAAGGTAAAGCTGCTGGCATGATCATCAGCACCCAGAGAAGGAAAACTCTGCATTTATACCAAAATCCTCGCCAACCCGTCTGCCAAGCGTGGTGAGTATGGCAATTACCCCTCATGTGATTGAGGGAGGCCCGTGCCCCAGCAGTGGGGACTTAAATGGGCTGACGATGATGATGAGGGCACTGCAAAACATTTTGGAGAGTGTAGGACTTATAATATTACCACATTGGGTTCCTACAAATATCATAATATAATGTTTGTAATTTATCTATTCATAATTTTTATGTTTATATTATAGACATAACGCTTCGCACTTTAATATTTATGTTATGTTATTATTATACTTATATTATATTATAATTATATTTATGTAATATTAATTATTTTATTTGTATTATTAATTATAAATTACTGAAATATTATTTTCTTTTTTCAAGTCGTGAAACCTTTGAATTGCATCAGCCCACGCGGAGTACCTCTTTGACTCTTACCGCGAGAATCCGTGACTTTTTTTTCTGTAGACTTTCTCTACCGCACCCGTATAGAGCTGCGTCAGGGCTGGTTGGATCTCTTTCACACTCTGTGACATTTTTTTGCGCGTTTTCTAGTTCCATAGCTATTTCCCTACAAAGTGTGACATAATGGATTGAATGAGTCTAAAAATAACTATTACTTTCATAGCGTCAGAACGCTTGCTCCAGTTTTCTAGGTCAGTGTTTGAATCAATACAATGTACACATCATTGGGTGATGGATATACTGTATTGTTTTTATCGATGTTAACTGATTTAGCGATGGTAGCGCAGTGGATAATTATGCGCCTTTCATGCGGGGGCCGTCGTTCGACTGGATTTTTCAAATTTATCGGCGTTGAGGGAAAACATCCCTGCATGTTTCGGATTGTTTCTGAAACGTGTAACCATGATTCAGTTGGTCTGGTTCCCCTGTTAAAGGGTTGCGAAGGTCAGACGGCAGTCGCTTCATTCTAATTAGGTACCAGACCTCTCAAATCCTGAGTCCTATTCTTCTAAGCGTACTTAGGTCCAAGCATAGACAAATTATAATTCGTCCATGGTTCAAGCAAGTTTTTCTCGTGATAACTTAGAAGACACATTCTCAGAGTCGTTGATTAACTTCTTTTTTTGTATTGGCTGCTATTGCGTTTGCTTATGCCAAACACATTTTTTTAACTCTGCCAATGCCGAGTGATTAACGAGACACGTTTTAAAAGAAAAATTGACCGGTATGGATGAGATTAAATTGTTCAGGATATTATTTTAAACTATTATTATTTTAATTTTAAGTTGATTAACTTAGTTGGCTACTTAAGGTGACGGGTAGGGTACACTAGCGACGCTAATCGATTTTAATTTTTAGCTACTTAACCGGATCTATTTTAAACGATTTCGGGGTTACAACCTCTCGGCAAACACTATTTATTAAATAACCATGCCAAAAGCGGACCCAACATCTGTACGCTAAAAATTGATTCACGCTAAAAGTGGCCACTTTTGGCGGTAATCAATTTTTCGCGTACAAAAACGGACCCAAAATATGTGCATGGTTATTTAATAAACAGTATAAGTGTTTGCCGAGAGGTTGTAACCCCGATTTTTTTTAAAATAGATCCGGTTTAGTAGCTAACAATTAAAAACGAATGGTGTCGCTAGTTAGGCTACCCGTCGCCTTAAGAAAAAATATTGACACTTATTTTGATACGCATAATGACTACCAATACTAAAGTTAATGAACTTTAGCTTAAATGACGTCTCTAAGTGAGGCCGTTAGAGCTTCTTTCCGCTGGGCTTTCATCTCTCTTTCTTGTCTTAGCGTGTAATGGACAACAACAACAGACATATTTTTATAAAAAAAATATAGTTTTCTAGATTAGCCTTAGAGGATTGTAGGAAACATTGTTTTAGAATTTTTTTAAAGATATTTAAGGAGAAATTAAATAAAATGTATAAATCCCCGTGTGACGTCACAGCTCGGCATGAATTAATGACCCCTTTGCTCACGTTGACTTAAGAAAAAAGAAAATGGCTGACAATGACAGTAGTGAATAATGACAGAGAGAGTCAACTTTTTTTATTGTATAATTGTATAGCAAAGACATCACCTACGCAGAGCCTCAAGACGTACGTACAGTACGTCACTCCATGCATTTTTATCTATCTTTTATTTATTTTTTTGCTCACGTTGACTTAAGAAAAAAGAAAATAGCTGACAATGACAGTAGTGAATAATGACAGAGAGAGTCAACTTTTTTATTGTATAATTGTATAGCAAAGACATCACCTACGCAGAGCCTCAAGACGTACGTACAGTACGTCACTCCATGCATTTTTATTTATTTTTTCCAATAAAAACACTTATTAAATGAAAACTAAAAAATACGGGTCATCTTTTTTTTCTTTCTTTATTCCAAAAGCATATAAAAATGGTAAATTTTTTTTTGTCGTATTGTCCATTCCCGGTTGCGTCCATAAAGATACCTTTAGAGCCCAGGGTAAGCTTAACCGAGATTCAGCATTTGGGAAGTCTTGTAATTGGAATGAAGCGACTGTTGTCTGACCTTTGCAACCCAACAGGGGAACCAGACCAACTGAACCATGGTAGAAAAACTCACATATTTAGACTTGAAAAATGCAGAGGTGCATGCTCTGATTCGAATCATGAACTCCCGTAAGGGGCATTTTTATATGAGCTGCCATCGCTCCAGCTTCAGTTTTTTTATCGTTTTGTTACATATTCAATTCAACATTTTCCAGGCTGTTTTTTTTTTATATGAGAGGTGGCAGACGAGCAGACGGATCACCTGATGGTAAGCAATTCCGCCGCCCATGGGCACTCGCAACACCAGTGGAGTCACAAGTGCGTTGCCAACCTTTTCCCCTTCCCCCCATTGGGCCTCCGGTAACCTCACTCACACGCCGGTCTTCTGTGAGGCAGCGGTATCACTCCGGTCGAGCCGGCCCATTCATGCCTAAGCGTGTCTCTCCCACATTTAAATGTTTTCCTCACTCTCATTTCCATTCGCTTTTTTTTTCCTTTGATTACAGAAACCTTTAGAAACAAATATTCAAAGGTTCTTTCCCTATTCAAATCAATCAATCAAATATAATTTATTGCTTTAGTTATTCATCCAAGATTTTATTTTAGGGTTTACAATAATATTGCAATCACTTAAGACTGCCATTTTGGATTTTGACGTTAAAAGCATTCGTTTGTCAAAACTCCCCCCAAAATCTGACAATGCACTATCGCGCCATTTCCTTATTTAAAAAGATAGCTACCACAGATTACGTCATGTGTCACAGATAAAAGCGACTAACTAGGTCGTGACTACACGTACCCCGCTCAATGACATGTGTATCGATTTAAACCTTAGCAGCGAAGCCATTTAAAAAGACAGGTACTGATTTTATTCACTAGTAAAAGCGTTTTTAACTTTGGGTTAAAGTAATGAGGATATCTTTTATAAGGTATTTGAATCCGGTGACTGAATAATGCTTCAAAAATGATAGAGAAATTAATGCTGAGTTGCTTCCAGAAATTGTCGTTATATTTTAGATTGCCCTGTTGGTCGAGTGGTTAAAGTACGGCCGGGCCGTGATCTCGGGGTTCTGGGTTTGATTCCCGGGTCGAGCAAAAAGTATGTGTCAATTTTTTCGAACATTTCACAAGTGCGCTGCCAACCTTTAAACCTATTTCCCCGGATTGGGCCTTCAGTACCCTTACTCACGCAGCGATGATATCATTCCGGTCGAGCCGGCCTATTCATGCCGAAGCGTGGCTCTCCCACGCTAATATTTTTATGAATTGGAGCCTACTCATAAAATTAGTTTATTAGTCTCGTTATTAAATGATAGTCAAGAGTTTGAGCGCCGGTTGAGACGCAAGGGTCGTGGGTTCGATTCACGCACTAACACAAAATGTTTGTTGATGAAACAGAGTATTTGTGTCGGATTTGGTGTTTGTGGTAGGTAGGTAGGTAGCCACACGTAGTAACTTATTGAGAATAAGTAAATAGTCAACAGTCGAAGTCAGTCATAGTCACAGTCACTCAATAAAACGCCGGTGTTTTTACGTTTTATCGACCTACGGATTCAGCGGATATCACTCTAAAAGCAATCGCGGGTTTTAAGACTATTAGGTCCAAGCAAGTTGTCACTAGACAACTCGACACACAATAGCAGTGTTAAAAACGATACAATCCAACCATTAAGTATTAGGATCACTTTGCGGCACTTCACTGCACAAATAAACACCAAATTTGTACACATAAAACCACTAGACACTAATTTAAAACCTTTGAATTGTATCAGCCCACGGGGCTTGTTTTAGCCCTACCCGCCGAATTATCCAGTTACTACAATCTCTCATAATTCCTCGATTGATATTGGACCGAACGTAACTATAATATATCAAGACGGGAATTAACACGATATTTATTATGTGATACAATATTGTGAACTTACATATTTGGCTCGACGTTTCGGCTACGTTGCAGTAGTCGTGGTCACCCTCACATTTTTTGATATTAATTCGCCACTAGATGAATTGTCAGTGAAGCTACTCCGACACACTACACTAACAGTATCGGTGTTTGTTTGCGTTAGTGACGGCCTAGCACGGGGTTTGAACTTGTTAATTACTGGATTCCATGTCGATGATATTTTAAATCCATCCTCCCGATTGAAAGTCTTATACTTCTTGATCTCAATCGCTTCACGTACTATCCTGGTATGATAATGACCATCGGTGGAGAGGATTTTCGGGTCATGTAGTTCCATCCAATGATTAACTCCCATTTCCATTAGATGTTACAATGTTGTATCACATAATAAATATCGTGTTAATTCCCGTCTTGATACATTATAGTTATAATGCAACGCGAAAATCTAAAAAACTATTGTACCGAAGGTGTTTGATAATAAGGTTTTTCTTTATATGATAGGTGGGAGACGAGCAGACGGATCATCTGATGGTAAGCAATTGCCGCCGCCCATGGACACCCGACACCAGTAGAGTCACAAGTGCGCTGCCAAGTTTTGAACCCAGTGGGAGTTTAAAGGTTGGCAGCGTATTTGTGACTCTCTCGGATTGGGCCTCCGGTACCTACCCTCACTCACGCAGCGAAACACAGCACAGTGCCACAGTAGATAAATACGCTAAAGCAGTATCGACATCACTCCGCCATTTTGGACAGAAAGTTACCTACCGTATAGGGTTGCCCTCTTATTTTTGTAAAATATTATTCTTACCTTGGGACTACTGGTTTAAGTACCGGGCCGTGATCGCGGGGTCCTTGGTGCAACAAGGATCATCTGGTGCGTGTTAAATTAGAACTAATGATATTTCTTAAGAAAAAAGCATAATACTAGCTTAGGTACAATATTCGTACACAAAGGTACACAAAATGATTCGTAAGTTGCAAAAAGCTACGCAAAGATAAACGTTTTGTACTTGGAAACCACGTTAAGGTATTGGTCATGCATCTGATCGCTCGGGCCAAGACACAGTGAGATTCGTCGACAATTTAAAACATAAATAAAATATGATCATATACTAATAGATACCTACATAAAACATAAAGTAACGATGGACCTATAACAATGCAATTTATTTATTTTATTTAAATATTAAGTTCATCATCAGCCTATCGCAGTCCGCTGCTGGACGTAGGCCTCTCCAATTGTTCGCCACCCTGATCTATCGATGGCTTCTCGCATCCAGCTCTTGCCAGCCATCCTGCGCAGATCGTCCCTCCACCTAGCCAGAGGGCGCCCTACATTACGTTTGCCAAGACGCGGTCTCCACTCTAGAACTCGTTTACCCCATCAGTTGCAAGTTAAATTTAAGTATTAAAATATAGATAAATATGGGAACTACAATAAATAACACTGGATCTATAACAATGTATATGATGCTGTCTCAATTTATTTATTTTATTTAAATATTAAGTTAACTTTAAATATTATCGTATATATAAAAATTTATTTCGATTGGAGTATGTTTCATCACACATACTTAACAAGGCTCTTCGGTCGCATCGTGACCATAATATTTAATATCACATTAAACTTTAAAGCTGCATTTATTTTATAATGGAGGCTATGTGAATGGGTCGACAATTCGAGATAGCTTTGTAAAAGGCTTTGTAGGATAAAGGGGGCAAGTCTTGCACATATAATTGAAGTCTTGCACTTTCGTCATCAGGCTGCATGATGTTTCATCTCAGCGTGTATATTCTATTCCCAGTTGCGTCAAAGATAAATAAATAATAAATATTTCACAAAATCACATACATTGATCTGACTCCGAGAGAGGTAGCTCAAGCACCTGTGTTACGGATATCAGAATCAACAGCTGAATTACAAATAAATAAATAATAAATATTTCACAACATCACATATATTGATCTTTTTTTTTTATGTTATAGGTAGGCATACGAACAGACGGATCACCTGATGGTAAGCAATTGCCGCCGCCCATGGACACCCGCGACACCAATGGAGTCACAAGTGCGTTTCCAACCTTTAAACCCCCCATTTATATCAAAACCCTCGCCAACCCGTCTGCCAAGCGTGGTGAGTATGGCAATTACCCCTTATGTGATTGAGGGAGGCCCGTGCCCCAGCAGTGGGGACTTAAATGGGCTGATGATGAAATCTTAGATTAAATCAAATTAAAGGACAGGCGAAGAGATCAACATATCTTTATCATTTAATCATTTACTCTAAAGTAGCCTTTCTGCATTAGGCAGTTTTTTACATGCAACTTAAACTTATCAATATTATTTGAGGTAGCTTACTTATTAAGGTACGGGTAGGGCACACTAGCACTTTTAATTTGTATCTACTAAACCGGATTTATTTTAAGCAATTTCGGGGTTATAACCTGTCGGAAAACACTTATACTATATTTATTAAATAACCATGCACAAATGTTGGGTCCGTTTTTGTACGCGAAAAATTCACGCAAAAAGTGCCACTTTTGGCGTGAATCAATTTTTCGCGTACGTCAACATTTGTGCATGGTTATTTAATAAATAGTAAAAGTGTTTGCCGAGAGAAATTGTTTAAAATAGAACCGGTTTAGTAGCTAACAATTAAAATCGATTGGCGTCGCTAGTCTACCCTACCCGTCACCTTAAGGGTTAGGTATATTTCCCTGCCCAGACCTGGCCCGCGCATAGGATGAGGTATGTAGTAACAATCCGACCTCACGCTGAACTGCCAATGCCGAGTTGCGTAGACGCATGCGCCGCCAAGCGTGGCGCAAGCGGCGAGGGACCTTCGACCTTATCGACGTACCAACGATAAGGGCGTTTTTAATAGGAGCAAAAATTCGATCAATTTTTAAGCATGGAACTAGAAAACGCGCTAGGCTCCAAGTCTATGTTGATTCGAACGTGGGAAAGCCACGCTTCGGCATGAATACCACGGCCTCACAGTGTGCACTGTGCTGTGTTTCGCTGCGTGAGTGAGGGTACCGGAGGCCCAATCCAGGGGAAAGTGGGGTTTAAAGGTTGGCAGCGTACTTGTGACTCCTCTGGTGTCGCGCGGCGGCAATCGCGTACCAACAGGTGATCCGTCTCCTACCTATCACATAAAAAAAGGATGGCTCTGGAATTGCTCTAAGGTTATTTGGCACGCCGTGTGGTCCCCGGCAGGTAGAATAGGCCACCCTCACTCTTACCGAGGTGTCGTAAAAGGCGACTACGGTAAAGCTGCTGGCATGATCATCAGCACCCAGAAAGGGAAAAGTCTGCATTTATATCAAAACCCTCGCCAACCCGTCTGCCAAGCGTGGTGAGTATGGCAATTACCCCTCATGTGATTTAGGGAGGCCCGTGCCCCAGCAGTGGGGACTTAAATGGAATGACGATGATGATGATGATATTTGGCACGCGGCGAAAATAGAATTGATGCATTGATGCTGTTTCTTTTACAAGACGTGTCAGTGGTTTTGACATTTTCCCATAGCAAAAAAATATCGTAAAACTCCCTCCTGTCCATTTCACCCAAGTGACTTCTGATCCTAGTTGTACTGTAGCCGAAGTAGGTACCTACCATTTTAGGTAGTTGGTTTTGTGACTGTAGCTGACCTTGACATCGAAGAGTTCGTTATAGATAATAATAACATCAGTTGGCCTAACATGCGCACCGCGACATAATTTTGTCTACCCCGTATCTCGTGGTTAATTGAATGAACGAAACCAGTGTAGCTATATAAGAAAACAAATGTATATTTTAAAGGGCAACACTGGTTTGTCTACACGAGTAATCCTTTGTCTACCACGAGGAATTTGTCGATCGTGATGCGCATGTTAGAGAAAAAGACATTAGTCGATATCGACAAATTTGTCGTATCTCTTCCGTGACATATCTCGCGATGGTTAGTTAGCCCGACTGGTGAAGATCGCGGGTATCCATTGGATGCACTGGACCGATCTGTGTGGAAAACATTGGGGGAGGCCTATGTCCAGCGATGAACGTCTAATGGCTGAAATTGTGATGATGATGAAGATGAATAATAGGCATTTGCCATTAAATATTTTTTAACATGTGTTTTAAATTTAGGCATTGGTAAATCAACAAGCTTTTGTGGTAACTTATTAAATATTTTAATACTCATTCCTACCAATGAATTACCAATCTTATGAAGTCTGAGATGTGGAACAGCAAGCTTGTGTTTATTTCTAGTATTTAGGTTATGGTTGTCGAATTTTTGAGGGAAATTTTTATCTTTTACCGTCCGTGCCGGCGCTCAATGTTATATTATTATACACTGTTAATAAAAAACCGTAAAATTCGATGAAAATCGTCACCTTGTGGTTAAATGTGCTTCATCAAGTGCTCATCATTTGGGTACTGTCACAAACTAAATAGAAGATACTGGGTACTGTAAACTTTGAGTATAAGATCTAACATGGGTCCAAAATAATAAAAATATTTGAAAAATTATTTTCATGCACCGAACAGTTAACTATTTTATTCAACTCTACTAAATATATCAGTGAAAACAAAAATTATACAGCCTAATAATCCGTTCAACGTATAGTTAACCTTTTTTAAAATTTTGTAACGAGTGAAAAGAAACGTCAAAACGCGCGGGAAATTTAAAAAAGTTTTTAAATTTTACATAAATAAATCTATGATTTTATTTATCGTATCGTAAATCGTAAAATTTATTGTTATTTTGTCTATGCAAAGATTAAAGTCGGAGCCAACTTGAAAAATAAAGCATCTAGTTTTCAGTTTTCCCCCTACTTGTTGTTTATACAGCAGTTTCTAATAACGATCCGCCAAAGAGGCCGCATAGTAAAATACTCATGTCAAACTTTTTGATGGATTAGAAAAATAAATTTAGAAAAAAAATCTAGTCACATTTCGAACGCGCTAGTCAATTTTTTCTCACGTTTAGTCCGAGACGGCGGTGGAAAATTCTGTAGTAAATTGCGATAAATTAACAAAGTTCGAAATCGTTTGCAATATTATGTCGGTGCATACGATCCCGCTTGTTACACCTTTCATCCGAGGGCCGAGGTTTCCGTACAGAAAGAGTAAGTACTTTACGTTAATATATTGCTAGTTGCGAAAGAAATCCATGAATATTTTATCTTTACTACGTATGTTTTATTATTATTGCCGAAATATTTATACTGTAAGTGCGTAAAGAAATAAATTTCTGTCAAAATTTTATAAAACTTTATCTAAGAATAGATTTAGGAGAACAGGTAAATTCCATCGACTAGCGCCTGTTTTTTTAAATATATATGATAGGTGGCAGACGAGCTGACGGGTCACCTGATGGACACTCGCGACATCAGTGGAGTCATAAGTGCGCTGCCAACCTTTAATTGCCGGATTAGACCTCCGGTCTCACGCAGCGAAACACATCACAGTGCTGCTTCACGCCGGTTTTCTGTGAGGCCGTGGTATCCCTCCGGTCGAGCCGGCCCATTCATGCCGAAGCGTCCCTGAGCGGCGTTGACCACTTACCATCAGTTGTCCGGCTCGCTCGTTTGCCATCGAATATCATACGACGACCCGTTTAGAACAGTGGTAGTAAACGCAGTCACTGGTCCAAGGGTTGCTGGTTCGATCCCCGCACAGTACAAACATTTGTGTGCATGCACATTTCTGTTTGTATAGGTCTGGGTGTTTTCTGTATTATAAGTATGTATTTACAAAAAAAAGTTTTATATGTATATATTTGTAATCCCACTGTTGATTCTGATATCCGTAACACAGGTGCTTGAGCTACCTATCTCAGATCAATTTGTGATGTTGTGAAATATTTATTATTTATTTTATTGTATACATCAAAGTGGCCGGCTGACAATATTTTTTATACACATTTGTAGAACTTGCTGCTTCGAACCAAGGTACGGAAGTTTATAATAAATAAATAATAATAAATATTTCACAACATCACATACATTGATCTGACTCCAAGATAGGCTGCTCAAGCATCTGTGTTACGGATATCAGAACCAACAGTGGGATTACAAATATATACATATAATACTTATCTTTTGTAAATACATACTTATAAAACACCCAGACCAATACAAACAGACATGTTAATGCACACAAATGTTTGTACTGTGCGGGGATCAAACCCGCAACCATTGGACCAAAGGCAGCGTTCACTTCCACTGTTCCAAACGGGTCGTCGAAGTTGTAGGATTGATTCGAGCTTTTTTATAAATAACAGATGTATGAAACAATCGAATATTCGAACTCATATATAACTTGGCTCACAGAAATCCTACATCTTCCGTGCAATAATAATACATAATTATCCAAATAGCTAGTTAAACACTGTATCAAAAAAAATTGTCGGCCATCACATTTTCATGAAGGGCCCCAAAGTTCCGGAACTAAACTCGTTCCAGCCTTCTTCGTGTTGGAACAAGATTACAAATGAGCTTTAGTAAGGTAATAACAGTTTAACAGTGGTAGTGCACGCTGCCTCTGATACAAGGGTTGCGGGTTCGATCCCCGCACAGTACAGTCAACTCCAAAAATATGTATACACTTTAGGACGTTGTCACAATATATAATATAAGAAAGTAGAACCTCTACTTTCTTATAGGTAAGTATTGTGACAAGGTCCTAAAGTGTATACATATTATTGGAGTTGACTGTACAAACATTTGTGTGCATGAACATGTTTGTTTGTATTGGTCTGGGTGTTTGCTATGTATTATAAGTATGTATTTACAAAAGAAAAGTATTATATGTATATATTTGTAATCCCACTGTTGATTCTGATATCCGTAACACAAGGTGCTTGAGCTACCTATCTCGGAGTCAGATCAATGTATGTGATGTTGTGAAATGTTTATTTATTTATAATAGATGGCGTTTTGTAATAAAGAGGCTAGAGCCTGAATGATCTCCTTTGAAGTTGGTAATTTAGAAGTTAATTTAATTTATTGATTTATATTAGTCTATTTTTCTAACCTTCCCATTTACTTACATTTACAATTGGCGCGCTTTTTGTTACGGAAAAAAAATGGCGCTCTGCTTATTATGACTTTGAATTGAGAAGGAAAAAAAACGAGGTCGTCGTTCTATTGAGGTCTAGTTGGTCATGCTTAATTTATCCTAGGCTTAAGGCGACACCGCGCGACTCTAGCGCCGCCAAGTGATTTATACTGATTGTCGGCGAATAGGGAGCTTTTTTAAAAAAGTAAGCATTCTGCTTAAGGCGACGAGTAAGGCACACTAGCGACGCCTAATTGATTTTAATTGTTTGCTACCAAAACATTTTAAATACAATTTTTTTAGTACAAAAACAGATTTCAGTACTAAGAAAATTGATTCACGCCAAAAGTGACCGCTTTTGGTTGTAATTCAAAATTCGAGTGCAAAACCAGATCAAATAGCTAACTATAACTATTAAATAAATAGTATAGGTGTTTACCGAAAAAATGAAGCCCACCAAGTTGTTTAAAATAGATCTGGTTTAGTAGCTAACAATTAAAATCAATTGGCGTCGCTAGTGGGGTATACCCTTCACCTTAAGGCTGCGACATAAACACGTTTCAGAAACAATCCGGGTCCTCACGCGCGATGTTTTTTCTCTGACTACCGGGGTTCGAACCTACGACCTCTAACTAAGAAGGCGCACTTTCCTTCCACCCACTTTCCTTTCCAACCACTGAGCTACAACCCAAATGTTAAAAATGACTAATTGAAAAATAAATTCATTCATTATTGTATCAAAAATTATATAAATTTATTTTTGTATTTAAAGCGCCATCTATCGTTTATCGTTGCCACATGAGTAGGGTATTTTGACCTTGGTGACCCGGCGTGACCTCGCGGGGCGGTCTCAAGTCCCGGGTCTTGCTCGGTTTTATGGGTTCACTGACGATACAGACTATGGTAGGGGGTGCAGTGGGAGAAGGATCAGTCTGGATTTAATGAAAAATAAAATAATTGTCAATTTAAACATGTACCACCTCTAATATGCTTAAGGTAATATATTTTTTCCAAGCTGCAGCCTCTCGGAAAACACGAGTCTGCTTTTGTACCTACTCGAAATTTGAATTACCGTTAAAAACAGCCACTTATGGCCAAAGTCCAAATTTTGAGTGCAAAAACAGGTCAAAAAGTAGTGAACAATTATTAAATAAATAGTATAAATGTTTGCTTAGACTCCCGCTCCGAAATTGTTGAAAATAGATCCGGTTTAGTAGCTAACAATTTAAATCAATTGGTGTCTGGTAGGGCACACTAGCGACACCAATCGATTTTAATTTTTAGCTACTAAACCAGATCTATTTTAAACAATTTCGGGGTTATAACCTCTAGGCAAACACTTATACTATTTTTTACAAAAACCTAAAAAAAAGGATTTTTTGAACAAATTCTTGCTCTCACTGAGCCCCAAACCTATCAGTTCAGTTTGAGCGACAAAATCGCGACGATGGCATCAAATGTCCTGTCCTGGGATTGGGCGGCGATATAAAAGCAGACATAGCACAAGATTCGAGCTTGCAATGTTTTGGATAGATACGTAAATTTATCCAAACGTTTAGCTGCACATAGCTAAGTATCTATTGTAGATGGTTTTTCTAGTTGGGCCCCACGGATTCACCGGGAGTGAATTGGGTTGGTTGACACGCTATACTCGAAACTGGAATTCAAGACAAAAAACATGACTGACAAATCGATCAACGTGAATGAATGAATGATAACTTTATTTGGCACAATACAAAACAAGGAAACTTAATAAGAAACATAACCTAGACATAAATAATGACGAAAAGTAGGACAACATTATCCCTGTATGTGCAAAACAGGCAGCCGCTCAGCTATAGTCGGTGCTTATCCATGAGACCAACCTCGACGCTGGTTTTCAGCGACTACCATTACATTATTGCGCATCTGTTCCATGCATGTCATCCATCATCATCCATACATCAATGTCACTTACTTACCCTCTGGGAGAGCCACGCTTCACCATGAATGGGCCTGCTCGACCGGAGTGATAATCACGGCCTCACAGAAAACTAGCGTGTTGTTTCGCTGCGTGAGTGTGGGTACCGGTGGCCCAATCCGATCCGAACCTGATCTCGAGTGCGAGTGAACCGAATGATCCGAGTCTGAGCCGAATGAGCTGAATGATTGACGATCCGTTTGGAACAGTGGTAGTGAACGCTGCCTTTGGTCCAAGGGTTGCGGGTTTGATCCCCGTACAGAACTACATTTGTGTTCATGAACATGTCTGTTTGTATTGGTCTGGGTGTTTTTTATGTATTATAAGTATATGTTTACAAAAAAAAGTATTATAATATGTATACATATATTTGTAATCCCACTGTTGATTCTGATATCCGTTACACAGGTGCTTGAGCTACCTATCTCGGAGTCAGACCAATGTATGTGCTGTTGTGATATATTTATTTATTTAATGATCTGAATGAGCGGAATGATCCGATGAGCCGAGTGATCCGATTGAGCCGAATGATCCCAATGAGCGGAATGAATCACGGATCTATCTGAGAGTCGATGTTCTAAATGAGAGCGTTTCGCTGTTCCGCATCTCTGCACTGATCCAGATGCAAAATGTTTCTATCTTTTGAAAGATACGTTTTGCCAGGTCTAGTTGCAGATGTCTATGGGCGGCGGTGATCGCTTACCATTGGGCGATCCGTTTGCTCTTCTGCCCCCTATCTCGCCTAGAGATTCTGGTCTATAGATTGCGGGAATCTGAGCGTCAGAGCGCTCGGCATGACTAACTAAGAGTCAGGTAGACGATGCGTCTAGAGGAATATTTTTGTACGCTCCTGGCCGTTTGCCAAGCAGCTACGGTCTCCAAATGTCATTCACGTGGGTTGCGTAATTCTGCGTTTGTTTAGCTAAACATTTGCAAGACAACTTTATTCTTTGAGACGTTTAGGCACATGGAATTTATGAATGGCTATCAGTGAGGGTTTCATAATATCAGCCAATCTCAAAGATCAGCCACGTACGCAGGATATGTTATCGAACACAAATGCACTCTCTATTCCCTTACCCTCATAATCCGATGGGACACCAAGGTGACACGACCGGAGAGGGATTGGGTGCAGATCCAACAGCTTAACGTGCTTTCCGAGGCACGGGGGTACAAGACCGCCAAATTTCAGACTCCGGGCTGACACTAAGAATTTCTTGCCGAAAACTTAGGTACAAATTTTTGGCCCGACCCGGGGGTCGAACCCGGGTCAATTTTTGTATCTATAGGTTACACGGAGGTCAGACCGCGATCGCTTCTTTGTTAGGGGAGGCCGGGATGGTTGACTATAGGGGTAGGTAGACTAACCGCCAAAAAGTCGCCAACGGTTTGAGTATTGCGTCATCCCAGCGCAGCCGCGCATCACTCTCCGCCCCCCGCTTGGTCGTCGGTAACGCCGCGTCGCGGGCACACGCCGTTTTCGAGCAGTGACCCGTGATTTGTTTTCATATCATGTAAGTAATATTTTCGTGTTGCATATGTTTTGCAACACTGAGAATGTCTTACCGAAAACTTAGGTGCAAATTTTTGGCCAGACCCCGGGGATCGATCTCAGGAACTCTTGCGCAGCGGTCGCTTTTTAGTGCGACCCATTAACCACTACGCCACCGAGGCAGAGGGTTTCGCATACCTTTTAGCTGAAGGTTGACTAAATATAATTATTCTTATGAACTAGCTAGACTCAATGTCCTCGACTTTGAGACGTCATGTTCCAGTTATTATTGTCCTCAGTTAGAACAATGGTCGTAAAATTGTATGTCGCTTTCTGTCTTTGGTTTCTGGCACTTCCTTTGAAGTGCAGTTGGGTCACAGAACTAAGCAGTTGGATATTGCAAGTACTTAATATAGTTCACACAACATCTCATACATTGATGCAATGCAATACCTACTTCAGCCGTGTGGTCCCCGGCAGAGTAGAATAGGCCACCCTCACTCTTACCGAGGTGTCGTAAAAGGCGACTAAGGTAAAGCTGCTGGCATGATCATCAGCACCCAGAGAAGGAAAACTCTGCATTTATATCAAAACCCTCGCCAACCCGTCTGCCAAGCGTGGTGAGTATGGCAATTACCCCTCATGTGATTGATGAGGAGGCCCGTGCCCCAGCAGTGGGGACTTAAATGGGCTGACGATGTATACCTACTTAGTTCCATTCATACAGTGACTGCCTCGGTGGCGCAGTGGTTAGTGGGTCGCACTTTAAAGCGACGGCTGCGCAAGAGATCCCGGGTTCGATCCCCGGGTCGGGCCAAAAATTTGTACCTACGTTTTCGGTAAGAAATTCTTAGTGGCAGCCCGGAGTCTGGAAGTTGGCGGTCTTGTACCCCCGTGCCTCGGAAAGCACGTTAAGCTGTTGGATCTGCACCCAAATTATGAGGGTAAGGGAATAGAGAGTGCACTTGTGTTTAAGCACACACTTGAGCACTATACTGCGTACTGCTGTGGCACCCGCCGATTATCTTTTAAAAAACATCTCGAGTCCCTAATCGAAAAGTTTATTTCTGAAAAGAGTTTAGTATAATTAAAAAGATTGCACCACACTTTTCTTTTAGTAAATTGGAAATAATCGGTAAGCGCGGGACTCGAATAGATGGGTAAAATGGTAGGCATCTGGCTCGCGGGTGGTGTGTACCTAACTGTGTCGCGGATGGTGGGCAACTCTTTGAACCGCGTGGACGTGACGAGCTTTGTTAAATGACAATACTGACGACCTAAGCATTTATTATAATGTATATAACAGTACAGTTTCACCAGTTTTATAAGTTACACCAATGTACCTGCGCAGAAGTCTTATTTTCGAAATCTGCGGCAAAATCTTAACAAATCACAACGCTCCGTTTACGCGCGCCAAAAATTACTTTTTTCTTATTGGTTGATGCGTCAGCGCCATGTTCGTTGCGAGTGCGGTTAAGAGAGAGATAGCATTCCTAGCAGAGAGGAATACTTAACGTAACGCCATAAAGTCTGTATTTCAACTGCTTTCGCAATCATAGTCAATCGGATTTAAACTTGCTCTTATGCGTGGACGAGTTTTGCCGATGTAACTTATAAACATGTTACAGCTGTACGTGGCTGATCGTTGAGATTGGCCGCCGTAGCCGTAATCGGTTGGAACACATTACCACTGCTCTGAGTATCATCATTGACGCTTATTCTCTGTTGTCTGCAGGCAAGTCGCCCTTCTTCCCCGGGGTGGAGGAGGCGGCGGTGGCGGGGGGAGCCGCCGGCGCGGGCTCGCCTGCGGTCCCTGACCAGGCGCAAGACGTCGTCTCGAGGCTTAGCGCCGCTGGTGAGTACAAGCCATCATCCTCATTCATTTCAGCCTATAGACGTCTACTGCTGGACATATGCCTCCCCCAATGTTCTCCACGCAGATCGGTCCTGTGGTGCCCGCATCCAATGGATTCCCAGTCGGTCCACCTTGTGGGGGGCCTGCCACGGCTGCGACTCAAGTGGCAATGGTGAGTACAAGCCAGACCACGACATAAATAGCGACATTTGTCGAAGAGTTCGTTGACCTACGCGCTAGGCAGTACCTCGTGCAGGAGGCGGCGGTCGGCAGCGGGCTCGCCTGTGGTCCCTGACCAGGCGCAAGACGTCCGTCTCGAGGCTTAGCGCTGGTGGTGAGTACAAGCCAGACCACAACATAAATAGCGACATTTGTCGAAAGTTCGTTGACCTACGCGCTAGGCTGTATATCGTGGAGGAGGCGGCGATGGACGTAGGCTCGCTTGCCATCTCTGACCAGGCGCACGACGTCTTCTCGAGGCTTAGCGCCGCTGGTGAGTAGGAATCAGACCACGACACACATAGCGACAATTGTCGAAGAGTTCGTTGACCTACGCACTAGGCAGTACCTCGTGCAGGAGGCGGCGGCCGGCGCGGGCTCGCCAGCGGTCCCTGACCAGGCGCAAGTCGTCGTCTCGAGGCTTAGCGCCGCTGGTGAGTACAAACCAGACCACGACACAAATAGCGACCCCTCCGGCTACATTGGCAGCTAATATTCATAATCAGTTGTCGAAATAAATACAAACCAGACCACGACATAAATAGCGACAATTGTCAATGAGTTCGTTGATCTACGCGCTAGGCAGTAATTCGGTCAGGAGGCGGCGATGGACGTGGGCTCGCCTGCGGTCCCTGACTAGGCGCAATACGACATCTCAAGGCAAGGCGCCGCTGATGAGAAACGGAACTCCTTTCTTCTTTCTTTTCCCGTAGCACACATAGAAGAAACATAGAGGATATACCCGAGCGGGGACACTTGGGCTGCGTTTTCACCAGAGATGTGAGAGGAAGATGAGCGGTGCAAGGATGTATAGCGGAGCTGTGAAACAGATGAGCGACGTGCGCTAGGATCTGTAGTGTAACGATGGTGAACTCCTTCGTTGCTGGCTGTCGTTTTAATGTCGAGTCATATTTAGAAGTTTATGCTTTTGAATGTGGACTTCGGACGGAAGTGTCAAAGAGGGCTTAGAGAGGTTATTTGTAGTTCAGCATAGTTACAGTAGCTAGTAATTTATCACTGGCCTCTATATCCATAGCATGCATTCCTCTCACACACAGGACACATATGTCATCTTCTTCTTTTGAGACAGGTAAAGGTACAAGCTTAGTTATAGGGCGCTTGAGAATGTTATTCTCATTTTTGATAGAGACCACCCTGATGTATCCATCTCTTCCAGGATGTAGCTCTTGAACTCTACCAAGTGCCCATTTACCTGGAGGTAAGTTCTCGTCTTTTATCAGAACGATGTCATGGAGGTCCAGATTTTTTGTTGGTTTTCCCTCGCTTTCTTTATACGTACAAACACCTTGTCCCGCTTCCATTCCAAGACGTTTCCACGAGAGCTGCAGCGCTGAGTGAAGCTAGGTAAATAAAGCGATTCTGTTGATTCTTAACAAACACATCCCTGGCCTCGCAAAGCATCATCCCACTTCTCTAGTGGAAACGCAGTCTTACACTATCCGCCTCGCGTACCTCTGTGCAAATTATGTCACTGTCATTTGGTGTATTCCTCAAGATCATCAGCAGCAATTGACACAGTATCCCAACTGATTACAGGTCTATCCATGTGTGTGAGCGCGCTCGGCTCTCCGGCGAGGTCGTCGCCGGTGTCCGCCGGCTCGGAGCACGGGGAGCGGTTCAGCAGGAAGGTGTTCGTGGGGGGGCTGCCGCCAGACATTGACGAAGGTGCGTACCCATCACAAGGATATACCAGTTTTACACGTGGTGCCTGTGGCCCACAGGCAAAACCAGAATGAATCCTGGGGTGTGTCTGAAACCTGGATATGCTGTGCGAATGGATGTGTGTACGGGAAAAGGGTTGCAGCTAAAATCAAACGAGTTTAGTTTTTTACTGTGTGTTTATGGTGAAAATAACGTCACATGTTAGTAATATTTTGATGATTAAAGAATAAATGTTTTTATTAAGATAACACAAGAGAACATTGCAATGGTCGACCGGAAGGAACAGTGAGAGAAAATTATTTTTGAAAGCTATGATTTTTCATAGACAAACGGCGTTATAGGCTTTTTTTTTATGATATAGGTGGCAGACGAGCAGATGGATCACCTGATGGTAAGCGATTACCGCCGCCCATGGACGCCTGCAACACCAGTGGTGTCACAAGTGCGCTGCTTACCTTTTAACCCCCCTTCCCCTGGATTGGGCCTCCGGTACCCTCACTCACGCAGCGAAACACAGCGCATGCACTGCTTCATGCCGGTTTTCTGTGAGGACGTGGTATTACTCCGGTCGAGCCGGCCCATTCATGCCGAAGCGTGGCTCTCCCACTGTTAAGGCTACAGCAAACATCATATTAGGATGGACATAGGGGTCTATGGGTAATTTTAGAACACAATTTGTGTTTCCTCCATCCTCCCAGATGGACTCCTTCCAACGAGGTGTGAAGAAGCATCTCGCGGGCCAGTATGGTAGTTGTTACAATGGAAGACCACTTCCTTTGAAAATGGATGCCATGGTATATCAACCATGGCGTCAACGTGGCCTCTTCTTTTGCATATTTCACTCCCATCATCACCTCGCATTATTCCCCGTTTCAGCGAAACCGGCGTGAAGCAGCACTGTGCTGTATTTCGCTGCGTGAGCTAGGGTTCCGGAGGCCCAATCCAGGGGAAATGGGGTTTAAAGGTTGGCAGCGCACTTGTAACTCCACTGGTGTCGCGGGCGTCCATGTCCCCCGGATTGGGCCTCTAGTACCTACCCTCATTCACGCAGCGAAATACAGCACAGTGCTGCTTCACGCCGGATTTCTGTGAGGCCGTGTTTTCACTCCATTCATGCCTAAGCGTGACTCTCCCACGGCAAAATCAACATCAAAATACACGGTCAAAATCTTATTGGTAGGGATAGATGGAACTAGGGGATATTTGTCTCACATCTTGTTACCATCCCCCAACAAAGGCCTTTTGCCATCAAAGAGTCAACGCCAACATCCTGTTGCCATCTCCCCTTGACACTTCCCGATGATACGTCATCTCAATGTAAACGAAACATTTCTATCGCTATTATTTTAAAACAAAGGCCACGGCTTGCGAAGTTGCAGATAGCGAGGCGTCCCCGGCGGCCCATCTCCTCAGAACTAGGGCAACGCCTTTGACCTAAATATGGGAATGATTATGAGATAAACTAGACTCGTTAAAGGCGAGAGCCTACATTGTGTCTGTTCTGAAATATCAATGAATAATAATGAAATAGGCAACTTCCGCGCGCGAATGCGTTAGATCAAAAAATAAAGTTTAAAAACTAAAACCCGACTAAGTATCAAAAAACACACTCTAAAAAGTACGAAACAAGAAAACTGTCTCTGCTGAAATTATTATGCCGTATTGCCTTTGGTTGTATGCCACATTGATTTTGTTATTATTATAATGAATCTGTTTTGCTACAGTAGGTGGTAGTTTTTGGTAGTCGGGTTTTAGTTTTTAAACTTTATTTATCATATTTTTAGTTAGGTATTTAAATAAAATTACATATTTTAAATGTGCTAAAAAACTCTTTCATTTGATACCCCACACGGCACCGTCAAGCAATTTTTTTTTAATTTCTTACTCTGTCCCCTAGAGGGCGCTGTAGTCAATTTAACGTGACGTCATGTCGCCTATAACCAGAAGACAATCAAGACTCTTCTAACGACACGTCATTTGTTCAAATATGATAACGAGTTTAGAAGTTATGAGGGAACAGATGAACAACCATACATACAAACAGGTCAATCATAACCCTCCATTTTTGCTTCGCCGTAGTCGGGTAATAATTAGAAGATTATTTTCTGATGGAAATTGATCATAATATTAACCCACCTTCACGGGTCGGACACCAGTGACCGTTATATCCTACTTACTTCATGATGATCATAGGCTTTTTTACCCGATTACGGCGAAGCAAAAAGGAGGGTTATGATTTTGACCTATACTCGTATGTATGGGTGTTCATCTGCTCCCTTATAACTTCTAAACTACTTAACAAATGAGGTGTCGTTAGAAGCGTCTTGATAGGCGACATGTCACGTTAAATTGACTACAGCGCCCTCTAGGGGTCTTACCGAGGAAAAAAAAAATGCTTGGCGCTACCGTGTGGGGTATCAAATGAAAGAGCTTTTTAGCACAATTCAAATATGTAATTTTAACTAAAAATTTGTTAAATACAAATAAAGTGTAAACTAGAACCCAACTACCAAAAAAAACACGCTCTAAAAAGAACGAAACAAGAAAATTGTCTTTGCTGAAACTATGCCGTATTGCCGTGGTCTAGATACTTGCCTAAATAATTACTACAAAAATCTATACCTACCAACCCAATATTTTCTGTGTGTTCTAAAGAGTTTATTATTATTTATTAATAATAAACTGTATAATGCACAACTCTGTACATTTGGGGTTTATAATCCAAAGAATCGTAAACGCTAACTATGCGTTTCGACCATTCAATACTTCGAAGGGCCGGCGGTTGCTTGGCAACGCAATTGCAAACACATGTGCATCGGTACTTACCTAATTGTTGCACTGCGCGCTGCAATTGAATATTAATGCATGACCTTCTATCGCACATGTGTTATTTTCCCCGAGTAATGTTATTGGCGATACAAAATCTTTATGTAGGTACTCATCATTTCAGCCAATAGACGTCCACTGCTGGACATCCCCCAATGTTCTCCACACAGATCGGTCCTGTGACGCCCGCATCCAATAAATTCCCGCAATCTTCACCAGCTTGTCGGTCTACCTTGTGGGAGCCTGCCACGGCTGCGACTTCCTGTACGTGGCCTCCACTCGAGGACCTTTCCGCCCCAACGGCCGTCTGTTCTCCTTGCTAAGTGCCCTACCCACTTGTGGCATGCAATCCTTTGGGCTATGTCTGTGACCTTAGTTCTCAAGGTTCGCATCATTTCTGATACGATCACGCGTAGGTACACTCGCGAGCAAATAATTTGAATCGGAGGGCCTAATTTAACGCTCTAGTTAGTCTAGTAACGCCCTGGTCGGTCTAGTAACGCCCTGGTTCGTCTAGTAACGCCCTGGTACGTCTAGTAACGCCCTGGTTCGTCTAGTAACGCCCTGGTTGATCTAGTAACGCCCTGGTTCGTCTAGTAACGCCCTGGTTCGTCTACTAACGCCCTGGTTCGTCTAGTAACGCCCTGGTTGATCTAGTAACGCCCTGGTTCGTCTAGTAACGCCCTGGTTGATCTAGTAACGCCCTGTTGGTCTAGTAATACCCTGTTGATCTAGTAACGCCCTGTTGGTCTAGTAATACCCTGTTAGTCTAGTACCGCCCTGTTGGTCTAGTAATATCCTGTTGTATACCGTTTCCGTTGTAATTGCAACTTGGGCTCTTCTCTTGCTTACCATCAGGCTGAGGGGAGACAATATACTGAGCCTCTAAAAAAAAGACTCGCCAATTCCTAAGGATCGGCCACACGTATGCAATTAAGTCCTCTGGAGTTGCAGTCGCCCGTAGGTAATTGCGGTAGTCATTACGATCAGTCGACCTGCATGCTTGGTCTCTCTTGGACTCGTGGTCCCCCTGTAATACTCTCCCTGGGGGGATCACGAGTAATTCGCAATCTCTCGAGGTTTCCCCGGACTCGCACTTGATGAAATGTGATAATAATATATGGCATGCCCCCCACACACGCACGGATAGGGGAAACCTTGCCATTTTTCACGGATAATAATAAAAATAATTTATAAAAATGATTAAAATTAAATTAAATTATCATTTATTTCAGATTATAATCCATATATTGTTAGTACAAAGTCTTAATGTATACTAATAGTCTTAGTCTTTAATATTATTATAGTCTTAATAGTATTAGTAACAAAAAAAAACAAATACAAGTGTGAGTCTGGTTGAACCACGAGCCATTGCGAATTAAGTACTCGTGGGGTGTACCCCCAGGGGAACATTGCAAGGGGTCCACGAGTCATCATCATCATCATCATCATCCTCCTGCCCTGTTCCCAGGTTCCTTGTATGTCTTCCTTCTTGTATGTCTCCATACGTCCCTGTCATTCGTCATCGAATCATCCACCCCTTTTCCCATCATGTCGTTCTTCACACAATCCATCCATCTCTTTTTCGGCCGTACTGTTCCTCCACCCACTTACATTTGCACTCATCACTCGTTTACATGTTCTTCCCCTCTTCTCATTACATGGCCATACCAGGAAAGACGATTTGCGACCATGAGTCATACTGGAAAAAAAGTGTCGCATTTTCTAGCCGCAACACAATTTTGACCAAACCTTTTGATCGAACTTGTTAATTAATGTGAATTCTAATGTTGTTTGCAGATGAGATAACGTCCTCGTTCCGGCGGTTCGGGCCCCTGGTGGTGGACTGGCCGCACAAAGCTGAGAGCAAGAGCTACTTCCCGCCCAAGGGTTATGCGTTTCTACTCTTCCAGGTACCTAAACCGTATCTTGTCATCATAATCATCACCGCGGCATTCCACCGCTGCTTCAGAGCCTGACTGAAGTGAGCTTCTATGAGGCCGTGGTATCACTCCGGTTGAGCCGGCCCATTGATGCCGAAGCGTTTCTCTCCCACGGTTTAAATATCATAAACACTGAAGAGATGGCTCCATTATGTTATAAGGTAGAAAATTAGTTTAACACTAAACCGGCAATGATTGATTCTTAATGTAGCGGTAGGAGGGGAACCGAGCATGAACCTCCGAGCACCCCTAGGTTGCGTTGAGGGAAACCTATTCGTTTCGGATACTTCCTCAAAGTTTTTTTGAGCCATGCTCATGTTGGTCTAGTTCTCTTATTTAAGGCGACGGGTAGGGCACACTAGCAACGCCTATCGATATTAATTTTTAGCTACTAAACCGGATCTATTTTAAACAATTTTGGGGTTACAACCTCTCTGCAAACGCTTGTACTATTTATTAAATAACCATGCACAAAGGTTGGGTCCGTTTTAACGAAAAATTGATTCACGCTAAAAGTGGCTGCTTTTGGCTGTAATCAATTTTTTACACGGATATTTAGTACACGAAAAATTGATTCACGCTAAAAGTGGCTGCTTTTAGCTGTAATCAATTTTTTACACGGATACACGCTTTACACGGATTCTAAGCTCCCATCGGAGTACAATCGTAGGATCTAAATTGAGGGTTGTCGGTTTTACTCGAGTGGCGTTTACTTTATTTTGGTAGAGAAAATAAGCAGATACATTATTATTTATGCTGTCAAAAATTGGTTTCGGATTTTCAAGTGATATGATTAGGGGGGTAAGTGGTGTATCTAAGGAGCGTTCTTTCTATTTTAGTCGATATTTACCGTTGTCTGCTGTAATTTACGAGTTACGATCACAATTACATTTTGGGGGGTCGGAGATGAAGATTGGTATGGGAGGGATGGTGCTGCCTTTTATAACTAAACACCGTTTTAGTTATCAAAGGTTTAACAAGTATTTATGAATAAGACCCTATCCCCCTTATTACCAATCGCGATTTAAGTATAGTCCCGAAACAAGACTCGTGCCAGCCCCCTTTTAAAATAGCCTGTTGCAACGGGATGACATAAGCTTTAGTACGGTAATAACTTAAGATCCCGATTTGTATTAAGGTGGTAAATGTATTGTGATATTTTTACAGGATGAGAGCTCGGTAGCAGCGCTGATGGAGGCCTGTATAACAGACGACGACAAGCTCTACCTGTGCGTCTCGTCGCCGACGATCAGGGACAAGCCGGTGCAGATCCGGCCGTGGAAGCTGGCTGACGCAGACTTCGTGCTCGACGCCAGCATGCCGCTGGACCCTAGGAAGACTGTCTTTGTGGGCGGCGTGCCGCGTCCTCTTAAGGCTGGTGAGTTCCAAAAACATGCGATTTTATTTACAAAAAAGGATTTCGAAAGACCGAACATTTCTAGTAGAAAGACTTAAAAGACCAAGATACCTATAGGCTCTTAAACATATCTGCTGTCTACCAGAGTCATCAAAATGCCAAAGTATTTCACTGGATCCTAGAAATACTGTCTTTGTAGGGGGCGTGCCACGTCCCTTTGGGGCTAGTGACTTCCAAAAACATGCGATTTTTTTTACAAAAATTGATGTTGAAAGTCCGAGAATTCCTTGTGGAAAGACAGAAAAGACCAAGATACCTTTTGGTTCTTAAATATGTCATCTTTCTACTAAAGTCATCAAAAATCCAAAAAAATACTAGTAGGTAGGTAGGTTTATCATTGGTACTGGCTGACGCTGTCTTTGTATTTGAAGCCAGCGACCAGCATCCCACTGAATCCTAGGAAGACTGTCTTTGTTGGGGGCGTGCCTCGTCCTCTTAAGGCTGGTGAGTTCCAAAAGCATACGGGATTTTTTACAAAAATATTTATTGAAAGTCATTTCTTGTGGAAAGATTGAAAAGACCAAGACGTCTTTCGCTTCTTAAATATGTCATCTTTCTACTAAAGTCATCAAAATTTGAAAGACTGGACTGAAAGTTGGTGTAGTCTCTTTGTGCTTGCGAGCATGCCACTAGATCCTAAATACTACGAAAGATATTCAAATGCGATATTAATATTGTAAAAAACACTAGCACTTCCTTCAAAATACTGAAAAGTGCTACTGTATTAAGACAGCTGTTGGTCTTCCGAATAAAATAAAATAAAATAATTTAAAATAAATATTTGATTTAGGGTTTAACGCCTTTGTAACAAGATCTAACTTAAGCCACCTTATTATAAATCGCGATCTAAATTTATTACCGTACTAAAGCTCATGTCATCTCGTCCCAACACGCAATGTTAAAAGGGGACGGCAAGAATTTTGTTCCGGGACTAGCTTTAGTTCGCGATTTGTAATAAGGGGGTAGTTGTCTTAGCTTCTTCATCATTTTAGCGTGTAGATATATTTTTTTTATAGAAAGGCCAATCAGGATAACCTCATCCGCCTGATGGTAAGCGGCCGTGAAATCCAAATATGAGGTTGACAAGCACAAAAGAACTAACAAAGTACCCATTGTGTCTGCCATCCTCACCCTGATGGCCTGTTGAGATGCCGCTTCACGCCCCGCCTAAAAGACCCCATCATCATCATCATCAGCCCATTTAAGTCCCCACTGCTGGGGCACGGGCCTCCCTCAATCACATGAGGGGTAATTGCCATACTCACCACGCTTGGCTAATTCCCGACTGCGAGGGTTACCTTACTAAAGTTGTACCAAAACCTATGTTTTCTGTTTCCAGTGGAACTAGCGATGATAATGGACCGGCTGTACGGCGGCGTCTGCTACGCCGGCATCGACACCGACCCAGAGCTCAAGTATCCGAAGGTAAAGCGAACAGTTCCTCGTCTTATTATAGTCTCTTAAGAAGACCAGGCAAAAAAATCTCTTTCAAAAGATGAGCATTTGCATCTGGATCAGTGCAAAGATGCGGGACAGTGAAACGCTTCATTTGGATCATCAATTCTCAGATGATTAATTTATTTTGTTACGAATGAATAATCGATCCCCTCCTGCTGTGCCATGTAATATATGTATATGTCTTTTCCCCGCGTAATACATGGAAACACGGTTACCGATTCACCCTGAACTGCCTACCGCTTACTCTTTCGCTCTGAATTCGGCTCACTCAGATCATTCGGATCATTCGGCTCACTCGGATCATGCCGCTCATTCGGATCATTCAACTCACTCGGATTATTCGAGACTTTGTATACACGAAATACCTCTGTCAGTCCAAAGGCCCTGTTGTTCTACTGGTTTGTGTACCGGGCCGTGATCTCAGGGTCCTGGGTTCTGTACGGTTCGGGGTATAAGGTAGCGAGAAATAATAGATAAACGTGTTATTCACGATAGGTTTATTCCATGACTGTCCTTAAGTAGATGGTACACACGATTATATAGTATGATGCGTGTTCATACACTACAGTTCGATTCATGGGTCGAGTAAAAAGTGTGTTTCGAATTTTTCGAACATGGCTCGGGTTTGTGACCACCAATCCGCATTTGGCAAGCGTGGTGATGAAGCCTAATCCCGTCATAGTAGCGATGACTGATTTCTATGATGAAGGCCTTTGCCCTGCAGTGGTACTGCACTTTACAGTCCAAAAGTCTATACACCGTGCTTTTTAACCGTCATACTCCCTTACGAACGGTGTATAAAAATACCGACTACCAAAAAAAAACACGCTCTAAAAAGTACGAAACAAGAAAATTGTCTGTGCTGAAATTATTATGCCGTATCGCCGTGGTCGTATGCCACATTGATTTTATGTTATTATTATAATGAATCTGTTTTGCTACAGTAGGTTGCATACGACCACGGCAATACGGCATAATAATTTCAGCAGAGACAATTTTCTTGTTTCGTACTTTTTAGAGCGTGTTTTTTTGGTAGTGTTTGGTTTGGTGTTGGGTTTGGTAGGGTTTTAGTTTTGAAAATGTTGTTTAGTTATTTAAATAAAATTACATGGTTGAAATGTGCTAAAAAGCTCTTTCATTTGATACCCCACACGGTACCGTCAAGCAAAATTAAGTTTTTAGTTCCTTACTAAAAACGAAAAAAACGTTATTAAGTTATACAATGTGGCGTTCCAGGGCGCGGGGCGCGTGGCGTTCTCCAACCAGCAGTCGTACATCGCGGCCATCTCCGCGCGCTTCGTGCAGCTGCAGCACGGGGACATCGACAAGCGCGTCGAGGTGAGCTCTCAACATTGCGCCCTCGGATTTCACCAGAGAAGCGGTGCGAAGTTGTGTAGCGGGTTCTTTTCAAAATTAGGCGCCGTTTCCACCGGAAAATGAGCGGTGTGAAGAGGCCAATATCGCACGCACACATCTTGCACACACACATATCTTGTCTACACATACATAGCCTCGGACACTAGCCTCGTATCTCGGACACTAGCCTCGGACTCTAGCCTCGGACACTAGCCTCGGACACTAGCCTCGTGTCTCGGACACTAGCCTCGTGTCTCGGACACTAGCCTCGTGTCTCGGACACTAGCCTCGTGTCTCGGACACTAGCCTCGTGTCTCAGACACTAGCTTCGGACTTTAGCCCCGGACACTAGCCCCGGACACTAGCCCCGGACACTAGCCCCGGACACTAGCGCCGGACACTAGCCCCGGACACTAGCCCCGGACACTAGCCCCGGACACTAGCCCCGGACACTAGCCTCGGACACTAGCCTCATGTCTCGGTCACTAGCCTCGTGTCTCGGTCACTAGCCTCGTGTCTCGGACACTAGCCTCGTGTCTCGGTCACTAGCCTCGTGTCTCGGACACTAGCCGCGTATCTCGGACACTAGCCTCGTGTCTCGGACACTAGCCTCGTGTCTCAGACACTAGCTTCGGACTTTAGCCCCGGACACTAGCCCCGGACACTAGCCCCGGACACTAGCCCCGGACACTAGCGCCGGACACTAGCTCCGGACACTAGCCCCGGACACTAGCCCCGGACACTAGCCTCGGACACTAGCCTCATGTCTCGGTCACTAGCCTCGTGTCTCGGTCTCTAGCCTCGTGTCTCGGACACTAGCCTCGTGTCTCGGTCACTAGCCTCGTGTCTCGGACACTAGCCGCGTATCTCGGACACTAGCCTCGTGTCTCGGACACTAGCCTCGTGTCTCGGACACTAGCCTCGTGTCTCGGACACTAGCCTCGTGTCTCGGACACTAGCCTCGTGTCTCGGACACTAGCCTCGTGTTTCGGACACATGTCTCAGACACTAGTCTCGGAAACATGACACAAGTCTGTCCAATAAATTATTGCCTTGCTCACATGTCTCGCTTGTTTCGTAAAGTACTTAAAAAAATAAATTATCCTTTGAATACAATTTTAGTTTGGGTGTTGACGAACATCGTAAATCTGTACCTTTTATTCTCGACCCATTTATATGTGTCTGATGCGATGTGATGCGACGCGTGTGTCTGACGTGGCGTGTGGTGGCAGGTGAAGCCGTACGTGCTGGACGACCAGATGTGCGACGAGTGCGCGGGCGCGCGCTGCGGCTCCAAGTTCGCGCCGTTCTTCTGCGCCAACGTCACGTGCCTGCAGGTAACTATTACAAAAAATAATTTGAGTATTTTCAAGAAGAAAAATTATATGTGCGCTTACTCTAACAGATATCCGAATCGTTTGGTGGTGCCATCTTGCTCAACAACGAGCTACCAAAAAAATTGTCATTATATGTCTGTCCAATTATACAATAAGTTGCCAGAAGCATTAAAGGATTTACCCATAATAAAATTCAAAAATAGTTTATATAAATGGCTGTGTGATAGATGTTTCTACAGTATTAAAGAATTTATGGAATGTAAGATTTAATTTTATTTTTTTTGTTGACATTATATTTTGTTGATTTTCTGAATTGAGGCGAAGGCTTAACCGCCACCCACCAGCATGTCCCCCTGGTAGGTCCACGAGTATTTTTCTTACCCGTTGTCCTACCGTTCTAAGCATTGTTCGCCAATGGGTCTACGGGTAATTTATTTTACCCGGGTCCATGGGTAAAATAAATTACCCGTACCAACTTGAAAATTAAGGATAATTTTGATTCGAGATATTCAAATGGAGTTGGTTACTAGTGAGATTTCAGTAGGCGTGGCATTGGAAAAAGATATAGATACATTTTATTACTTTTTCTAACTCGTAGTGATTTCTCAATACAATCAATTAAGGTGACGGGTAGGGCACACTAGCGACGCCAATCGATTTTAATTTTTAGCTACTAAACTGGGTCTATTTTAAACAATTTCGAGGTTCCAACCTCTCGGCAAACACTTATAATATTTATTAAATAACCATGCACAAATGTTGGGTCCGTTAAAATTGGCCGCTTTTGGCGTGAATAAATTTTTCGCGTACGCGTTGGACCCAACATGTTTGCCGAGATGTTGTAACCCCGAATTGTTTAAAATAGATCATGTTTAGTTAGCTAAAAATTAAAATCGATTGGCGTCGCTAGTGTGCCCTACCCGTCACCTTAAGGCTGTTTCCTCGTTGTTCTACTATTTTGTCCTACCAGAAGAACCACGAGGAAACAGTTACAATTATAGTGGTGTTTGTATGTATTTACAAAAGAAAAGTATTATATGTATATATTTGTAATTCCGCTGTTGATTCTGATATCCGTAACACAGGTGCTTGAGCTACCTATCTCGAAGTCAAATCAATGTATGTGATGTTGTGAAATATTTATTTATTACTAGCTGACCCGGCAAACGTTGTTTTGCCATATAAATAAAAGGGTTGATCGTAGAAGGGTGAAAATTGAGGATTGTATGTATTTTTGTATGTTGTATCATAAAAAAAGAGAAATTAAAAATTTTGTCTAAAAAATAAAAATAAAAATTTAGGGGTGGACTACCCCTAACATTTAGGGGGATGAAAAATAGATGTTGGCCGATTCTCATAGATACCGGATAAGCACAAAAAATTTCATCAAAATCGGTCAAGCCGTTTCGGAGGAGTATGGCAACGAAAACTGTGACACGAGAATTTTATATATTAGATTTATTATAGTCCTTTCAGTATGTGAAGAAGAATAGGACAGTTTTGTTTTGACCTCCATTTAAACCTAACCAATATTTTTAGGAATCGATAATATTTTCTTGAGAAATCTAACCGACTTTTTATCCACGAATTTGAATTATTTTGATAAGGAACACAATATGTATATATTCTTAGTGGTACACACGCAATAAATCATTAATAATGAAATAATATGCATCTTATTCATCTGAAAAATAACAACTCTTGCTTGACGTGCCGGAACCACCTTCGTCGCAAAGAGAAATTATCAGTTCTTGATCCCTATTGCCCATGCGGACATCATCGTCAGCCCATTTAAGTCCCCACTGCTGGGGCACGGGCCTCCCTCAATCACATGAAGGGTGATTGCCATACTCACCACGCTTGACAGACGGGTTGGCGAGGGTTTTGATATAAATGCAGAGTTTTCCTTCTCTGGGTGCTGATGATCATGCCAGCAGCTTTACCTTAGTCGCCTTTTACGACACCTCGGTAAGAGTGAGGGTGGCCTATTCTACTCTGCCGTGCGGACATATTTTTGCACTAAACAATAATCGCGATTCGATGGTAATATTGCTGCCATACTGATTACTGATTTATTGCGATTGTTCGCGAAAATTTCGATTATCGCATTATGCAATTCATAAGATATTTTTTACAAAATATATTGGTAATAAATATTTTAAGTTCTTATTCAGATTCATTGAGAAACATTAATACTTGTTATTTTGGAAGAATGAGAATATAAACGAGTTAATGATTTTTACTGCTTAATATTTTTAAAGTTATAAAGAATGAATAAATAAATATTATAAGATATAATAAATAAATAAATATTTCACAACATCACATACATTGATCTAACTCTGAGAAAGGTGGCTCAAGCACCTGTGTTACGGATATCAGAATCAACAGTGGGATTACAAATATATACATACAATACTTTTTTTTGTAAATACATACTTATAATACATAGCAAACACCCAGACCAATACAAACAAACATGTTCATGCACACAAATGTTTGTACTGTACGGGGATCGAACCCGCAACCCTTGTATCAGAGGCAGCGTTCACTACCACTGTTCCAATCGGGTCGTCAATGATATGAAATGTTTGAACTGTCCTATTCACCTTCAGATACATGAATGAACTAGTGTTTACCCGTAGTAACACAGGTAAACACTTTCTACGGGTAACCGTAGATTCATTGGCGATCGATGTTTAGAAAGGTAGGACAACGGGTAAAAAAAATACCCGTGGACCCATCAGGGGGACTTGTTGGTGGGACCATGGGTAAAAGGGGAACCAAACTAGCGGCTCCAATTTTTTTAACTATATTAGTACTGTGCTGCCCGCACCCAATGGATTCCCGCAACCTTCACCAGATCGTCGGTCCACCTTGTAGGAAGCGCCACGGCTGCGACTTTTTTTTTTATATGAGAGGTGGCAGACGAGCAGACGGATCACCTGATGGTAAGCAATTCCGCTGCCCATGGACACCCGCAACACCAGTGGAGTCACAAGTGCGCTGCCAACCTTTTCCCCTTCCCCCCATTGGGCCTCCGGTAACCTCACTCACACGGCGAAACACAGCGCAGGCGCTGCTTCACGCCGGTCACTGTGAGACAGTGGTATCACTCCGGTCGAGCCGGCCCATTCATGCCTAAGCGTGGCTCTCCCACATTTAATATACGTGGCCTCCTCACTCGAGGACCTTTCCGCCCCAACGGCCGTCAGTTCTCCTCGCTATGTGCCCTGCCCATTGCCACTTGAGGCGAGGCAACGGGCATCCATTTGCCCATTGCATGCCTCATTGTCATGCAATGAGGGTTTTCGCGTGTCAAAAATCCGCTAGATGGCGTACTATAGGAGTGAGGTCCATATACAATGTACCTAGAATAAGAATAAAATAATTTATTCAGCGCCTACACACACAAAAAAAATAAAAATATAACGAAATGGACATTAGAATGGCACTGAAATGGGCTCCACTCAGCATGTGTCATTGTCTAAAAGACACCCCGACGCTGGTCTTCCGTGGAGTCCAAGGAACTAAGGGACTAATGTGATTGGTTATTTTTAAACGTTATCTGACAAAATGTCAATTTGACAAACTAAACAACCAATGCTGTTGGACCTCAGTCCAACAGTAGGCCATCTAGCGGATTGAGGGATTTTTCACACGCGAAAACCCTCATTGGAATCCATTGGATGCGGGCGGCACAGGACCGATCTGTGTGGAGAACATTGGGGGAGGCGTATGTCCAGCAGTGGACGTCTACTGGCTGAAATGATGATGATGATGATGACTACTACTGTCCTTAATTTTAACAATAGCGGATCGTCGGAGACTCGGCAAACATTTACCACCTTATTTACAAATCACGATCTTACGTACTTACTTAAGCCCATGTCATCCCGTTCCAACATGCAATATTAAAAGAGGCTAGCTCGAGTTTTGTTCCAGGACTATACTTAGTTTGCGATTTGTAATAAGAGGGTGAACCAGAGGTCATAATAAATAGGTATTGTTAAGCCTATGTTAGCTAAAACAGGTATTATAAAGCAATTTTCATTTTCTTTTCGAAAATTACACATTAGCAATCTCTCTGATTTCGCGGATGTTCGTGGGCGGCGATGGTTATTTTCCATCAGGTGACTTGCTTGCCCGTTTGTCGCCTCTAGCATAAAACGTCAAAACTGATTTTTAACACCGTTTCAGCTAACAAAGGTTTATTAAACGTTTATGAATAACGCCCGTATATTTTTTATTTATAATCAATTAACATAAATGTTTGGTCTGTTTTCGTACTCGAAACTTTGATTCACGCCAAAAATGTCCGCTTTTGGCGTTAACCAAAGTTTCGAGTGCAAAAAACAGACCAAAAAGTAGGGACCCTCCGCCTTAAAGTAAGTAGGTACCTACCTAAATCTTAGAAATTATAAACAACCTGTGTGGATAAAGAATGGGATACTCGCACCCCACGAGTGCGAGTATAGATGCAAATAGTGTGCGAGCGAGAAGTGAATAGATGCGCCGCCATTTCTGATCCCATTCTTTATCCGCACAGGTTGTAGGTACAGTTTTTTGAGAAGTGTATTTGTGGAATCATCATCATCATCATCATCAGCCCATTTAAGTCCCCACTGCTGGGGCACGGGCCTCCCTCAATCACATGAGGGGTAATTGCCATACTCACCACGCTTGGCGGACGGGTTGGCGAGGGTTTAGATATAAATGCAGAGTTTTCCTTCTCTGGGTACTGATGATCATGCCAGCAGCTTCACCTTAGTCACCTTTTACGACACCTCGGTAAGAGTGAGGGTGGCCTATTCTACTCTGCCGGGGACCACACGGCCACGTAGATTTGTGGAATATCGTAGGTAAAAGTAACGAAAAATTGTAATTACTTCTTAAGTCAAGCAGCTATAAAAATTATGGATAATTGTTACAATTTCTATATTTTGAAATCAAATTTAACGTGCTATTTATTTATTCCCTACTTTCCAGTACTACTGCGAGCACTGCTGGGCGACGATCCACTCGCGTCCCGGGCGCGAGTTCCACAAGCCGCTCGTGAAGGAGGGCGCCGACCGCCCGCGCGCCGTGCCCTTCCGCTGGTGTTAGTGCGCGGGGGGGTCGAGGTAGGGGGGTATAGACGGGGGTTTTTGAGATAGGGGGTTTTTAGACGGGGGTTTTTTGAGATAGGGGTTTTGAGACTGGGGTTTCGAGCCTGGCGTTTTTGAGACAGGGATTTCGAGACTGGGGTTTTTAAACGGAGTTTTAAGAAAGGGGGTTTTTATTATACTTAGATGGGGTTTTGAGATAGGATGATGGTTTTGGACGGAGTTTTTTGAGAGAGGGCGGGTTTCAAATAGGGGTTCTTTGATACATTGGCTTTATGGGTTAGAGGAATTTGAAACAAAATGGGGTTAAGGCGAAATGTTTTTATACAGGTGCAAAACTCCTGTCTCAAAAGACAGCAGTTGAGGAGATAGTAGGGGTCTAGTAAATATAGAGGGGGATTACGTTCGATTGGAGAGAGGAGGATATGCGGGTAGATATGGAATGTTGGAGTAATAATATTTTGTTTGTATAATTTCCGGTAAGTTAAAAATTGTTCACAACTACTGCTTGGTAGATGTTTGATGAAAGTGCGGGGTAGTCGAATAGCGAAAATTGTAGGTAGTTTGCAAGCGGTTGTATGCGCAGGAGTTCTGAACACTTGACTGGAGATTGTGCCAACAATACTTAATCTTAACACCGTATAGGAATCATTATTGGGAATGTTTAATAACTAGAAATGTTACATTTAATGCAATTTATCTAGATGTTTGTAAACTAACTGTTTATACCCGAAAACCCCACCCCCTCGTCTAACAACCCAAACGCTACGGTCGTTATGCCCGGCACCCTCCCGATACCCAGGTCCTACAGAGTTGAATTAGTTTTGAAGATTCCAAAAACGGAATCAAATTTAGTTACCCAAATGTCACAAGTGAACTACCAAATTGGTACGAATTTGTGACGTCTGGCAACATTTCACAAACTTAATTCAACTCTGCCATAGATAAAGAAATCGTTGGCTAGAGCTACGGAATAGGAATTTGAAAAAAAAACCTACACCGGGAACCACTTAGTAGCTGAAATTCCATCTCGGTATAGGTTTTTTCTCCCTTGGTAATAACTGGGTTATATATCATGGCAACATTTTGCAAGTCACACAATTTTTCTTGGATTTCAAATGTTTGTAACTTGCACAGTGAAGCCTAAAATATAAAGTATGGCAACATACGGACATGACACTCTCTGATTGGTCGATATAGGCGCAAGAACGTCACCGTTTAGAAAAAAAACAATTTAATAAGCAACATTATCCAATGTTTAAATGTTAAGCAAAATATTATAGAATTTCAAGTACAAGAAGTTAAAAGTTCGTCTGCCTTCTGCGTACGTATTTAGTGTTGCAAGGTAGAAAAAAAACCTAGGTTTATGGTAGTTTCGGCCTCGCGTACGGGGAAGGTGGTTGGACGAAAATAGATTCGATTTAAGCAAAAATATGTATCCAAATGATTAAAAAAATACTTAGCTAGTTCTCCGTTCGTCTATGGGTAAAAATAGAGACGTGGTGTTATAGTTTGGCATGTTTTTGATGTACATTACCTATTGATTGAAATGTTGATTAGTATTTTCTGTACCCATAGCATTATGGTGTCATATTTAGCTGTAAGTGACATATAGCCGTATTCGATGTGATACAAAGCCGCATGTATGTCACATATAGTCGTAATGTGACACAAAGCCGAATTTGACATATAGCCGAATGTGACATATAGCGGTATGTGACATATAGCCATAAGTGACATTTTACCGTATGTGACATATGGCCGTATGTGACATACAGGGTGTATCTGTGAACATTTATATCCCTCCAACCACGTGTTCTACCAATCATTCTGAACATTGTTCTATGACTTTTGGAAATTCGCATTAAAAATGTCAACTTTTCATACAAAGTCAGTCACATGACTTGGTCATTTTGTATGGGGAGTCGAAAATTTTTTCGACGAATTTCGAAAAGTCCCAGAACAAATGTTGTTCAGAATAGTTGGTATAACACGTGGTTAAAGAGATGTAAATGTTCATAGATACACCCTGTATAGCCGTATGTGGCACATAACTGTAGGTGACTTATATAGTCGAATGAGATATACATTATACAGCCGTGTGAAACATAGTTATATGGTTACGGAAAATAGCAATAATGTTCAAAATAGTTTTGTGCTGTTACTGTCAGTTCTATAACACCATGTTAGTGCTCAACGCACTTCTGGATGTGACGCTCACTTGCGATAGTCGCACGACTTTGTCGCGGGTCTGTACGCTCACTTAACGTAAGATATTAAATTTAAGACATAAGTGCAATGTCTGGTTCTTTCTAGAGAATTTCATAGCCTATGGTTGTATTTGTTGCTCATAAGGTTTGGTGAAGAAATTAAATTGGCGTTAATATAGGCCATTTGAGACCTTTATAAGAATATTTGCAGGATCTCTGTGAAAGCGCTTTTGGGATCTTTGAAAGTGCTTTTAGTTGCAATAAAAGTGCTTTTTGCGTATACATCCAAAACACAATCGAACATCTCCTGTTATCAGGAAGTGCTTTTTCGAGTATCGAAAAGTGCACTGAGTGCACTTTTTGGTATTAAATTTCCGTATATCTGAAAGTGCTTTCTGTATATTCGAAAGTGCTTTCCGTATTGCAGGCAATTTTTTTTCTATTCTACAAGTACTTTCAAAGTATCTGAAAGTGCTTTCTGGGTATGTGGAAGTCCTTTTTTGGTCTCTTAAGCATTCTTCACTCGTTGTATAAGAGTCGTTTCCGGTCATAGACTGTAGAGTTCTCGTTATTCTCAAAACATAATTGTACCTGTGTAGCTAGAGTGAATTTCCTAATATTTCTCCCCACGATTTTATTCTGGTTAGTACTTGGATACTGTTGCGATTGTTTTGTACCTACGTAGTCCCGTCCTCTGCGATTAGTCGCAGTCGCTGCTTTGTCGAGAGTTTGATTTTGAAAATTTAAATGGGACAATCTGTGTTTTTATATTGATAGCTGTCATTCGCTGTCATATCGAATAATTAAAATGTTGAGCCACTATCAGTTTTATCGATTTATTTATCGGTATTGAGTCGTCGAATTTGTATCAATACTGTTTGATTCATCTTTGGCTAAGCGACTAGTCTTAAGTGACTGAAGAAGTCGTTGTCATAGATGATTTAAAAACATAGACTGTCCAATTTAAATAAAATGTCGTCTTCAAGTACGACGCTTTTTCACGTGGTTCTGTTCCTATGCCCTTTGGGCTTTGTTTTTGTTTTCAGGGAGGCGGTAAGGTCTTTAGTACAAAAGTGTTACCATTCGGCTGTAGTCTCTTTTTTCTTATATTTTAGCGTTAAAAATATTATTGTAATATTTAAAAATCTTTCTTTTTTGTTTGATATCGCCGGGGTAGTGCAATAGTTGGTAGTTTAGTATCTATAGGGATATATTAACCAATTTAAAAAATATATTGTAAATATTACGGATGGTCACGTTTTTTGCCTTGCATTACACTTTGTTGGAGTTTGGAGGGTGATATGTTTGGGTGATTCTGATAGTTCGCTAAAATATAATGATAAATAATGATTACGTGGTGATCTCTGCCTAACCCTACGAGGAAAAGGCGCGACTGTACAAACACTGTTTCAGTTTCAATATTTTTGTGATTCTATAAGAGTCACCCAAATCGAAAACCTAGGCGGTTCGTTTGCTATAAATTTTCTACATCGGCACAACGAAAAACCTTTTTTCGTAAAAGTCTAGTAATAATATTAAGCAATAATTGCATATTTTAAAGTATTTCTAGTATTTTTGTGTCGATGTGAAAAATTCGCTTGACACCTCTGAGTGCAAACGCACTTTTCATTATTGTAATATTTTTCGTATTAAATGTACTTAAATTTAAAAATGAAAACTTAAAGGTAGAGACATTGTATCGAGGACTACGTAAAAGGCGATTCGTGTTTTTTAATTTATCCGAAATTACATTGTTCGATTTATATGATAAAATATAGCTTTCTCAACCACTTTAAGCTATCGCACCTGTATTGTAACAAGTTTCACATAATTTATATTTGACACACCTCGTGTGTTTTAATAGAGAACACAGCGTATGTGTTTCACCTTGTGTGTTAACATAACTGATTGTTACAAATTCACTATGATGTACCAAATTAGGGACACGCCTCGCGTTTTATGTAATCCGTACAGTTCCTACCGGAATAACTGGATACAAGCTAAATGGTGTAGACATCGTATCCCGAACGACCACGTCAAAATAGACTGTAGTAAAAAAGACTTGCGCGAATTTTTTGAAGGTATTTTTCATGATTTTGAAGTGGTTTTTTCGTGTCGTGCGTTTTTAAAATCTTTTCGGTCTCGCGTTTTTGCTGTTTTTCCTCACTGGGGTGGTTTTGCATCTAAAAGCAAAATGCTGAACTGCTAAAATGCTCAGTGTAGTTGGAAGCTTATGACATCTGGGGTCTGGGGTTAAATTTTACCCGGATCCTATAGTCCTTTTGACATGTCTCTTAAGTCTCTTACTGCCACACTCAGAGTCGTTGATTAACTAAGTTGACTACTTAAGAAAAAATATTGACACTTATTTTGATACGCATACCGATACTAAAGTTAATGAACATTAGCTTAAATGACGTCTCTGAGTGCGGCCGTTAGACCTCTTTCACAGGGTCACAAAATGGCTTCGTCTTGAGAGATATACAGATTCTATCTGTTCTAACAGTTACATCTTTCTAAACAGATATTCTACTCATCTCGATCGATACATCTAAGACGAAACGTCGCTAAAGCCTTTAACCAAAGATGAAACGTCGTAAAAGGCATTTTTGGGCTTTTACGACGTTGAATGTTGGGCTAAAATGGCTTTTACTAAGTTTCACCGGAAGGATCAATATGGCATGTAACCTTAATGTTTTTAAGGATTCTTGATTATCAAACAGGTCTCCAGTGAGGAAGGATGTGTGAATATGGACTGAAGCCGTTTGAGTCTATAGTGAGGCTTAATAGTGCCTTGTAGGCGACGAGTTGAGTACCCCTCCCGAGTATGCGACTTAATTGTTTTGTACTATCGCGTAATTTTGAACTGACACCATTTGTTTTTACAACCATCTCTAATTTTGAGTTAACAACCGCGCTCAAGAATCAAACGAAGCATTAAAAAACTATTAAGGTTGACAACATCTATCTGATCTGTGAAAGGGGGTCGAACTGTATGGAATGGTTACAAATATCAGTTTTGTCCACATAAAAAAAAAAAATCAGAGTATCTATAATTAGAGAGTAGAACGAAATGACATGGCGTGAATTTTTAATTCCGAATTAAACTGACAAATGTAAATGTGTCAATGTTATACATTTTGACCCTTTTTGACAGATGCCAAATGTAAAAATATATAGGAACTCGACATTTGGATCTGTCAGATTAGTTCACATATTTAAAAATCTGTAGTGTTTCTCAAAATCGTAAGATTAATCTCCCAAACTCATCTTTAGGAATGGTTGTAGAACAATCCTCGCCCATTGTTAGGATAGGTTTACAGTTCATATTCTCCTGGTCACGTAATGAAATACATTAAACGGATGGACAGCCACACGAAAATGCTTAATCTGTCAAATCGTTTATAAGTTTTCTTGGTAGCACAGATATAAACAATCCAAGTATGTATTTTTTATGTCTCATGACATTTAATCAAAATATTTTTGTATGATTTTACGAAACCAGAAAAGATCGGTGTTATTGCGTACGTACGTGTATTCGTTAATATAAGTAGTCCTCGTGGCGACTATATGGATATACCGATTATGATTTTTTTTAAGGTAATGTGATCGGGAACTCTTAATGGACTGTAAATCCTAACTTTGACGCCCTTCAGACGTTTTTCTTGCATTTTAATCTTTTGACAGGGATGTTCCCCGGGTCCGTTTCAAGCCCTAAGACGAGTTGGCAAAATTACCTGATGAGACATGTTCCTTTTATAAAAATTGACTTCATTAGGGGTATATTTCATTAGAATCTCACCTATTAAATAATGAGATACGTATGCTCACTGGGTTTTCAATAAAATATTAACACTTGCGATAAAATTAGCCCAGTGAGTTGTAACTCGCTGAGCTATAGCTTTTCCATATATTTACTCACTGAATTATAAATATCCTGAAATATAGCTGGTATTATAATGAGGTATATCCCATACTCTTATATAGGGATTGTAATGGACCCAATCAGATCTTTCTAAACGTTAAGTAGGTACAATTTGTATTTAACGTTTTTTAGTGGAAATTATTTGCCATACGCGATCGACGGGCGTGGCGCGCACTTTTTGATACACACCAATATTATTATGGGAAAAAAATGTTCAATATAAATGCAATTATTGTAGGAAACAATTGAAAAATATTTATATTTTCCTAGTATTTAGATATGTATGTTTAAATTTTGTGTAGCCAAAAGTGCGTGCTGCGTCGTATGCAGAAGGCACATTTTCGTGCGACAACTCTTTAAATAGGTATAGTGAAATATTAAAAATAGTTTCAGTATAAATAGCAAATAATTACGAGGTCGCGGAGTCGTGGTTTTCTCTTTATAAATAAAAAAAAATAGTAATTCCTAGAGATAATTTGTCACGCCTTGATAACGCTCCGATAACACACTATGAAGTCATTTTCACTCACTAGGCACCCTCGATTTTCGATCCCTTTCATACGAAACGAATTTTATTAAATTTTTTAGTTTACGTATTACATTTGAATTTTTTGATTAAGTTTTCGATTTGGTAGAATTTTTCAATCGTTTTGTGGCAACACTTTCTTTCTTTTTTTGTACCTGGCAACTTAAATTACCGTTTTTACTTCAAAATTTGTACAGTTTTTTTATTTTCTATGGATTGGTTTGTGAGGAATGTAACTATGTGCTCGTGCGCACATTACAGTTCTGATTTCTCCATTTATTATTTGCTCCTGGATTATTTGCCCCGAAGCAATAATTACATCAAAAAGCAAATAAACATAGCTCCTAGTATTATATATTTATTTAAATAACCTAAATAGTAGTGGTAATAATATGCAGATTTAAATATTGCTCCATGGAGTAAATGTTTCTGGAGCAATTATTAAATGGAATATCAGTACAGTCGAGTGCGTTTCCTTACGTGGTTCTTTTTGAAGTGAAATTGCTCAATCGTTTTTTGTATAACTGAATAAAATTGTTTGGTGCCCCCTAACCTCTTTGGTGAATCGTTGAACGGCATGTATGGAGAGTATGAAACTTTGTATGCTCGCTCTGTCCCATTTTGTATTTTTGTATTTTTATAAAAATTGACAATTGTGAAATTCGGAAGTACGTATTTTTATTTACGCGCAACGTTGTAGCTGTAACGCTTGGGTGATATTTTTTTTATATTTTGTATATTGAGAAAAAGTCTTAATCGACTGAATAACGGATCTTCAAGAAAATAAAAAGAGTATTATGGGTGTTTAGAACTGTGTCTAAAGATCTAGCATATAAAGATCAATTTTGCCTTGATTTTAATTGAAACACCCTAATCTCTTGAAGGTCTGTCCCGAACCAAGCGTAAACTTAATTGGTGTTCTAGAGTAGAACTGTTGGGATATGTGGTCTATCGAGCGATGGCTTAGCATTATGCCTGGAAGCGGAACGCTGTTGGGCGAAAACTCAAGTTGGGAGTAAATCTTTACCTACTCATTTTCTCTCTTTATCAACGTTGTAGCCGTTACTAGGCGGTATTATGACGAATTCACCGTGCGTAATTAATCGATTTATTCTGCGTAACATGGTGTATTTACTGTGCGTAACATGGTGAATTTACTGTGCGTAACATGGTGAATTTACTGTGAGTAACAAGGTGAATTTACTGTGCGTAACATGGTGAATTTACTGTGCGTAACATGGTGAATTTACTGTGCGTAACATGGTGAATTTACTGTGCGTAACATGGTGAATTTACTGTGCGTAACATGGTGAATTTACTGTGCGTAACATGGTGAATTTACTGTGCGTAACATGGTGAATTTACTGTGCGTAACATGGTGAATTTACTGTGCGTAACATGGTGAATTTACTGTGCGTAACATGGCTAATTACGTCACGAAGAAAATTTACAGCGTATAGTTACTGCGCAACATTGTATTTATTATATTAATTATTTAATATAGTGAATACAAAGAAAAAGGAGTAAATTGATTAAGTAAAGACTTGGTCCTAATTTTGAGTTTAATTCACCCATTCAAAGCGTTCATTTTAGATTGACGTTGATTGGCGCTCTGCGCTGTGTTTAGAATGTTTTTCTTTGTCTGGTTGAAACATGGGAGGAAGTTTCGATTTCTACCCATATTATATCTTCTTTTATTTGTATGTTATATAATTTGACTGTCTGATGTGGTGATAAGTTGTTCAAAGCTTTAATTGTCCTTCTAAATAGTGCACCGTTTGAACTTTAGATTTTTCGTTACTTGACTTAGAAGGGATATTCGCGTAATATAAAACATTGATTTTGGCGTAATATGCCGCACGTATACTTAGCAACAACACTGACTGCCTGCAACATGAAAATGGCAAAAAAATAAATAAAATACCCTTCGACTGTCTTGTGTTTTGTCGGGCACTAGAACAGGGTTAAACGCTTGAGCAATTATCATTACATCAGTAAGTCTATATTTGTGTTAGATCACCGCGCAGCGTCTATTTTGAGGTTCCGTTTGATTTTTGACCCCACGATGGAGAGTTTTACATTTTTTAGTTGGTTTCGAGCATTTAGTCGCGACTGCGCGGTGTCGTTTTGCTTGTCGTTTTCAGTTCGTTAGTTTGTAGTCGTTTTTGCACCTTGTTTATGCCCGCTAATGGGCCTGTTCTTGTTGTTTCTATATTGTCTTTGGACGGGGTTTTTTTGAGAACGGGAAACGCGATTTTTTGCTCTTTAACCGTTTTTAGTTGCAGCTGAAATTGGTTGAGATAACAAATCATCTTCTTATTAATTCAATCAGATCCTAATTTTATTAATATTTTGCGAATTATTTTTAACTACAAAATAACAAGTGATGTTTAAATTTGACATTTCATTTCATTTGATTGAGGTTCTGTTTTCGATTTGAAGGGGGGAAACATCAAAGGGGCATTTTGTCCACAAATGATTGAGGAGCAAAAAATAGCGGTACCGTTCCGAATTGCCCAGCCTAGGGAACGTTTACGTTAACTGTTTTTAAGCTGTGGAGATGTTTCGCTATTTCCTTTTAGATAGTAATTTTGTCGTCTGGCATATCATTGCGCGCGTAACCCGGGGGGCATAAAGCATTCTTTATAATAAATAATAATTATTAGTATATATACACTTTTTTTGACGTGAAATTTGTACCTTTTTGAGATATCGTAGCTAAACTATGAGATGTAAACGAATTGTTGTTGTTAAAAACTAATGATACGAGCGTAGGTGTAAATGATAGGTCATTTGGCACTGTTTGTCATAATTGACTTGAAAAATATAATCAGGGACTTCTAAAATCGCACCCCAGTGTGGGTATACCTACTTTATCGTATTAGTACAGTACGTTTAAAGATACATGTTGAATTTTTTTCATATTTTTCTTCTTTGATTCGACAAATTAATGGAAGATATTACATATTATGTATCTTTAAACGAACTTTTCTAATATGATAAAATTGATGATGCGAAGTAGCTGACATTTTGCATCTGTGAAAAGAGGTCAAAATGAATGGAAACTTGACATTGATATCACCTAGCTGATATTTTTATAATGAAATTTGCAAGAGCTAATTGAAATTTAATTCCGATTAGATCCACTGTTTGCATTCCAAGAAGTGGTCCTTTATTTTTTCTATAAACGTGGACAATTTCTTTTTCTGATTCTATTTATAGTTAATTCTTGCAATCGTATTGAATATGCTGCAATCGGTTGCTCCACGAACAATGTTATTAGTGGTGTCAACGGAAAAATAAATTATCCAGCACCAGTAAACGTTAGGGCTACAAATAGGTCAGATTCTCGTGGCCCCTCACATCACATCTGGAGATTCCTACTCAAATAGGGGTCGGCAGAGAGAGACAACAGTGCCGCATTGCCCGCTCGCTTACTCCTACGCGAATTGACAATCGATGTTTCGTCCCCTCGTTGTTCCGAGTGAGTTTCGCACTTTTTTCACTTGCATGTACATAGTGAATCGTTGGATTTCTTAGTAAAAAAGGAAAAAAAGAAAAATCCGCAAAAAAAATGTTTTTTATTGAATTCGACGGAGGCGGACCGCGGAGAGGTCTAAGGAACGAACACTTCTTCGTCTTAGACCCGTGCCCTGCCAGGGCCTGTAAACTCGTGCTAGGGATTTTAGTGAAATTTAATAATAATTTTAAAATAGCAGAGAGTAGCGCAATTCATAAAATTAAACCTAACTAGTTGACTATAATGTATAATGAGGAAAATAGTACCTATAAAATACCTTGTAATTACATTGCTAGGACAATATTTTGTTTGTATATTAATGATATTTCTTGCACCAAAATCGGGGTGTACCTATCACGGTTTAATGTTTCTCGATTTTCACTAACTTTGCCGTTTGCAGGAGGTGCATTGAAAATATTTTTTTAAATAGAATTTGAAAATAAGTCTGGCTCCTTGAGGCTTAGACTTTCCTACCATTGTCAACGCCAATACCATCACCAATCTGTTTGTATTGGCGTTGGTTTGGACGGAAAGTGTGCATTGTCTAGGCCTTGAGAGGTTGTCACCGAAGGTTTTCCATCTAAATTGCAATAATTGATTAGTTAAATTGACAACTTAGATAAAAATGTAGACGGGAAATGTTCGGTGGGAAACTTTGTTGGCGTTTTCTTTTGTGGCGGACGGTTTCTAAGTGGGATATACAAATCGTACGATTTATAACTCAAAAATCTCTAATTCAAGAGACAAATAATTCATGCTTTAACCGTATAACATCATTGTTTGTATAGCGTCGTTGTTGCGTTTACAAAATGGAAGTAATTTAAAGTGAGAAAAGTGGTACCTTTCAGACAACTGTGTGTTCAAATGTCACGAGTAAAGTTTAAGCAGTAATTAGTTGTGTTATCTTAAATTATTTGACACTTATTACATGCAAATTAATAGATTAAACTTATTCATGCAAAAGATGAACATTTGCTAGAAAATATGAATTGATCTAGGTAGTTAAAAGATGAAAGAAAATTGCCGGTAGCTGAAAAGTTTGACGCATTTCAAAAATATGTGAGCATTATGCCGCAAGTCCATTATCTCATTTGCCACCTCCGCCACAAGTGACAGCGCCCAAATCGAATTTGTTAACTCTACCAGCGTAGCTGCAAAAGGAGTCACTACGTTTATTACTTTAAATTAATTTGAATGATGATAATATATTTTTATAGACAGTTATTTCAGTGAATTGTTGAATAGAATCAATTTTGTTGACTAACTAAATGAATTAAAAAAATACTATGTTCGTATCTTTTTTTGCTCTGAATGATAATGTTGATTGGTGGTTTTGGTTCGGCGTCGTTGTACACGAAACTAGCGACAGCTTTAGTGAGACGTATTTAAGGTTAATTTTTAAGCTTTCTTTTAGAATTTAAGCACACTACTACAAGAAGGAGCCTATGGCTTAATACAATGGTTTGTTTATAGCAACAATTCGTGTTTAACGCTTTCTTTTTAAATTATTTTATTTGGATCATATAATCTTTAGAAGAGCCTCGATGCTGGGCCATGCAGCTCGGATGTTGGGTTAAAAGAATATGATATTTGGTTACACGGCTCTGATGTTTGGCTACACGGCTCTGATATTTGACTACACGGCTCTGATATTTGGCTACGAAGCTCTGATGTTTGGCTACAAAGCTCAGATATTTGGCTACGAAGCTCTGATATTTGGCTACGAAGCTCTGATATTTGACTACGAAGCTCTGATATTTGGCTACGAAGCTCTGATATTTGGCTACGAAGCTCTGATATTTGGCTACGAAGCTCTGATATTTGGCTACGAAGCTCTGATATTTGGCTACGAAGCTCTGATATTTGGCTACGAAGCTCTGATATTTGGCTACGAAACTCTGATATTTGGCTACGAAGCTCTGATATTTGGCCACGCGACTCTGATATTTGGTAAAAACATGAAATAAATGAGTTTAAGCTATTGCCAACCATTGTATTAAAATATAGCGTTTTTCAAACGGATACTCCGAACCAAAATGGCCGTCGCCTAGCTGAAATTTAACTTGTGCATTTTAGTAAAATGTTTTATGCGATTTAACGTGGTGTAGCGGTTTGTTCAAAGCGACTAATTATTTTAGACTATTGTGGAGATATTAAAATGAATTTGAAACTTTCGCCCGTGTTTAATATTGTAGTTTGCTTTCGGGGTAGTGCAATCAACTCGAATTTTGTTTAACTTTATTTAACATCACATTGCTTTTGATATGTTTTTTCTTTTATTCTTTTGGTAGTTTACCTAATAGTATACTAGCAGGATTTGGTATAGGCAAGAGACACATACCTACATACATAAACACATTACACAACTGTGACCACGCATTCTTTTGAAACAAGATGCTACTTCATTTCTTCACTATGTCACTACTAATGTACCACGTTCAATGCTAAGATTGGCTATGCTAGTCATTGGAAAGCGCACCAGAGGGCAGCAACATCTTAGTCCTCAAAATTTACATCTCGTTTGTACACAAAGTGGTCGCTGTAGCCGAAATCGGCTAGGAAGCCATCATCATCATCATCATCATCACTAATGTACCAGAAGGAATAGATAAATTCATCGAATGCTAGAGCAAATTGAGCACATAAGAATCTGTTATCCACTCTATACAGATTTTGAGCTGTTTCCTCGTGGTCCTACTATTTTGTCCTACCAATAGGACCGAGGAAGACCTATTCCTTGTGGTCATAATATTTTGTCCTACTAAAAAATAGTAGGACCACGAAGAAAGCTTGTTCCTCGTGGTCCAATTTACCAATAGTAGGTAATTTTAGTAGTGTCCTAGAAAGGAGTGAATTTACACATTTTAGTCGCTAGGGGCGGGTAAACTACCGAATCACGTGTTGTCACAGATCCTATTTTTGTAAGTACATTTTAGCTGCATTCATCTCCTAAAACCGCTGACCAAAGACGCATCCAAAGATGCTACCAAAAAGACAATCGGGGTGGCCATTGCTGCCCCAGTGATTCCTATTTTTTTTACTTAATTTCTTTGGAGAGAATGTAGCTTTTCTTTTTGTATCGTTTTTTTTTATTCTGCCTCTGTTATACCATTATTGGCACTAAACACAGGACTAAACCTTAGTGACAAAATATTATGGTATAATAGAAACCGAATGTCCTTTTTATATATCACTCGCTTGTTTGGATGTATTTTTGAAGTTATTCCTATTTATTTTTTACCTTTTTGTATAACGTTTTTTTAATTATTTCTTAGTAGATACGATTACGTTTTATTCACTGTAGTTTAGTGATTGTTTAAACTTTATTAGCGTTTAATATTAATGGATTTTTTTCAGTATTTTTCAGAGTTTTCTATATAAGTAATTATACACTGCAGATGTTTAGAATAAGCTTTTGCCAGTATAAAGAGTTAAAGTTGCACATTGGCCATAAGACAGTATATTAAGTATATCTATTGTGTATTAAAATATATTGAAAACGAAAAAAAATGTAAAATGTTCTCGTCAAATAACGCATTGCAAGTGTAGTAAAGTTACAAAATTTCTAAAATCGGAGCTTTACCGACTTATTGTATTTTATTTAAGTTGTTTTCTATATAATGAGGTCATACAATACAATTTTTTATATATTTATATTTATGTAAAGAAACTTACAGTAGATGTAACTATGTAGTTGATCACCTGTGTTTTATTATTTTTATTGAGAGTGACTTTATTTTTTTGTTGTTTGGATAGTATTACTTAGTGTTATGAAGGATCTGTGGGGGTTTCGAGTGGATGATATTTCATTATTTTCGTGTGCGGTGACGTCACTCTTTAAAAATTGATGACGTAAGCGTTGATATAGATTAGCTTAGCCTTTTGAAGTCATCTTTGAAATCGTTGACATTATTTTGTCCTCTGTATAGGACATTGGGAATGAATGCGAATTCCTTTGTCCTATATTTAGGACAAAATAATGTGTCTAGCGATTTATTTAGGAAAATAGTTCGCTAACTTATAAGACGTCAGCGCCACACGGAATTTGATATATTTTAAAATTTCTTGTAATCATATTGTTATCTCACTCTTACTCCCAGCAGGTTGTAGTAGGTATCGTTTAAAACTGAAATACTTGAATTTTTATATGAATTTTATTATTATAATATGGTATTTTACTAAATATTAGTCCAATATTAAATCTTTACACGATTGTTTTATTTTCATACCCATATAATTAGTATATCCATTAAACATATATAATATTTATTTAATATACTTAGTATGATGATCTGTTGAGAGTTCGATTCCCTCGCAGTATCCCCTTAAAAGCTTCCATGAACTCACTCACATGGGAACCATTGCCTCTTTACTCCCATGGGATCCTCTAAAAATAATTTTGTATTCCATATCCGTCTCGCCATTTTTTTATAATATGAAATTGTAAGTGAAAAACATTTTGGGTAAACAATACAAGACGTGGATCTCCGGAAAACAAGTGAATCCCGGTAAAACAAGTGAAAACAAATGTCGTGAAAACAAGTGAGTGAGTGTAAATACAACAGTCTAAATATAAACGTTTTTATTCTTAAGACCGAATGTTTATTAAATGTCAGTTATTTTTTCCGAAATTCAGTTGTGTTCCCGAAAATTACTAGTGTTTCAGATATTCAGTGGTTTTCCAGACCATCTCATTTTTTTTCCGACTTTCACTTATTTTTTCCGAATTTCATTTGTTTTTGCAATATTCACTTGCTTTTGTTTTTCCATCATTTACTTGTTTTTTGTTTTTTTTTTACCGACTGGTTTTATCTAAAAACAATTTGATGTACCTATCATAGGGAATAATATCATAGGGAATGCAAAATTATTAGATCTCATGAGAGTGCAAAGGCAAGAATGGAAGCGAGTCCATGGGAATCAAGTGTCCAAGTTTGGATAACCACTGAAATCTGTAATTTCTTTTTCAATGAGGTTTGAATAGATACTCTGAGTGAAGCATTTACTATAATATGTAGGTACCTATGTAGTCGTCTACCTGGTGGTTATTATTACATAAATCGTCACTATCGCAAAATATATTCAACGAAAAAAAAATGTCACTTTCGCAGAATGTTATTTTCGCAACAGGTCTTTGATCTTCGCAAAAGGTCATTCATATAATCTTCTTTTAATAAATATAAAATTAAGAGTATATGTACATACATGATAAAAACAAAAAAAAACACGACAAGGAAATGAACATCGGAAAAACAAAACAAATAATTTTATTATTATTATTAACTTTTTATGCTTATGTATGTAGCACCTACTTATAATAATATAATTATTATTATTACACTAGTTTAATATCTATTAAAAGAAGATTACCTATATGAATGACTTCTGTTTTTTGCAGACGAGCAGACGGATCACCTGATGGTAAGCAATTCCGCCGCCCATGGACACCCGCAACACTAGTTGAGTCACAAGTGCGCTGCCAACCTTTCCCCCCCATTGGTCCTCCGGTAAACTCACTCATACGGCGAAACACATCGCAGGCGCTGCTTCACGCCGGTCTTCTATGAGTTTATACGAAGGTGGCGAGTTGCGATAATGACATTCACCAAATTATTAACTTGACCATTTGCGAAAGTGACGTACTGCCAGTCCTAAAAAATATGACAAAACTAGTGAGTAGCGGTAAGGTAAAAGAAGATAAAAAGAACAAAAAAATATATTTTGACTTAGTTTCTCTACAAAGGCATGGCCAGCTCAATGCTATCCAGGTCGTAATTCAACGCATCTGTTTTCTTACTTCTGAAGACCTGGCTCTTCTTCTCTCCCTTGCTATTCTTCTGTTCCTTCTTTGCCTTATTCTTTCTAATCTTTGTAGGTGGAGTGTGCCTGTGGGGAAAAACAGTACAACTGAAAACTTTCACTTTAAATCCAGTGGTGCATGCTAGAGTTACATTTATTTAATGGTACTATTGACAAATTTTTGTGTCACTTGTACGGTCAGCATCAAAAGTAGCTTAACACTTTAGTACCATGTCAAAGTAACTTGTGTCTATTATAGTCAATTTCTAAGGGGTACATACTAAATGTTACTTCGACACTCGGATGTGTTAAGCTACTTTTGATGTTGACCGTACCATTGGTACAAGTCAAAGGTACAAAAGTCCCCACTGCTGGGGCACGGGCCTCCCTCAATCACATGAGGGGTAATTGCCATACTCACCACGCTTGGCAGACGGGTTGGCGAGGTGAGGCAACTGATATAACGCGGAGATTTGAACCTACGTAGTATGGAAGGCGTGTTCTTATCCACTGAGCTACCATCGCTCGTGTACATAATATATAGGTACAATAGCGAGCAAATCATCTACTTAATGTGACGGGTAGGGTACACTCAGTCAGTGTCAGTTTCTATCCACTTCAGCCTGTTGATGTCGTCACTTCAACGCATTTTAAGTCTGCCTCTTGGGCGTTCCTCTGAGCCGTGTTTTCGGGCGACATGATCAGCCCACTCTCACTTCAACTTAAAGACCCGCTTCGCAACGTCGCTTACTTTGCTCTGCTCTCTGACTCACTCATTTCTTTTACAATCCTTGAGTTTTACTCCTATCAGCCTCCTCTTAATTGCATTTTGAGTAACCTGAGGTTTGTGGTGAATATACTTTGTAACCACTTCATCATCAGCAACCCTTGGCCGATGTGCCGATTAAGGAGGTTCACAGTCACCCAAAGAGCAATGGAGAGGGCTATGCTCGGAGTGATCGTATCAGAAATGATGAGATCAGCAGATCACAGACATAGCCCAAAGGATTGCATGTCTCAAATGGCAGTGGGCAGGGCACATAGCGAGGAGAACCGACGGCCGTTGGGGCGGAAAGGTCCTCGAGTGGAGGCCACGTACAGGAAGTCGCAGCCGTGGCAGGCCCCACACAAGGTGGACCGACGATCTGGTGAGGGTTGCGGGAATCCATTGGATGCGGGCGGCACAGGACCAATGTGTGTTAGATGTGTTAGAAGTGTGTGGAGAACATTGGGGGAGGCCTATGTCTAGCAGTGGTCGACATTTATTGGCTGAAATGATGATGATGATGATACTTAGTAAGAACCCAAATCTCTGCTCCATAAGTGAGCACAGGTAGGATACACTGGTAGACTTGCTGGTTAGTCACGTACAATTAAGTTATCTCCACAGGCAGCTGTCATCTTTCACGTTCGCAGATCCAGATCTGCTGATCAGTCACGTAACGTATGTGATACGAGATATGACATCAGTCATTTATACTATTAATAAAGTTGCAAAACCTACAGACAGCGGCAACGCTTATGGGTAATCCGAAAACACGAAACGCTTGCGCGGTGTTATTAACACCTAGCGCCATCTATTGGTATAGTGGCGGGCCACTAGTCGTTAATATAAGTATAAGCTGTGGTGATGTTCATAGCTTTACGATTATTACTAGTAGTCCGTGCTCACTTCGTTTCGAAATATTATTTCCAATTTCTATCATTAGATGGCGCTAGGTGTCGATTGCATCCGCAAGCGTTTCGTGTTTTTGGATTAATAGGCGTTGCTGTCTAAAGGATTTATGTACCTCTATAAAAATAGTATAGAGGAGATTACAATCGAACTGGAGAGTCGCCTTAAGGTGACGGGTAGGGCACACTAGCGACGCGAATCCATTTAAATTTTAAACGTTTAAGGCGACGGGTAGGGCACACTAGCGACGCCAATTGATTTTAATTGTTAGCTACCAAAACAAATATATTTTAAATAATTAAGGGGCGTCAGTCTCTCGACAAACACTTATGCCTACTATTTATTTAATAACCATGCGCAAACTTTGGGTCTGTTTTTGTACTAAAAAAAATTATTCACGCCAAAAGTGGCCGCTTTTGGCGGTAATTCAAAATTCGAGTGCAAAACCAGATCAAATAGCTAACTATAACTATTAAATAAATAGTATAAGTGTTTACCGAGATCCAAGTCTTTTAAAATAGATTTAGTTTAGTAGCTAATAATTATTAAAAACAATTGGCGTCGCTAGTGGGGTATTCCCTTCACCTTAAAGCGTGCCCTTTCTAGTATGTATAAGTTACTCTTTGATACAATCTTACCTTTTAACATCTTTCATGGATATTTTAATGATGCCAGGTGCTATAAATTCCTGGGCGGCTACTTGGTGTGCGCTAGGGTTCGGCGCAGGTGTTTTCACATCTCCGTGGTGGAAGGAGAAATCTCTTGATTCACACCCATACAATGTCATGGTCATTACTGAAAGAAAAGATTAAAGATTGTAAAGGATCAGCCTAAGATTGCTTTATTGTAAGGCACAGGCTTCCATTTGTTTTTTGAGAAAGGGAGGCAAACAAGCTAGCGGGTCACCTGATGGTAAGTGATCACCGCCGCCCATGGACATCAGCCACACCAGAGGGAGATGCGTTGCCGACCTTTTAGAAAGGTATAGGCTCGTTTCTCGAAGATCTCAATTTCGTACCGGTTCAGAAATACCGCTGCGGGAAGTTGATTCCATAATAGAAATCAAACCATCTTTACTTATAGGATTACGCACGCTTGCCTAATTGCTTTATAAAATACTAGCGGCCGCCCGCGACTCCGTCCGCGTGGAAAAGTAACTTTTTACCCCCCTTTCAACCCCTTACAACCCCCTTTTCGCAATAAAAAGTAGCCTATGTCCTTTCTCAGGGTCTAGATTATCTGTATACCAAATTTCATTTAAATCCGTTGAGTAGTTTTGGCGTGAAAGAGTAGCAGACAGACAGACAGACAGACAGACAGACAGACAGAGTTACTTTCGCATTTATAATATTAGTATGGACTAGTGGCCTGCCCTCACTTCATTTCGGAACATTAGTTCTACTTAATGCCAATAGATGGCGCTAGGTGTCGATTACATTGCGCAAGCGTTTCGTGTTTTCTGATTACCTACCTATAAGTTTTGCCGTTGACTGTACCTCTTTATAAATAGTGTATTCTCTCAGCCATGAGAAATTTAGCTCTTTGAAATGATGCTATGTATGTAGCTCTTTACCCAGTCAAGAGCTACATATATAGCTCTACTCGCTCAGTAGCTCATTTAACTCACCAAGAGAGTGGCTATTCTCTTTTTACCAACTCACTCGCGAGCTAGTCATCGCTATTATCTATTGATTTACTCGTAGCAGTGATCAAATATTTGTTATAAATATTTCCACTGGGTATTGTAGATATAGTACAATCATATTGATAAGACTTTAGCCAGCTCTTGGCGATTCAAGCACCATAAAGGTAGCAAGCACTTTTGCACATACTTTCGAGGAGCCTTTGGGCAGAACTTGTGCCTTATAGAGTTGAAACCGATGAGCTGATATGAAATACCGTCCCGCTCTATTAAGTACACCAAGTTTCTTTAAAGATATTTTAGCTTTGTCTTCCAGATAACCGCGAAACTGGACATCGCTGGAAATAATAATTCTCACAACATCTCATACGTTGACCTGATTCCGTACTAAGTAGCTTAAGCACTTGGGTTACAGATATCAGACAACAGAGGAACACAAATATATACTTAAATACATATATTTCACCCAGACACTGACCAAACACAAATGTTCATCGCACGAATGTTTGTCCAGGGTGGGGATCGAACCCACGACCTTTGGCGTAAGAGGCAGGGTCACTACCAATTGCGCCATCCGGTCAGTCAAAATGTCGATACCAAGGATCCCGAATGAAGGCCGAAGTTGACTTCAAGGAGAGTGCCCTGAAAACTGATTGGCACTACAAAGGGACGTCTTGACCGTCCTTGTAACTGAGACTCTAGTGCTATTTTTGCACTACGGGGGGAAACTTGATTTTTGCATTCCGGGGGAGGGGGTTTAGCTTGACGTGCCGCTGACTGTACTTACTTCGTACATATTTGTACGAAGTAGGTACAGTCAGCGACAGCAACGACAGCGAAACGTTAGTGACTTATATAGGTCAGAAATACTTACAACAAAATAAAATTATTCTAAAATAAAAACGCGTCGAACGAAACATTGATATGAACTATGTAGGTATTTTGGATACAAACTCAAAATAATTTACAAGACACAATGATAGTACAATAAAAAAGAGAATTTATGAACTTCTGACACATCTAATGCTTCGAAGCGATCCAAAGAATGGATTTTTAATTTACCTAGCTATATTTTGAATAGCAAAACAAATCGATGAGCAGAACGAATCCATTTTATGATGATAAATTGAAAAATGTTAGATTTACAATCTAAATTGATCATTCAGACTCACGAATTCGCGACTGCTGGATGCTGGCGATGTTATCAGGGAGACCAATCTATCGATCTATCGTTGCAGGCATCGATCAACGTTGAGTGACTGGTCTGTTACCTTTAAATGGTTTTGCTGATCCGTAAAAGGGCTCTTTTCTTCAAAGTCAAAGTCAAATAATTCTTTATTTGCATAGGCTTGTACACAGCACTTACAAATCGTCATACATTTGAATGACTTAAAATACATGTTAATACATATATATGTCGATACATAAAATATACTAAAGAAATAAATAAACTTAATGCGATTCTACCACCGTCTCGGAAAGTTGTTTCTGGTCGAGAAGATCCGGCAAGAAACTCGCCAGTTACTCTTTTTAATCGCCAACTTTTTTACAAAATGGTTTATTATCCTCATACCAAGTCATACAGTCTAATGCAACACAAAATATAATGAAGCAAATTAAAAACTAAATATGAGGTAAACCGAAGCGGACCAGTCCCCAAAGGTGGCACCTGTTCACAAGTATGACGTATGTGTCAGCCATCATTTCACTCAACCATATTAGAGGGAATGTAATGACCCGCCACATAGCGCCACCACCTCAGAGACTTTTGAGTGAGCATGACTACTTAGGTTCCCCTCATAGGTCACAAAGAGTAGTAGTCACTTAATCCAATACTAATAAACTGAAGGACGAGGTGTACAATAGTAGGTGGTTAGCATCTTGTCAATTATTGAATAATCAATATAAATCAATCTTCGTGTGGGCTTTTCCGCAATCAGGCAGGCAGTTGTGCCCATTTCGCGTGCGGAGGATGAAGTCGGTGTCACTCCAATCAGCCAAGTTTTCAAAGGCACCTATCAGCGCCTCGGTGTTGCTGAAGATTTTCTGGAGACTGACTGGGTTTCCCAGGTAGTGTGCCCGTTGTTGGCCACCCCTATGCACTCTACTAGTACATGAGCGGCTGTTTCTTCCTTCTCCATGCATGCTCTGCATAGAGGGATGTCTGTAACCCCTAGATTGAACAGATGTCTGTTAAAAATGCCATGCCCCGTTAGAACACTGGTCACTAAATGGAGGTTCGGCTTATTAAGTTGTAAGAATTGTCTGGACTGACGGGGATCCTATGCTGTATGCCTCCAGACTGCTTCAATAGTTGTTGTTTAGAATTTTAGTATGATCTAGAATAGGCTTATGTGCTATTTTTTTCTCTTGTTGGTATATGATATAAGAACCCCTCAAAAGTAAAAGCATCGGTAAAAGAATGAATTTATTAGCTTGGAAACCCTTCGAGATAAGACAATTTGAAAATCACTTAAGGTGACGGTTAGGGTACACTATCGACGCCAATCGATTTTAATTTTTAGCTACTAAACCGGATCTATTCTAAACAATTTCGGGGTTACAACGTCTCAGCAAACACTTATACTATTTATTTAAATAACCATGCACAAATATTGGGTCCAATGCGAAAAATTGATTAACGCCAAAAGTGGCCGCTTTTGGCGTGAATCAATTATTCGCGCACAAAAACGGACCCAAAATTTGTGCATGGTTATTTAATAAATAGTATAAGTGTTTGCCGAGAGGTTGTAACCCTGAAACTGATTCAAATAGATCCGGTTTAGTAGCTAAAAAATGAAAACTTTTGGCGTCGATAGTGTACCCTACCCGTCACCTTAAATTAGACTTGTCCAAAACGCTCCAGACAAACAGCGACGTCAGCCCTCACTAGTTTGTGAGCATCGCGAGATAGTTCGATAGCTATATAATATAGTGCGTTTTTGAAAATGGTTTCTTAGCAAAAGTTGTTATAAATTGAATAGATCATCACAGCCCCTTCAAGTCCCCACTGCTGGGGCACGGGCCTCCCTCAATCACATGAGGGGTAATTGCCATACTCACCACGCTTGGTAGACGGGTTGGCGAGGGTTTTGATATAAATGCAGAGTTTTCCTCTCTGGGTGCTGATGATCATGCCAGCAGCTTTACCTTAGTCGCCTTTTGCGACACCTCGGTAAGAGTGAGGGTGGCCTATTCTACTCTGCCGGGATCCACACGGCCTTGAATTGAATTGAATAGATATCGATTGCTAATAAATATTTCGTAAATTTAAGACTTAAAATTAACTTGCATATCTTTGCCTTTGAGGGCTCATAACAAAAATAAATACATACGTTTTCAAGCTGAAATTTTGTACATAGCTCCTTTTGATCGTTATTTCTGAATGCTATTTAAAAAATCTGCCAATCTCTGACCTAGTACACAAGCCTATTCTACCTTTCAACCAGTTATGAGGAAGAGGGAGGATCGGTTCTGATCCCACTGGGGCCAGAAGGTTTATAATAAATTACCAAACTCAATAAAAAATTTAACAATAGAAAAATCCTTTGTAATGCAAATTAAGAAAATACTCAATAACAAAAATTACTACTCTGTGCAATAATATTTAGAAGATAAGCTTAAATAGTTTTATAGGTAACAAGAAAGATGTTAAATAATACTTACAAAAACGTGCATATTTGAAACCTAGTTAAAATAAACATAATGATACTACATATATTATAAGATATGAATACAGCATAATATTATAGATTTACATTACATACATACAGTATAAGAGTTTAATATAATTTATATATTTAAATAAAATTAGCTGTCTAGTAAAAAAATATTATTTAAATTATTCTTGTAGATGAAAGTGTAAGGTGACTCCTCCCCTCTCTTATCTATGCCGTGCCCGACAGGGTCCATAATGGACAACATTTCAATTTTTTAACATGTCCATATTGTTTTTTTATATGAAAGTAGACATAAAATGAACATACCCATATTTTTTCTTTTTTCAAAATTTGTCCATTTTCATGCATAAAATAATTATTGAAATTCTTTTTATTCTAAATAGACGTAAGCGCCAAATGACGTCATCGGACGGCAGAATACAGCGATATTCCTTTGCTTATCATTGTTTTAATAAAAAAAGGTACTACTGTCAAAGGTAAATAATACTAGTGTCAACATTGTCAACGTCATTCATACATTCAACGTTGACAAGTTGTCTTTTTTTTTGACAGTTACATGTCATGAGTTTGGCATTACGTAAATTTAAAACTATAATGTGCTAAGCAAAGAAATATTTTACATTCTGCCGTCCGATGACGTCATCTTACGTTTTTTAGTTTTTAATTTTTTTCTCAGTAAATAAGCAATATAAAAAATGAATAAATATATATTCGAGCAGCGGAAAAGTAAATAAAGAATTGGTATTTTTTGTTTCAGAGCTTAGCAATTTTGAAATGTTGTCCATTGTACTGTTCTATGTTATTACCACCTTTTGTAACATTATGGAGAGCAATAAAGAATATGGCGGCATCTCGTATCGGAGGCCAAGACTCATTTTGGATCGTTGAGCCACCGGAGTAAGTAAGTAAGTAAGTAATAAAGAATATGAATATGAATATGACTCTTTAAAAGACCAAGCAGCTAGCGGTCATATCTACTTGTGTAGTATCCAACATTTTTACGTGATAAGATCCATACATAAAAAAGGTTAGATAGCAGCTAGCTACCAATGGATAGTTAGATAGAAGTTCGCGTAACTTTCGATTAACACACCTCCCTTAGTACAGTTCGCCACGAAATAAAACTAGGTGGCAAACTTAAGGTGACGGTTAGGGCACCCTAGCGACGCCAATCGATTATAATTTTTAGCAACTAAACCGATTCTATTTTAAACAATTTCGGTTACAACCTCTCGGCAAACACTTATACTATTTATTAAATCATCATTTCAGCCAATGGACGTCCACTGCTGGACATAGGCCTCCCCCAATGATCTCCACACAGATCCTGTGCCTCCCGCATCCAATGGATTCCTGCGATCTTCACCAGATCGTCGGTCCACCTTGTAGGAGGCCTGCCACGGCTGCGACTTCCCATACGTGGCCTCCACTGGAAGACCTTTCCGCCCCAACGGCCGTGTTCTTCTCGCTATGTGCCCTGCCCATTGCCACTTGAGGCATGCAATCCTTTGGGCTACGTCTTTACTAAATAACCTTGCACAAATGTTGGGTCCAATGCGTACGCAAAAAATTGATTACCGCCAAAAGCGGCCACTTTTAGCGTGAATCAACTTTTCGCGTTTGTGCACGGACCTAACATTATAAATAATAACAATAAATTGGCGTCGCTAGTGTGCCCTACCCATCATCTTAAGTAAAAATGTTAGCACTAATCTTTTGGAAAGAAAGAAAGAAAGTAAAAAGTTTATTTAACACACAATAGCAAAATAAATATAATAGTGTGTGGTGATTTTTGTGTGATTATGAATTCGTTTTGAACACACACATTTTTTTTTTATGACATAGGTGCCAGACGAGCGATGCTAAGACGGATCACCTGATGGTAAGCGATTGCCACCGCCCATGGACACCCGCAACACCAGTGGAGTCACAAGTGCGCTGCCAACCTTTAAACCCCCCTTCCTTCGGTACCCTCACTCACGCAGCGAAACACAGCACAGTGGTGCTTCATGCCGGTTTTCTATGAAGCCGTGGTATCACTTCGGTCGAGCCGGCCTATTCATGCCGAAGCGTGGCTCTCCCACGGTTAAAGATAGTTTTTAAGCCATCTGTTGACAACAGAAAGGAGAACAAAATTGTATTAATTGTATCTATTTTCATATTCATATCGAAAGGTGACGGGTAGGGCACACTAGCGACGCCTATCGATTTCAATTTTAAACTAATAAACCTGATCTATTTTACATAATTTCGGAGTTACAATCTCTCGGCAAACACTTATACTATTTATTAAATAACCATGCACAAACGCAACATTTCACGCCAAAAGTGGCCGCTTTTGGCGTGAATCGATTTTTCGCGTACGCGTTGGACTCAACATTTTTGCGTGGTTATTTAATAAATAGTATAAGTGTTTGCCGAGAGGTTGTAACCCCGAAATTGTTTAAAATGGATTCGGTTTAGTAGCTAAAAATTAATATCGATTGGCGTCGCTAGTGTCACTTTAAGAATGCGTATACCTAAGTATATTACTTATTTGTGTGTTTATGTGTGAGTGTGTGTTTGTGTGTGTGTGTGTTAGTTTGTATGGAAGTTTAATAGTCTGTGTGTTTTATAAACTAACTTTGAAAATAAGGTTTTCTGTTTCCTCATATGTTAGCGTATTTAACTAGTCCGCTAATAACTGTGTTAAAGCGTCATCATCATCATTTCAGCCAATAGACGTCCATTGCTGGACATAGGCCTCCCCCAATATCTCCACACAGATCGATCCTGCGCCTGATATCTGTAATCCTGTTGTTCGATATCTGTAACACAAGTGCTTAAGCTACTTAGTACGGAATCAGGTCAACCTATGAGATGTGGTGAGAATTATTATTATTTAAAAAATACCATTACGTCTTTTAGTCAGCAAAAAGCTGTCTCTTGGAAGAGTTTTGTGTTTCTATTTTCTATTTTGACAACTGACTATTTTTATATATTTCTTTTTATACTTACTAGCCTACTCACAAACATTTGCGCTTCTGCTTGCAGGCAGAATACTAACACACCAATTTTGTACATTTGTAACACCTTATTGTATTGTATTCTTGTAAATAAATAATTGATTGATTCCGCAAGATTATGAACATGAAACCGAGCGGGAATAATATGGAAATAGGTAAGTTATTTGTAATTGTGATTGACGGCGTCCCACTATGCCCCTTGCCCCATTAAACTATGCCTACTAAACTCTATATTAACAGAATTACTCGGCGCACTGTACAAACCCACCTTTGACCACATTACCCCTTTCACTTCATTTTCATCCTTAACCCACGGGAACAAGGCACACAATGACACTTTCACCAATAAAAGCTAATTTTCTTCACTCCCTATCCCTTTTCTAGGAAGGGCGCTGCGATTGGCCTGATTCCGAGTTTGCGCGCGAAAATAACAATATAAAATCGACTTTTATTGCCACCTGCCTTATACATTGCTCGGTTTTGCTTGTCGGAAAATTCAGTGGCGCTACTGTCTTCGTGAGCTGTCAAAATTGGTGAAAGAAATTTTAGTTCCGATTTACGCCGCTTTCTGAGCAAGCAATGGATGTTGCAGAAGTTAAAGTTACTTTTTCTACACAAAAGAAGTTTAACAGTCTTTATTGAGAACAATCTTGAGCTTTCAGTTTCAGTCTTGCTTCAGTTTGCAGGGGTGAAGGTGTAAAGTTTTTTTAGTGCAATTTTATAGTAGGTTAACATTTTTAACTAGCGTGCCTTATAAACGTATCTTTAATGAAAATTTACTTAAAAATAAAACTATTGTGGACTTAAAAAAAAAAAAATTTTTTTAGTGCTGATTAAATAATCTATATAACATTCAAGACTAACATTCCCAGAAGATTCCGCCCCTATTATCAACAAATAAATTACAAAAAAAATGAGGTTAATTAAAGGCATAAGAAAGTGTAAACCCAGATTACTAAGTGTTTTCGTTGAAAAGAAACTGTGAATTGAATTTTGTATTTTACCCAACATAATCAACTTATAGAATTTGTATTTTAACTTCGTTATAAAATTGTATCTTTAAATACCTCGAGTTCCCTAAAAAAAATGCAATATCTTAAAAAGCTTCATACTGTCTATACCGTATTCTAAATCCAAAAAAAATAATAAATCCAAGATGGCGAACGTCGGAAAAGTGTTGGCTACAATCAAAGCTGTTATCACGCGGTTGGTCTTCGCGTGTCACGGTATTATAGCAATCTGGCAAGTCACAGTTTTCAAGAATAGCATAGAGTACTGGTACTTGGCGTCTCCGATCTTGCTACTTATTTTCGAGGGGATCTTCACGCTGACGATTAAGGAGAATCAAGAATGGAAATGGTGAGTATCGGATTCGTTACATTATACTACAAGTATTTTTTTTTATAATGGCTCTACCCAAAGATATCTTGCCAATGTCAAGTAACTTATTGAGAATAAGTGAGTAGACAACAGTCGAAGTCAGTCAAAATCACAGTCACTCAATAAAACGCTGGTGTTTTACGTTTTATCGACCTACGGATTGAGCAGATATCACTCTAAAAGCAATCGCGGGTTTTAAGACTCTATTAGGTCAAAGCAAGTTGTCACGAGAGAACGCACTCGACACACAATATCAGTGTTAAAAACGATACAATCCAACGATTCTTATTATTAGGATCACTTTGCGGCACATCACTGCACAAATAAACACCACATTTGTAAACTAAAAACCACTAGACACTAATTTAAAACCTTGGAATTGCATGAGCCCATGCGGCTTGTTTTAGCCCTACCCGCCGAATCCCTACTGGAAGATATCATGCCAATGTCAAGTAACTTATTAAGAATAAGTGGGTAGTCAACAGTCGAAGTCAGTTAAAGTCACAGTCACTCAATAAAACGCCAGTGTTAAGTTACTCGACATTGGCAAGATATCTTCGGGTAGAGTCATATTATATAAAAAAAATATATAAGCCCAAACCACGCCCTAACGGTGCAGGTATATAGTGCCTTTTTTACCCTTACAAACCAGCTCTCATCATATTGCTGAAAGCAAACATTTTTGTTCTGTCTGATCTTATCGTATAATTCCCGTATGCATCCACATCTGTCGCTCTGGAGCCAGGGGTACGGTTGGACCATGGTTCAGGATTTGGAGAGCCTGGTTATTACAATGAAGCGTCGAACGTCTGACCTTAGCAACCCTTTAACAGGAGAATCAGACCAACTGGATCTCGGTTACACATTTCAGAAACTATCCAACTCTTGCAGGTTTCCTCACTATGTTTTCCTCACCGCCTAGCTCATGGTAAGTATATGCATATAGATTTGAAAGGATTCAAACCAGGATCACAGATGGAAAGCGCGTTATATCCACTGACCATAACGCGTCCTACCATCTACGATCGAATAAACTCAGGCCACCTGGACAGAAATAAGGAATCGATTGATAGTACCTCATTCATCAAAATCGGCTGGACAGTTTAGGCAGAATCTTGGAACATACAAACATATTTACATACTGTTAAAACAGACTGTTAAAATCAAAACCCTTCCTTTTTGGCTTTGAAGTAATTAAGTAAAAAGGGACAGAAAGTTTTAGCCGTCTTAGAGCGGATTCTATCAATCTTTATTCGAAAAATTAATCAGAGCATTTTATACTGATGAGACCAATCCTTTTTAGGGTTCCGTAGCCAGATGGCAGAAAACGGAACCCTTATAGATTCGTCATGTCTGTCTGTCTGTCCGCCCTGTCCGTATGTAACGGCCACTTTTTTCCGAAACTGTACTATTGAATTGAATTGAAACTATACTATTGAAACTTAATAAATTGACATATTTTGTTAACCGCATACGATCGGAAAATCGGAGGGTCCCCATACTTAAAACTGAAACTTTAATATTTTTATTCATCAAACCCATACGTGTGGGGGATATGTATGGGATGGATAAGTTAGAAATGATGTTGAGGTTTCTAATTTTTTTTTTCTAAGCTTAATACTATGCGCAAGAGACGCTCCCAAATTGGTAAAATGTGGATTTGTAAATGGAAGTATAAAACAAAAAAAAATATAGTGATATACATTACTATGAAAACTAACAACGAAAATTGGTTTGATCTAGCTAGATCTAGTACCTAAGTAGTTTTTTAATACGTTTTAAATCATATTATGTGAAAAAAATATCCAAATGTCGAGCCAAATATGTGAGTACACAATGTGGTTTCACATAATAAATATCGTGTTAATCCACGTATTGATACATTATAGTTATAATGCAACGCGAAAATCTAAAAAAACGTTTTAAACGGTTTAAAACGTATTAAAAAAACCGCAATTTGCCTTCCATTTATCGTATAATAATATCTTACTTGCTGCTACGGAACCCTTCATGGGCAAGTCCGACTCGGACTTGGCCGGTTTTTTCACAAAGAACGTAGGGTCTAGTCTCAGAAAACATTTAACCTTCCACGAAAAAAAAACAACCTAGAAAAGTTATTGATTTAATCTAAGAGAAAAGTAGATTTACTCGCTTACCCACTTTTAAACAGATAATTAAATTATACTGATAAGTATCTGAAACTATGTTACTTATTACTGAATGATGAGTTCCGGTCTTAACCCTTTCCCCGTCGTGGATGACCTTCGGGGGTTGACGGCTTGAACCGTCAATGAAGGGTTGGTATTTGGCGCTTTGTACACGGTCGGCCAACCGGGACGATCCGACACAGTAGGCATGATGGCGGTATAACTTCTTCAAGGTGTTTTTTTTTCATACAGGGTGTATCTGTGAACATTTACATCCCTTTAACGACGTGTTCTATCAACCATTCTGAACAACATTTGTTATATGACGAAATTCGCATAAAAAAGTCAAGTTCTCATACAAAGTCGGTCACGTGACTTGGTCATTTTGTAAGTATGGGAATTAGTCGAAAAATATTTCGACTAATTTCGGATTAGTCGAAAGGTTGGTAGAACACGTGGTTAAAAGGATGTAAATGTCCACAGATATACCCTGTAGAAGCGCTCAGGGCAGACTTTTATCATAAATGCCTAAATTTATAATACCAATGCCTAAATTTAAAACACATGTTAAAAATTATTTAATGGCAAAAGCCTATTATACAGTTAATGATTACTTAAATGACAAGAATTTGTGGAAATGACAAACTGTTCGCCTACACCCATGATACTGTACTTAAAAAAAATTTGGTGATTAAAAAGAGTAGGTAACTGGCGAGTTTCTTGCCGGATCTTCTCGTCAGAATCAACTTTCCGATTCCGGTGGTAGAATTATATTTATTCATTTCTTAGTATATTTGTTGTATCGACATATATGTTTAATTACATGTATAATAAACATAGATATAATTTATATTTTTCATGTATGACGATTTGTAAGAGCTGTATATAAGCCTATGCAAATAAAGTACTTTTGAATTTCGAAATGTCAGGCTTCTTCTAATACGGCATACTTAGGGCCGATTTCACCGTCGAAATTGAACGCGATCAACGCTTAAACGCGATCAATGCGAGCGAAAACAAAGGAACGGAACTCAGTTTAGCGCGTAAACCGAGTTCAAGTGAATTGATCGCGTTCAATTTCAACGGTGAAATCGGCCCTAAGTCGTTTCCAATGGGCGTGGAAATTCATTTACGAAAGGATAATCAGCAATTGTCAACAAACTCTTGTCATAATTATTTGGAAATAACACAACGTTGTAATCAACATAGTATTATTTGTTTGAAGTCAAACAATAGCGAAACAACATTTCAAATAATAAAATCCTAAGCAAGTCGATGCCGAACGTTTGGCGCGCTTTCGACTAAATCTGACATTCCAAGATGGCCGCCCCGCTGTCACAGACGCAACGTTTTGCTAGATTTTTTATAACTCTGAATTTATGGTTTTATATTGTCATTTCACGATCTTCCTACAGCCACTGAGCAAGTAATCACTACGTCTACCTACAGGCGCCGTCGTATTATACATAGTGTCCTGCTCCTAAACCAGCTTGGCAATGCCAACATCGTAAATCTGATTTGGGTACCGGGACACTGTAATATCAGAGGCAACGAAGTCGCTGACGTGCTAGCAAAGGCCGGGGCAGAGAGCCCACTACTCGGACCGGAACCAATATGTGGCGTTCCAGCCTGCATGGTCAGGTTCGAGCTAAAAGAGTGGGAGCAAAAACAAAGCACTGAATTCTGGAAAAGACTACCTCGACTAAAACAGTCTAAGGCGTTGATACAGGCGTTCGATCAGAGATGAGCTGTAGAAATAACAAAACTGAGTAGAGGACATGTTAGGGCACTCACTCGGACCCTCACATGGCACTGCAAATTAAACAAGCACCTGCACAACATGGGCCTTACAGATACCAAAATCTGCAGGTTCTGTCGCGAGGACGATTATCCACGTCCTCGGCGAGTGCATAGCGCTGCACCGCTGCAGAAGCCGGTACCTGGGAGCACACATGATCTCAGCTGACGAGATCAAAAGCTCCCCCATCAGCTCCATTCTCGGGTTTATCCTGGAACTGGAGCTACATGAGGTGATGTAATAGGTTACGGGGCTGCCACAATAGATCATCTACTGGTCGCAGTGGCTATGAGACGCAGGGCTCACCCCATTTCTATCAAATAAAAAAAAATACATAGAGTAACATATATAATGTGGTCCCTGTGTGGTCCCCGGCAGAGTAGAATAGGCCACCCTCACTCACACACTACCGAGGTGTCGTAAAAGGCGACTAAGGTAAAGCTGCTGGCATGATCATCAGTGCCCAGAGAAGGAAAACTCTGCATTTATATCAAAACCCTCGCCAACCCGTCTGCCAAGCGTGGTGAGTATGACAATAACCCCTCATGTGTTTGAGGGAGGCCCGTGCCCCAGCAGTGGGGACTTAAATGAGCTGATGATGAACATATATAATAATAAAATTCCAATCGATTACGGCTACGGTGGCCAATCTCAACGATCAGCCACGTACGCAGGATATATTATAGTGCTCAAGTGTGTGCGCAAACACAAGTGAACTCTCTATTCCCTTACCCTCATATTCCGATGGGAAACTACTGTGACATGACCGGAGAGCGATCGGGCGCAGGACCAACAGCTTAAAGTGCTTTCCGAGGCACCGGGGTACAAGACCGCCAACTTCCAGACTCCGGGCTGCCACTAAGAATTTCTTACCGAAAACTTAGGTAAATTTTTTTTGCACGACCCGGGGATTGAACCCGGGACCTCTTGCGCAGCCGTCGCTTTAAAGTGCGACCCACTAACCACTGGGCCACCGAAGCAGTCAGTAACTTATACAGTAAATTTTTAATTAGTTAATATAGTTTAACAGAAAAAATAAACCGTGTACTACCCGTGCGGATAAAGAATGGGATCAGAAATGGCGGCGCATCTATTCACTTCTCGCTCGCACACTATTTGCGTCTATACTCGCACTCGTTATTACTGAGATAAAGGCATCAGTGGGCTAGTCAATGCTAGCGCCAACTAGAAGAAAACGACCAATACTCAATGACTATTATATATAGTACGGCCACCATCGAGAAATTCGGGAATCAGTCAGGGAGATGATAGAATTAAATAAGCATCAGAAATAGTTTTATTTCATATATTATATGAATCGTCGCCTCGGTCCTTTTCCAACCCACGCGAGCATCTCGCTCTCACTACACTATACGTGTTTATATCCCATCATAATATTAATTTGTATCTTATTGTATATTTATTTGCAAACCATTAGACAAAACATTATATTTAAATTATTTATAAACTATTTATGTACCTATATATATCCTCCGTGCGTCACATTAGGGCTCACATAAAACCAGCGCCATGGCCTGAAGGTACTCCTACCTAAAGCCATGGCCGAAGCTGAGTGAGCTACTTTTCACTGACTATCGCGACATACCTTACTCACACACACACACACACACACACCTATACGCAAATACTTATGGGCCGGCTTGAGAAGCCATATTATTACTTTTTTTTTCGCATCTTTTTTTTTTTTTATTTGTCTCCTTTTATATTTGTAATGTTTTGTTTGTTGTTTTAGTTTGTCTGTGTTTCTATTTCCCTTTGTTTAAATATTACATAAGTATACTTGTTGCGTCCTTTCTTATCTGTAGAATGTGGTGTGTCGTATTTTCAGTGAGTAAATGTTTCTATCTATCTATATCAAAATTCCTAATATCTTTTAGATCTATGGTTTATTTCCCATACTTTTTGAAATTGCTACTTTTGTGGGGCGGCTTGAGGTCTTTGTTTCGGAAACATGCTTTACTCGCGCGATGTAAAAATTCAGAGTGACATTCACTGAAACAACGCTGAACTTCTGCTTGATTGCTTTTTAAAGCTACATCTGCGTTTTACAAGCTCCATCTAACGAAAACCGCAGAACTATTTTTCCCATACTAAGGGAAAAAGTACCTACTAAATTATAAATAAATTTAAAATTATATATTATAAGTAAATTACATCAATCAGCTAATCATTTTAGTATAAGGGAGGTCACGAAAGTTTTTTTTTTATATTCAACACTTAGTTCTTAAAAAAAATGTTTTCATTAGTATAAGCATGGCTGCTACCTTTGCGCAGTGGGTAGTGGGTCGCACGTAATGCCGGCCTTTTTAAAAAAGAGTACGCTCTCTTGAAGGTCGTAACCGTCGGGAAATACTCCTGCAATATGAATCCTGGAAATGTGAGTGTATCTATGTATATATTAACCCATTCCAATGGATAACATTTCATATTTTTAACATGTCCATATTGTTTTTTTATATGAAAATAGACATAAAATGAACAGACCCATATTTTTTCTTTTTTCAAAATTTGGCCATTTTCATGCATAAAATAATTATTGAAATTCTTTATATTCTAAATAGACGTAAGCGCCAAATGACGTCATCGGACGGCTGAATACAGCGATATTCCTTTGCTTATCATTGTTTTAATAAAAAAAGGTACTACTGTCAAAGGTAAATAATACTAGTGTCAACATTGTCAACGTCATTCATACATTCAACGTTGACAAGTTGTCATTTTTTGTGACAGTTAGGGTAAGGAGGGGGAATGGCGTTCACTTAAGGAAAAACATGTGTATTTTTTAAATTAATTATTTTAAATAAAAATTATGAAACGTAATAAATTCTTTAATTATCTATTAGTCAACAATTTAACTACAGAAGCTTATATCTTAGACCCGTTAATAGTAAAAAAAACATTTAAAAAAATCATGTTTTAGCGGCATTGCCCCTGACATCGGGTAATAAAAAAAAAATAAAATAAAAAATGCTTTATTACATGAACATAGGTATTTTTACATAATTATGGTTGGAGACTCCTTTTAAGCATATAGATGCCTGTGCCAGGAGCCTCCGCTCTTCGGTTTTTTAACATCATACTATGTTTAGGTACGTGACAAATAACAATCTAAAGACATTTTATTTCGTTATTATAAAAACAAAAGCATAATATGTGTGTGTGTGTGTGTGTGTGTGTGTGTGTGTATGTGGTGTGTGTGTGTGTGTGTGGTGTGTGTGTGTGTGTGTGTGTGTGTGTGTGTGTATGTGTGTGTGTATGTGTGTGTGTGTGTGTGTGTTTGTGTGTGCGTGTGTTATGTTCGCTTATTTAAGTAACTTTTCAACTTCTTCGTACTTTAACGTTGTTAGCCATTCCGTTACAGTATATTTAAGTTCTTTTTGGGTTTTGTTGTAAATATCCAGTACTTTGTTAATTTGTTATATATAGATGCTGAAATATGTATATATTGTAGGTTAGCAAATACGGTTTTGGTTCTTTCTATCTGAATTACATTATGTTTTCTTCTTCTCAGTGTTATACTCGGATCGTATACAAGAGATTTATGACGCTTGCATAGAGTTTGTAGAATATAGAGTTTGCGAACTGATAGCAGATTACATTCATTATATAAGATTTCTGTAGAGTATCGACGCGATTTGAAATACATCACCTTAAGTAATGCACGTTGGGCTCTTTCGATGCCCATAAACCGTGTCTTAAACGTACCTCCCCAAATTGGGATGCAGTAGACTATTACAGACTTTACTAGTGCGATATAAATTGCATTTAGGAGGTTTCTTTTCATAACTTGTCCACTACATTCCCCCTTAGGGATGTAGAGGACAAGACCGTAATGCCGCTCGAGGTCCGGGCTAATGACGCCCAAACATGTTTCTTGGAAAATATCAAACAAGAGACATTATAATTAAACAAAATATTAACGAGGTCAAGTCTACAATCACAAATTAGCATATTAGTACTGAAGATCAGCCTTTTAGACTTACCGACAAAAATCATGAGACGAAATATTAGATCAGTGCGGGCGCAAAAAAAGAAACGCACTTCACCGTCGCATGACGCGGGATGACTGTCCGATCTCATCGTTGTAGGTTCGAGGACCCTTCCCCTCGCCCTCCACACAACGTGGCATGTTGCTTTGTACTGTTTTGACAGAGCTACAGAGGTGGGCGCTATTACCCACTGAGCGCTATTCCCCCTGCTTACCCTACATGTCATGGGTTTGGCATTTCGTAAATTTAAAACTATAATGTGCTAAGCAAAGAAATATTTTACATTCTGCCGTCCGATGACGTCATCTTACGTTTTTTAGTTTTTAATTTTTTTCTCAGTAAATAAGCAATATAAAAAATTAATAAATATATATTCGAGCAGCGGAAAAGGAAACAAAGAATTGGTATTTTTTGTTTCAGAGCTTAGCAATTTTGAAATGTTGTCCATTGTAATTTAACAGCACTGTCCTCTAAACATACACCCATAGGTAAAGCGACGGCTGCGTAAGAGGTCTCGGGTTCGATTCAAAAATTTGATATGTTTTCGGTAAGAAACTCTTAGTGTTAGCTCGGAGTTTGGAAATTGGCGGTCGTGGACCCTTTCCTTTACGTTAGTTTGTCGCCTGTAGAAAAAAATCAAGTTCAACGCGTATCATTTCTCCAGCCATCAACAGTTTTCTAAATAAACAAGCGCTTAATTTGGACGGCGGAAGCGGAAGCGCCATTAGCATTAGTAAATTGTGCTGGTAATGTAGGTTGGCAGCGCTGACAGGCGGCGGATGGATGGATTTAGCGGTCTTTTTTAGGGTTCCCGGAGGGAAAAACAGAACCCTATTTACACGACTGCCTGTCGATCTGTCTCCTGTAGGTAATCTGTAATAAGGCTGTAATCTATGCAATTTATTAAGTTAAATTCTACAGACAGCGGCAAAAGCTTGCGCGATGTAAACGACACCTAGCGCCATCTATTGGTGTAAAGTCGAATTCATCATCATCATTATCAGCCCATTTAAGTCCCCACTGCTGGGGCACGGGCCTCCCTCAATCACATGAGCGGTAATTGCCATACTCACCACGCTTGGCAGACGGGTTGGCGAGGGTTTTGATATAAATGCTGAGTTTTCCTTCTCTGGGTGCTGATGATCATGCCAGCAGCTTTACCTTAGTCGCCTTTTACGACACCTCGGTAAGAATGAGGGTGGCCTATTCTACTCTGCCGGGGACCACACGGCGAATGTCGAATTAATGTCCCGAAACCAAGTGAGAGCGGCCCACAAGTCTCATAAATAAATTGAGATATCATCATATACCTAGTCCCAAAGCAAGGTTTTCCCATTTAGTACAATGGAAACCAAGAACAACCAAGGTACCAGAAACACCCAGACTCAACAATATCTGTTTCATGAAAAAACATTTATGTTGATGCGGAAGTCGAACCTCGACCCTTGCGTCTCAACCAGCGCTCAAAACTCTGTCTTAAACGGGTCGTTATAAATCAATAATAACAGCTAGATAACTAATTAAAAATTTCACAGGTGTTAATATTTATTTAACGCCACTATACCAATTTTTTTTATGCTAGAGGCGGACAAACGAGCACGTGAGTCGCCTGATAGAAAGTAATCAATGCCGCCCGTGTACAGTAGCGGACACATCAAGCTATACAAAACTGTAAAATTTCTTCATTCGATTATAAACCTTATATTGTTACGCATTAAGTTCGAAATCGATTGAGGAAATTTGACAGTTTTGTATAGCTTGACCTGTCCGCCACTGTACATCCGCGAAATCAGAGATCGTTAATGTGTTGACAGCCTTTTTAAAAAAGAGTACACTCTTCTCTAAGCAAAAGCAATAATATGACGATTTGTAAGTTTTGTGTACAAACCTATGCAAATAAAGAATTATTTGATTGATTGATTCATTACCTGATTAACAAAAATAAAATAATATATAAGTACCGTGGTTTTTTAACCGTCTTACTCCCTTATCGAGGGCATTATTATTATATAGCGCGTAATAATATTTTGTTTGTTTATTTTTTGTTTATTTTTCCAAAAACATGATATTACATTGAATCAGCTTGTGATTGGAGCCTTCTTTTTACCCGGCTACGGCGAAGCAAAAATGATTATGATTTTGACCTGTATGTACATATGTATGTATGTATGTTCATCTGTTCCCTCACAACTTCTAAACTAGTTATCTTATGTGAACAAATGAGGTGTCTTTAGAAGCGTCTTGATTGTCTTCTGGTTATAGGTTACATGACGTCACGTTAAATTGACTACAGCGCCCTCTAGGGGACTTAGAGTAAGGAACTAAAAAAAAATTGCTTGGCTATACCGTGTGGGGTATTAAATGATAGAACTTTTTAGCACATTTCAAATATGTAATTTTGTTTACATAACTAAAAATATGTTAAATAAAAATAAAGTTTAAAAACTAAAACCCGACTACCAAAAAAACACGCTCTAAAAAGTACGAAACAAGAAAACTGTCTCTGCTGAAATTATTATGCCGTATCGCCGTGGTCGTATGCCACCTACTGTAGCAAAACAGATTCATTCATCAACAGGCCACGGCAATACGGCATAATAATTTCAGCAGAGACGGTTTTTTTGTTTCGTACTTTTTAGAGCGTGTTTTTTTTGGTAGTCGGGTTTTAGTTTTTAAACTTTATTTTTAAGCATAATAATGCCTGTGCCAGAAGACTCCGCTCTTCCATATCGTTCACACATTTGATATGATTAAAGAATACAGATTTTAAATAATTATATTCTCAATGTGTGAGATTGTGACTACTTGTTTCATGTTTGTATGAAGGTGTGAGATGTGTGAATGAAAGTGTGTGATGTATGAATGAAAGTGTGAGATGAGTGATTGAAAGTGTGGATATGTTAGTAGGTATAGTTTACATTATGTGTTTTAATTTATGCAATTAAATGTGTTATAGTGAAACTAGATATGGTCCGTCTGTCTACTGATTTCTGTGTTTTTTTTTTATTCAATTACTGATGATAACAAACATTTTCCCCCAAGGAACATAGGGTCTAATCTCAAAAAAAAATTGCCTTCTCATAAAATTTGCACCCATCAGCTGATTACTTTCTATGGGAATGTGATTTTTTTTCTGAGATAAGAAGACCCTATGTTCCTTGGGGGTAAATGTTTGTTATCATCAGTATAATGCTCTCGATAAGGGAGTAAGACGGTTAAAAAAGCACGTTGTATTTAAGGTGACGGGTAGGGCACACTAGACCGAATCTATTTTAAACCATTTCGGGGTTACAAACTCTCGGCAAACACTTATACTATTTAATAAACAACCACGCACAAATGTCGCATGCGACGCCAATCGATTTTAATTTTTAGGTACAAAACCGGATCTATTTCAAACGGTTTCGGGGTTACAACCTCTTGGCAAACACCTATAACTATTTAATTAATAACCATGCACAAAATGTCGGGTCCAACGCGTACGCGAAAAATTGACTCACGCCAAAAGCGACCAGTTTTAGCGTGAATCAATTTTTCGCATACAAAAACGGACCGAACATTAGTGCATGGTCATTTAATAAATAGTACAAGTGTTTGCCGAGAGGTTGTTACCCAGAAATTGTTTAAAATAGATCCGGTTTAGTAGCTAAAAATTAAAACCGATTGGCATCGCTAGTGTCCTCCGCTACCCCACCCGTCACCTTAAGCGGCTCCCATACATACAAAAAAACAAAAACATTATTTTAATCGCCATTTAAAATATTTTAAAACAATGGTACGGAACCCATCGTGGGCGATTCTGACTCGCACTTCGCCAGTTTTATAAAGCCTTGTACAATCTTAGGTAAGTACTTCTTTCAAATTACAAGGCCATAAAAAAACTCGCCATACCTTTTGCGAGTTATTTTATTAAACTACTTTCTGGCCCACCATCATTTCGTTTTGGGACCGTAGTTCCACTTTGTAACAATAGATGACGCTAGGTGTCGACTACATCGCGCAAACGTTTCGAGTTTTCGAATTATACAAGCGACTATAAGCGTGGCCGCTGTGCTATTCATCTTTGGTGTTACAGTATGGTTACAGTGTCCATGGGCGGCGGTAAACGTCAATTACCATTAGGTGATCCGTCTGCTCGTTTCCCCCTCCTCACCTTTGCGTGTAATTTCCAGTTGGGTCCTAAGGTCGGCGTACGCTTGGACTATGATCCAGGATTTGGGAAGTGGGGTAATTACAATGAAGCGAGCTGTCTGATTCTCGCAACTATTAGACAGGTGAACCACAGAGTATTGAGTAACACTAAAAAAAGGTTTTCATAAAATTATTTTCTAATACACCGTAATTTTTTTATCGTTTACATCCCGAAAATCTCATAACAGGTAAACAGGTGAATAAAGTCTATTTAGCATGTTAGATCAACAACATAAGCGAAAAAAAACCGGCCAAGTGCGAGTCGGACTCGCCCATGAAGGGTTCCGCAGCAGCGGAAAAAAAAGTAGGGTAATTCCGGGGGAGATGGCCCTAGTAACTTGAAGGCTGTAGTGTGAAGGAATTATGATGAATAAAACAATAATTAATAAAGAAAATTAAACTTTACTTATTATAATTATTGGAAATCAACAATAAGTCACTTTAAATATTTTAAAAACACGTAATATTAAGCTTTAAAATAAATCTACGATTGGCCATCTCTCCCAGAGTGTCCGGGAATGACGGCCATAGAGGCTGGGGGAAGATGACCGGTACTCTCTTTGCCTTTTGTTTGACCTTGAGATCTATGCTAAATGGACTTTATTAACGATACCTATTATGAGGTTTTCAGGAAGGCATCATCATCATCATCATCATCAGCCCATTTAAGTCCCCACTGCTGAGGCACGGGCCTCCCTCAATCACATGAGGGGTAATTGCCATACTCACCACGCTTGGCAGAGGCGAGGGTTTTGATATAAATGCAGAGTTTTCCTTCTCTGGGTGCTGATGATCATGCCAGCAGCCTTACCTTAGTCGCCTTTTACGACACCTCGGTAAGAGTGAGGGTGGCCTATTCTACTCTGCCGGGGACCACACGGCCTCCTGTTTATGTATAACCTATTATTATTTGACTAAATGTCTTATTGTAATCAATAATAGATATTATTATGTATTTCTTATTTATAATAATATTCATTATTATGTATTCGTATATACTGTATAAGTGGGGTAAACGAGTTCTAGAGTGGAGACCGCGTCTTGGCAAACGTAATGTAGGGCGCCCTCTGGCTAGGTGGGGGGACGATCTGCGCAGGATGGCTGGCAAGAGCTGGATGCGAGAAGCCATGGATAGATCACAGCGGCGAACAATTGGAGAGGCCTACGTCCAGCAGTGGACTGCGATAGGCTGATGATGATGATCTCCTAAAAATACTTCTGACTCACTCCCCGTACCCCAGGTTCTGTCCCTCCGTGTTCATCTATCTGGGCCTGGTGGTGCCCGCCATCTGGCTGCTGGAGCTGCACAAGGTAGACATCAGGCTGCTCAACAAGAACAGCCCGACCACCAGCTCCTACGTCGAGGTAACTACGGTTTGTGCCCTTTCTGAAATCTTCCGTCATCCTAGCTTGTGATTTTTTTAGAACGCACTGACCTGCCATCGCCCATTGAGCTACCATCGCTCACTGAACTACCAGCACACACTGAACTACCATCGCTCACTGAACTACCATCACTCACTGAACTACCATCGCTCATTGAACTACCATCACTCACTGAACTACCATCGCCTATTGAGCTACCACCGCACACTGAACTGCCATTATCCATTGAGCTACCATCGTTCACAAAACTACAAGCACACACTGAACTACTATCGCTTACTAAGTTACCAGCACACACTGAGCTACCATCGCTCACTGAACTACCATCACTCACTGAACTACCATCGCCTATTGAGCTACCATCGCACACTGAACTGCCATTATCCATTGAGCTACCATCGTTCACAAAACTACAAGCACACACTGAACTACTATCGCTTACTAAGTTACCAGCACACACTGAGCTACCATCGTTCACTAAACTACAAGCACACACTGAGCTACCATCGCTCACTGAACTACCAGCACACACTGAGCTACCATCTTTCACTAAACTACAAGCACACACTGAGCTACCATCGTTCACTAAACTACAAGCACACAGTGAGCTACCATCGCTCACTGAACTACCAGTACACACTGAGCGACCATCGCTCACTGAGCTACCATTGATCACTGAGCTGACCACTGCTCCTACATCATTCGATATTTAATAAAGTTTTTTTTATGTAATAGGCGGCAGATGAGCAGCCGGATCACCTGATGGTAAGCGATGATTGCCGCTGCCCATGGACACCCGCGACACCAGTGGAGTCACAAGTGCGCTGCCGACCTTTAAACCCCCCTTTTCCCCGGATTGGGCCTCCGTTACCCTCACTCACGTAGCGAAACATAGCACAATGATGCTTCACGCCGGTTTTCTGTGAGGCCGTGCAACATGCGTACTGGAGGCCCAATCCAAGGGAAAGGGGGTTTAGGGGTTAGCAGCATACTTTTGCCTCCACTGGTGTCACGCGTGTCCATAGGCGGCGGCAATCGCTTACCATTAGGTGATCCGTCTGCTTTTTTGCCACCTATCACATAAAAAAACAAATACTTGAGTCTAAGCTAGAGTTAATAGCCTTACGTCTCACAGACGGAGATCCCAATCCCTGGAGCCACCAAGATCCCCACGGATATGTGGGTGACGCTGATTGAGCAGTTTCTGATGCTGACGCTCATCGTGGGCCGCTGGCTGCTGCCCAAGGGCGACCTGACGCGCGATCAGCTCAGTCAGCTGTTGCTGGTGTATATTGGTGAGTTTGGCTTAAGAGACCTGAGATCAGTTCAAATTCAATTCGGGGCAAACTTCGCCGTTCCTCGGACATCTCGCTATCTCTGTCGCGCCACCCGCGACCGTTACGTGTGAGTAGAAACAGCAAAATTAATGTTTCAAATAGAAAGAAATGTGTGTGTTTTTTTATGCAAGAGGCGGACAAGCGAGCAAGCGAACCGCCCATGAACATCCGCGAAATCAGAGAGATCGCTTATGTGTTGCCGGCGTATTTAAAAACTTGATTATATTTTTGATTTTTTTAAAAACATTGTGTAACTAGACTATACAAGCTGTGTCATTGGTAAATTTACATAATAATTAATTGAGTTTTTAATATAAAACAAATAGACAGAAAATAGGTCGTGGACATCGAAAAGTTTACGAAATACGTTTATATGTATATATATTTAGTAGGTGAATGAATGAATATACTTTTATTGCACTCAAAGTACAGTAAGAAAACTTAATACTAGGTATTACAGGATATGTACAACGAAGGCGGCCTTATTACTATGAGCAATCTCTTCCAGGCAACCTTTGGGTAAAGGACACTTGATGGAGGTGTAGGGCAGTGCAATATTAATATTTATACTTACATAGAAAGTTTAAATATTAATACATAAATAAAATATAAATATACTAATACATATCTGCATAAAATATCATAAACTACTTTACATATATTTGACTGAATATAGATAAATATTGCAACTACAAATAATAACAATGGATCTGAAAGTATGCGAATGATTTTAATTAAAGGACAGGAAGAGATGGGGAGAGGAAGTGTGGTCTCAGAGGTTAAGGAAATGTAATTTAATTTGGGCTTTAAAGATGGGTAGGGAGTTGGATTGCCTTATTGACAGAGGTAAAGCATTCCAAAGTCGGATAGACAGCACGGTGAAGGATTGGGAGTAGGATTGAGATGATTGAGGAGGGAACATAAGATGGAGAAGTTTGGAAGAACGCATATGACCTCTGATGGGCTGGAGAAACTGGAAACGCTCTTTAAGATAAGGTGGAGTTGGAGTGCTCTCGTATCTACATGATGCTCAAGGGATGCTTGACTGGCGATCAGCTCAGTCAGCTGCAGCTGGTGTATATTGGTAAGTTTAAATGTTAAAGGCTGGAAGGATCATCAGTTTCTGTCGCTGATGCCAAATAGTAACATAGCAATAACTCCTCAATCCTAACAACAACACCTCAAACCCAACAATAACCAATGCACTGTGTCGCTCCTCTACCCAAAGGTTGTCTGAAAGAAATCGCTACAGGTATAATAGTTGTCCGCCTTGTTGTATTGCCTTTAATTTGTTGGTGTAACTTAAACCTTTATTTTGTTTTTGTGCAATAAATATGTCATAACTCCTCAAATCTGATTATAACTCCTCAAGCTTAGCAAAGAAATAAATAAGATAGATACCTAGATAGATAGAAAATATTTATTCAGCAAACAAAAACTTATGAATAATTACATTTTAATCTTATATAACTAGTAAAATAATGTTTTGTGCCGAAAAGGTGACCCTCAGCATAATGCCAAGACATAGATAATACCGAGGCGCTGGTTTTCAGGGGCATAATAACAACATTAAACCTGACAATAACTTCACCAAACCATCCAATCCTAACAATAACTCCTCAAACCTAACAATAACTCCTCAAACCTAACAAAATCTCCTCAAACCCAGGCACGGCAGCCGACATCATCGAGTTCTTCGACTCCTTCAAAGACGCGCAGGTGGCATCGGAGAAGGTCCTGGTGCTGCTGACCCTGGCCATCTGGTCGTGGTCGCTGATGCAGTTCACGGTGGTCCTGACGGCGACCAAGAGCAGGAAGTCGCGGGGCACCGCCAATAGGTCTGAAATGTACGTTGGGCACGCCAGCTGTATGCACTATGCTGATAATTATTTGCCGTCTTAATTTTCGTTACTTCGCGTGTTACCAAGATTGATCGATGATCGATTGATGATTGATCAATTGGTAGCAAGTTGCAATGCAATAAAACATTATTGATTTCTAATTGTTGTTTATTTCAATCATTTGAATAGGTATACTTAAAAAGGGAAGCCGTGTAGTTGACGGGTTCCTTTTAGTTAATTAGCAATTATTTTGCTCAGTATTTAATTAATTATACATTTTACTGTTCAGTCTGGAGCTGTGTGCTAGTAGGCTTCTATTACGGAGCTCTGTGCGGCTCGGTTGTATGTGTAGGACTGACCACAGATCACTATACATGTAGTAGGGACTGACTCCTAGATGATCGAATATCATAGAATGAAGATCGATTGGATTCTGTGACCGATAATTTAAATTTAGATTATGAGTGGCCAGTAGGTTGCTTACGAATAAAAACGGAGTTTCAAGTCATCGTGGAGGTGCAGCCATCATAAAGACTGGAAAGAAACGGCACCGTTACAATGTGTTACCAATCGATCGATCATCGAAGGGCATCAATCGAAGTTAGAATGAATAAGTCGACCTCGATTGATATTTTTTACCAGACTTATACATCGATCGATCCTCATTTTAGCGTGCAATTCCCAATTACTTCTAAAGCTGTCGCTTCGGAGCTGTGTAAGCTTGGACCAAGATCGAGGTTTATGGAAGTGTGGTTATCTGGAGGCCCAATCAGGGGGAAAAGGGGGTTTAAAGGTTGGCAGCACACTTGTGACTCCACCGGTGTCACGAGTGTCCATGGGCGGCAGCAATCGCTTACCATCAGGCGATCCGTCTGCTCGTCTGCATAAAAAATAATTACAATGAAGCAACTGTGATCAATATCGACGATCATTAGTAAAATGTATTATTTTCCGTCAATCGATAAACTCTACCACACCATTTTATCGTGTTCAGCAGCCCAGAATTATCGATCGAGGTCGACGAAGAAATCAATCAATTGGTTAGTCGTATCCGTCGATCAAGATTATTAGATCAACGTTGATCGATGCTTTCGCCACGATTGATCGATTGGTCTGGTAAGCCCCTAAGAATGTTATTTTTTTAACAAACTAAGCGATTCTGGTGGTCTTTGTTCGTAATCTGATTTCACATTTTGTTATTGTTTCGTTTACAGTGTTTTTCAGTTACTTTTGCTTTATTTTCCTTAATTTTATAATGCTTTACACGCTTTAACACTGTAACTATTTATAGAAAACCAATTGCAATTTTTGTGTGATTTTCTGTGTATATTTATAAAGGTGCGACGACCCATGGTGACCACTTCGATATAAAAACCTAATTTACATGTTTCACCTACAATATAATGTTTTTCTGATATGTAAGCTTTATTATTGTGAAGTTTCATCAAAATCCATCAGCTTACATAATTTCATAGACAAACTACTTATTATGTTTTTAAGTTATTCGTAGGATAAGTATTTAAAAGCATTTCTATGATATAACAAATTGAAAAATGTGCATGTTCATGGAACATTCGTGTCATGATGTTAACCATCGGGACGTAAACGATAAAAAACTGACGGTGTAAAATATATTAAGGTGACGGGTAGGGCACACTATCGACGCCAATCGATTTTAATTTTTAGCTACTAAACCGGATCTATTTTAAACGATTTCGGGGTTACAATCTCTCGGCAAACACTTATACTGCTTATTAAAAAACCATGCACAAATGTTGCGTCCGTTTTTGTACGTTTTAAATTGATTCACACAAAAAGTGGCCGCTTTTGGCGTGAATCAATTTTTTGCGTACGCGTTGGACCGACCGGAGTAATACCACGTCCTCACAGAAAACCGGCGTGAAGCAGTGTATGCGCTGTGTTTCGCTGCGTGAGTGAGGGTACCGGAGGCCCAATCCAGGGGAAGGGGGGTTAAAAGGTAAGCAGCGCACTTGTGACACCACTGGTGTTGCAGGCGTCCATGGGCAGCGGTAATCGCTTAACATCAGGTGATCCGTCTGCTCGTCTGCCACCTATATCATAAAAAAAATAAAAATAAAAATAAATAGTATATTGTAACCACGAAAATGTTTAAAATAGATCCGGTTTAGTAGCTAATAATTAAAATCATTTATCGTTACTAGTGTGCCCTACCCGTCACCTTAATACACAGAAAACATCCATTGAGCATGTTAGATCAATCAACAAAGTAAGCGAAAAGAAATCATCTGTTTCACACATTATTACAGGGAGATATTCTATTTTGTGTGGAACAGAAGATTTTTATTTGCTTACTTTGTTGAACTAACATCCTAAATTTTATTATTATATATTTGTTAGAAATGGGGTGAGCCCCGCGTCTCATAGCCACTGCGACCAGTAGATGATCTATTGTGGCAGCCCCGTAACCTATTACAGCACCTCATGTAGCTCCAGTTCCAGGATAAACCCGAGAATGGAGCTGATCCTAAATTTACTTTGGAATGTTCATATTGTGAGGTGTTCGGGATATAAACGATAAAAAATACTGGTATATAATACGTTGTAATTCCTCTGTTGTTTATCTGACATCTGCTGCATAGATAGGTACTTACTTAGTACGGAATAAGTTCAATTAATGAGATATTGTATGATTTTATTTAAAGCAAATCGGTTGCACCTTACACCCACCTGCATTACACGCACGCCTTCAATCCACTATAACAACCTATTTAATCCAACAACATCATCATCATCATCAGCCCATTTAAGTCCCCACTACTGGGGCACGGGCCTCCATACTCACGCCGTGTGGTCCCGGCAGAGTAGAATAGGCCACCCTCACTCTTACCGAGGTGTCGTAAAAGGCGACTAAGGTAAAGCTGCTGGCATGATCATCAGCACCCAGAGAAGGAAAACTCTGCATTTACATCAAAACCCTCGCCAACCCGTCTGCCAAGCGTGGTGAGTATGGCAATTACCCCATATCCATCAACCCTCTTCATAATTTTAGCGTTTTATTCCCGATTACGTCCAAAGCCGTTGCATTGGAGCCCCGAGTCTGCTTGGTAGACCTGGCAAAAAGTATCTTTCAAAAGATTGGAATATTTGCATCTGGATCAGTGCAGAGATGCGGAACAGTAAAACACTTCATTTGGATCATCGATTTCGATATATCCGTGATTAATTTCGCTAATTCAGATCATTCGGATCATTCAGCCCATTCGGATCATTCGGCTCATCGGATCATTCAGCTCATTCGGATCATTCAGTTCAACCCGACTCGAGATCCATTTGAGTCGAATGATACATTCGGAGCGAACATTAGAGATTCGTAACAGTGTATCTTTTGGCTGAGGACGGATCACTGAGTGGTTTCAGTAAAGAGTTACGTACACACATCTATTGCTCGGCAATAAAGCGTCTACCGTTTGACCGGAACCTGAAAATTTCTTACGGAATTAGGTACTCAGGTGCATATTTTGACGCGACCCGGGAATTTAAGGTGACGGGTAGGGCACACTAGCGACGCCAATCGATTTTAATTTTAGCTACTAAACCGGATCTATTTTAAACAATTTCGGGATCACAATCTCTCAGCAAACACTTATACTATTTATTAAATAACCATGCACAAATGTTGGGTCCGTTTTTGTACACGAAAAATTGATTCACGTCAATAGCGGCCACTTTTGGCGGTAATCCAAAATTCGAGTGCAAAAGCAGACCAACAGTCAACTATAAGTATTACATAAATAGTACAAGCGTTTGCCGAGAGGTTGTAACCCCGAAATTGTTTAAAATAGATCCGGTTTAGTAGCTAAAAATTAAAATCGATTGGCGTCGCTAGTGTGCCCTACCCGTCACCTTAACGACACAATCCATACGTTTAGTCGTATTGTTATGTATTTTTTGTAGTGAGAAATACATGTTTTATATTTTTTATAGCAATCTTTGGAATTTATTCTTTAGTAAATTCATCATCATCATCATCATCATCATCAGCCCATTTCAGTCCCCACTGCTGGGGCACGGGGCCTCCCTCAATCACATGAGGGGTAATTGCCATACTCACCACGCTTGGCAGACGGGTTGGCGAAGGTTTTGATATAAATGCAGAGTTTTCCTTCTCTGGGTGCTGATGATCATGCCTCTGCCATGCCAGCAGCTTTACCTTAGTCGCCTTTTACGACACCTCGGTAAGAGTGAGGGTGGCCTATTCTACTCTGCCGGGGACCACACGGCCCAAAAATCGACAGCGCATGTCGAATCAAGCACTTACAAATTTCGTCGCTTATTAACGCGTTCAGTGGGCTAATTGGTAGAACATTAACCCGGATTGTGAAAGGTATGGGTTCGAGTCCCGCCTGAACACGAGATTAATTTTTTGAGTGTGTTATTTACTTAAGAAATACATGCCCAAACATGAACCCCCTCATTACAAATCGTGAACTAAGGATTAATTATTTGAAAGAAATGGGGTGAGCCTTGCGTCTCATAGCCACTGCGACCTGTAGATGATCTATTGTGGCAGCCCCGTAACCTATTACAGGCACCTCTTGTAGCTCCAGCTACAGGATAAAACCCGAGGTTTGAGCTGATGGGGGAGCTTTTGATCTCGTCTGCCGAGATCATGTGTGCTCCCAGGTACCGGCTTTCTGCAGCGGTGGCAGCCCTATGTTCTCGCCGAAGACGTGGATAATCGTTTCCCTCGTCCTGGCGACAGAACCTGCAGATTTTGGTATCTGAAAGGCCCATGTTGTGCAGGTGCTTGTTTAATTCGCAGTGACTCGTGAGGGTCCGAGTGAATGCCTTAGCACTCGTTTTCTGATCGAAATAAAATAACTGAGGATAGTCCGGAACAAAACTCGTGCCATGCCCTTTTAACTTGCGTGTTGGAACGGGATGACATAAGCTTTAGTACGGTAATAACTTTAGATTGTGATTTGTATAAGTCGTTAAGTGCGCTGATACAATAGGCACAAGTTCTATTTTTTTATTGGTAATCATGTACCTCCACAAGTGGAAACATCGGTAAAAGAATGATTCTGATATTGTGGAAACTATCGTAGAATAAAGAGACTCGTGACATTTATGTTCATACGACATATAGCACTAAAACATAGTTTTTTTGTATGGTTGTTGGGTGATATCGGCCATGTTCTCAAAATGTCAAAAGCACGAGAATTGGGCTCCTGTTAGCTTGAAAACTATCATATTTTTTAATGTGATAGGTGGCAGACGAGCAGGACGGATCACCTGAGGGTAAGCGGGTACCTACACGGATTCCTACGTCACAAGTACGCTGCCAACCATTAAACCCCCTCCCCGGGATTAGGCCTCCGGCACCCTCATTCACAATATAATTTACCATCGCTCTCTCAAGCTACCAAGTGTGACCACGATCATAAGGTACTTCAGTAACATTGGCAGGGCGCGCTGTAAAACGTCTTTTCTATGCGAAAATGTCAAAACATAGTTCCAACTTTTGCCACGCGCCAAAGAAGTGGAGCTGCGCGGAGTTAGCGGAGACTTATAAAAAATTGACCAATCACATTGCTCAAAATAGATGAGATGTGTATTTTGAGCAATGTGATTGGTCAATTTATATAAATCTCCGCTCAACTTCGCGCAGCTTCACTTCTGTGGAAACGCAGCCTAAGCGTGATCAAAACTGTAGATGATGATGATGATGATAATGTGTTATTATAGGAACAGCCGCGCCTGCTGCGAGCTGATCCTAAATCTACTTTGGAAGTTCATATGTGAGGTGTTAGGCTATAAACGATATATAAAAAATACTGGTATATAATACGTTGTAATTCCTCTGTTGTTTATCTGACATTCTGCTGCATAGATAGGTACTTACTTAGTACGGAATAAGTTCAATTAATGAGATATTGTATGATTTTATTTAAAGCAAATCGGTTGCACCTTACACCCACCTGCATTACACGCACGCCTTCAATCCACTATAACAACCTATTTAATCCAACAACATCATCATCATCATCAGCCCATTTAAGTCCCCACTACTGGGGCACGGGCCTCCATACTCACGCCGTGTGGTCCCGGCAGAGTAGAATAGGCCACCCTCACTCTTACCGAGGTGTCGTAAAAGGCGACTAAGGTAAAGCTGCTGGCATGATCATCAGCACCCAGAGAAGGAAAACTCTGCATTTACATCAAAACCCTCGCCAACCCGTCTGCCAAGCGTGGTGAGTATGGCAATTACCCCATATCCATCAACCCTCTTCATAATTTTAGCGTTTTATTCCCGATTACGTCCAAAGCCTTGGAGCCCGGAGTCTGCTTGGTAGACCTGGCAAAAAGTATCTTTCAAAAGATTGGAACATTTGCATCTGGATCAGTGTAGAGATGCGGAACAGTAAAACACTTCATTTGGATCATCGATTTCGATATATCCGTGATTAATTTCGCTAATTCAGATCATTCGGATCATTCAGCCCATTCGGATCATTCGGCTCATCGGATCATTCAGCTCATTCGGATCATTCAGTTCAACCCGACTCGAGATCCATTTGAGTCGAATGATACATTCGGAGCGAACATTAGAGATTCGTAACAGTGTATCTTTTGGCTGAGACGGATCACTGAGTGGTTTCAGTAAAGAGTTACGTACACACATCTATTGCTCGGCAATAAAGCGTCTACCGTTTGACCGGAACCTGAAAATTTCTTACGGAATTAGGTACTCAGGTGCATATTTTGACGCGACCCGGGAATTTAAGGTGACGGGTAGGGCACACTAGCGACGCCAATCGATTTTAATTTTAGCTACTAAACCGGATCTATTTTAAACAATTTCGGGATCACAATCTCTCAGCAAACACTTATACTATTTATTAAATAACCATGCACAAATGTTGGGTCCGTTTTTGTACACGAAAAATTGATTCACGTCAATAGCGGCCACTTTTGGCGGTAATCCAAAATTCGAGTGCAAAAGCAGACCAACAGTCAACTATAAGTATTACATAAATAGTACAAGCGTTTGCCGAGAGGTTGTAACCCCGAAATTGTTTAAAATAGATCCGGTTTAGTAGCTAAAAATTAAAATCGATTGGCGTCGCTAGTGTGCCCTACCCGTCACCTTAACGACACAATCCATACGTTTTAGTCGTATTGTTATGTATTTTTTGTAGTGAGAAATACATGTTTTATATTTTTTTATAGCAATCTTTTGGAATTTATTCTTTAGTAAATTCATCATCATCATCATCATCATCATCAGCCCATTTCAGTCCCCACTGCTGGGGCACGGGCCTCCCTCAATCACATGAGGGGTAATTGCCATACTCACCACGCTTGGCAGACGGGTTGGCGAAGGTTTAGATATAAATGCAGAGTTTTCCTTCTCTGGGTGCTGATGATCATGCCTCTGCCATGCCAGCAGCTTTACCTTAGTCGCCTTTTACGACACCTCGGTAAGAGTGGGGGTGGCCTATTCCACTCTGCCGGGGACCACACGGCCCAAAAATCGACAGCGCATGTCGAATCAAGCACTTACAAATTTCGTCGGCTTATTAACGCGTTCAGTGGGCTAATTGGTAGAACATTAACCCGGATTGTGAAAGGTATGGGTTCGAGTCCCGCCTGAACACGAGATTAATTTTTTGAGTGTGTTATTTACTTAAGAAATACATGCCCAAACATGAACCCCCTCATTACAAATCGTGAACTAAGGATTAATTATTTGAAAGAAATGGGGTGAGCCTTGCGTCTCATAGCCACTGCGACCTGTAGATGATCTATTGTGGCAGCCCCGTAACCTATTACAGCACCTCTTGTAGCTCCAGCTACAGGATAAACCCGAGGTTTGAGCTGATGGGGGAGCTTTTGATCTCGTCTGCCGAGATCATGTGTGCTCCCAGGTACCGGCTTCTGCAGCGGTGCAGCCCTATGTTCTCGCCGAAGACGTGGATAATCGTTTCCTCGTCCTGGCGACAGAACCTGCAGATTTTGGTATCTGAAAGGCCCATGTTGTGCAGGTGCTTGTTTAATTCGCAGTGACTCGTGAGGGTCCGAGTGAATGCCTTAACACTCGTTTCTGATCGAAATAAAATAACTGAGGATAGTCCCGGAACAAAACTCGTGCCATGCCCTTTTAACTTGCGTGTTGGAACGGGATGACATAAGCTTTAGTACGGTAATAACTTTAGATTGTGATTTGTAATAAGTCGTTAAGTGCGCTGATACAATAGGCACAAGTTCTATTTTTTTATTGGTAATCAATGTACCTCCACAAGTGGAAACATCGGTAAAAGAATGATTCTGATATTGTGGAAACTATCGTAGAATAAAGAGACTCGTGACATTTATTTTCATACGACATATAGCACTAAAACATAGTTTTTTTGTATGGTTTTTGGGTGATATCGGCCATGTTCTCAAAATGTCAAAAGCACGAGAATTGGGCTCCTGTTAGCTTGAAAACTATCATATTTTTTAATGTGATAGGTGGCAGACGAGCAGACGGATCACCTGAGGGTAAGCGGGTACCTACACGGATTCCTACGTCACAAGTACGCTGCCAACCATTAAACCCCCTCCCCGGGATTAGGCCTCCGGCACCCTCATTCACAATATAATTTACCATCGCTCTCTCAAGCTACCAAGTGTGACCACGATCATAAGGTACTTCAGTAACATTGGCAGGGCGCGCTGTAAAACGTCTTTTCTATGCGAAAATGTCAAAACATAGTTCCAACTTTTGCCACGCGCCAAAGAAGTGGAGCTGCGCGGAGTTTAGCGGAGACTTATAAAAATTGACCAATCACATTGCTCAAAATAGATGAGATGTGTATTTTGAGCAATGTGATTGGTCAATTTATATAAATCTCCGCTCAACTTCGCGCAGCTTCACTTCTGTGGAAACGCAGCCTAAGCGTGATCAAACTGTAGATGATGATGATGATGATAATGTGTAATTATAGGAACAGCCGCGCCTGCTGCTGCTCCATAGAGGTGTGTGCCATCATCATGAACATTGCGCTGCAGGACGCCCCCTTCCTGGCCTTCAGACTGCTCATCATCGCGCACTACAAGATCATCAACTATATGAACATATTCTTCACCTGTAAGAACACACTGGTAAGTATAAAGATAAAAGATAAAAAAATCTTTATTCAATTAAGGTCCCTATAAAAAAAACTATTATTTTATTTTATTTTATTTATTAGGACAACAAACAAGACACACACTACAACAATTCTTAAAATGAACGCAGTAAATAATTATGAATGTCAAAATAGGTAGACATACATAATTATCATCTACCGCTTGTTCGGATTGTCGATTTCAACTGAGAAGACACCAGCAAGAAACTCAGTAGTTACTCTTTTCAAATATTGATGATGTTACAGAGTTTCAATTGAGAAGAGAAAAAAAATACAATATACATATTTTAGTGTTCAAATGTGTGTGCAAACACAAGTGCATTTTCTATTCCCTTACTCTCATATTCCGATGGGACACCACGGTGACACGCAGGGTGACACGACTGGAGAGGGATCGGGCGTAGGACCCACGGCTTAACGTGCTTTCCGAGTTACGGGGGTACAAGATCATCAACTTCCAGACACCTGGCTGACGCTAAGAGTTTCTTCGCGAAAATATAAGTTCAATTTTTTGGCGAGACCCGGGGATTGAACCCGGGACCTCTCGCGCAGCCGTCGTGTTAAGTTGATATTTACGTTATCCTTACTCCTCCTCCACTTTTTATCCACTGATCTACCATCGCTCTCCTGGTGCGCCGGTTTTTTGTAAAGCCAATCACTCGGTATCACTCCCATCGAGCCGGCCCATTCATGCCGAAGCTCCCCCGGTCGAATAATAGCAGTAATTTTTATTTGCTTCCTCCAGGTAATTTTGCTACAAATATACCGGCTGTATGTTCTCCACTTGGAAACAGTGGATGAAGGCAACGGTGACTCCGTCTACAGAAAGAGAAGCAAACACAAGTCCAGCGAGAAGAAAGACAAGGACAAAAAACACAAGTGAGTAAAGATTTGGTTCTTTATTATTTAGTGCTAATATTAATGACCATGAAAGCTTAAAACAATATTCAATATATAGTTTTAAGCTTTCATGTTTACTATTATTACAGGTAACTTTTAGACGAACTCGTAACATCCTAGACCTCACCTGCGCTTTCCATCAGGTGCGATTGTGGTCAAACATTAGCCTATCAACAATAAAAAATACTGTGCGTGTATTTTATAATTTGACTAACTATGCCCTATGGTTTTAATTAATAGCCTATGTGTTAATCCAGAATGTCAGCTCCCTGCGTACAATTTTTATCAAAATTGGCCCAGCTATTTACGCGTGAAGAAATAACAAACATACACACACCCACAGAAACATTCGTCTTTGTAACATTAGGGTGGTAGAATAATCGATTGATCGGCGATCTAAAGCATCGATCAACGTTGATGGATTGGTTCGGTAGTTGTATTTGATCGATGGATACCGTTTGACTAACCAATCGATTGATTCCATCGGGCGACGTCAATCGATAGGTTTTGGTTATAACCGATCCATTAGTCGTGTGGAATATATCGATCGCGTCGTCTAATCCAATCTACAATCAATCGACGATCCATTAATAGGTCAGTTACTATTGATCGACGTTAACTTATCTATTCCACCACCGATAGATTCCCTTGATAGACGATCGATCGATTGGTCTGGTTTTACTACGGGAAACTGTCTCATTCCGACGGGAATACCTACATCAATAATATTAATCCACGCGGAAGGCTAGTTCTACTCACACCCTAAAACGCGATTCTAAGAAAAGTACCAGAACTTACCTCAATTCAGAGGGCCTATTAATTTAAAGCAGACGTTATTTAGCTGTGTGTCTCCTTTGTTTGAGTGCGACAGGTATATGTTCGTTACGGAACGGCTTTAAATACCAACTCCTTTTATCTTTGCGTCTTGGCATGAGATATAGTGACTCAAAATCGAGTTTGGTAATATTTTTGTATTTTTTTTAGGAAACACAAATCAAAAAAGCACAAGAAAAAAGAAATTGGAGAAACATCAATCAGTATGATCAGTGACCCTAAGAAACACGACCGAGAAGCAGGTAGAATCAGGTAAGAAGTCATTCTTTTTTATTGCTAGAACTAAGGCCTGCCCTCACTTCGTTTAAGGACGCAGTAGTTCCAAGTTACACCAATAGATGGCGCTAGGTGTCGATTACATCGCACAAGTGTTTCGCCGTTTAAGATTACCTGAACTGTTGTTATCTATTTAAAATTTACCAATTTATAAATAGTATAGAAGTTAGAAGATATGAACTTAGGTGGAGATAATCAATCGAATGTGCGTTCCATCTGATGGTAAATGGTAACCACCGCTCATTGACGACAACAATGCCGGAAGGGACAATACGACAAACTATCATTTTCCGAAATGAATCTCTTTATAGATTAGACTCATAGAAATCTGAAATCTACACTCGCGAGCAAAAGTTTGGAATCACTTACTTGAAATTGGTTTCGCGCGATCTTGCTTAGTAAATAAATTTTTAACAATTTTAAAAATGACATCATTTTAAAGGTTTAACTGTCCACTTTAAATTGATACCAAATTCATTCAAATGGAGACAGTAGTTGTGGAGCTATCCCGGATTAAGCGAAGGAGTAACGAAAAAGACGTGTTTCAATTGTTTGATACGTCTCGAGTTGCGACCTATTGACCCCTATAAAAGCACCTGTTATCGCATTTTCTTTATCAGTCGACTTTCAGACGTTGACCGGTACACATCTCTGCTACTTTTGACCCTTTACCTTGTACGACAATGGAGACAACACCTATAGAAGCCGCACAAATCGTAGCCCTATTGCAAGAAGGGCTCAGCCAGCGAGTTGTCGCTCGTCGGCTCCACATAAGCCAGTCCTGTGTTTCGAAAGTTTTCGAAAGTTTATAGATTAGACTCATAGAAATTTAAGAAAAATAATTTCAGAATTTTTAAACAGATATTTATGGAGAAAAAAAAATAAATGTATCACCTGTGATGTCATCACTCGGCATGGCAAATTAATAACGCCTTTGCTCACGTTGATTTAAAAAATCTGATCACAAAATGACAAGACAAAATAATGACCTTATGTGGTAGAAATACCGGCAACACTTACCAAATGGTTCAAATGTACAGTGAACAGCTCATCAGACTACCACAAACTGTCAAAATTCTTCGATTGATATTGAACCATAACCGCTAGATATTAAGTTGAAAATACATTGAAGAACTTTGACAGATTTGTTTAGTCTGATGTGCTGTTGTCCCTGTACATTCATGTTGCGTACAGCTAAGGAATGAAACTCTCTGCCGGAAGATGTGTTCCCTAAACGCTATGATCTGAACTTATACAAGAAAAGAGTGAATAAGCTGTTACTAGACAGGCATGATCCATCCTCGGCCACATCATGACTTACTATCAGGTGAGATTGTGGCCAAATGTCTGGCTATTCTAATAAAAAAAATGACAGTGACAATAGGGTATACGACTAAGTTCAAGATTTTACAAAATATAGATATTTTGTCAAAATATAGATCAATATATGCCAAAGGCAAAAATTCTCAATTAAAAATATAACGTCTAGCCGGTTTTATGGTCATTCAAAGATTCATGGGCAAGTCCATTTTATAACTATGAAATTATTAAAAAATAATTATACCATTAAATAACCCATACAATTTGCACCAATTATTATAATAGAACCATTGACATAAACGAAACATTTGATATAGCTACCATACAAAATTCAAATGAAATGCATACAAAATACTTAAGTGTGACGTCACATCTTAGTAGCCATTTGTAGGGAGCGTTTTGGGTTTGCCCAAAATAATGTGATTTTAAAGTTGTGATATCTCAGGTAGTTTAAATGAGAATCAAGTGATTCTTTCAACGATGTTTCTATCATTGAGAGGTATTTTGATTGCAAAATTAAAAATAAGTAGTCGTATACCGTATTAGTAACTTAAAGTCGCCTAAACTTTTTATTGGACATATAGCAATGACATCACAATACGTTGAGCCTCAGGACTACGTCACTTTCGGCATATTAATTAAGATTGGCAGCGCTCTTGTAACTCCGCTGGTATCGCGGGTGTCCATGGGCAGCGACAATCGCTTACCATCAGGAGATCCGTCTGCTCGTCTGCCACCAATTACATAAAAAAATATATTAATTAATAATTTAAAAAATAAATATCTTAATAAATACACACGTTTAATTATAACTAAAAAATATGGGTCATTTTTTATTCTCTTTCTTTATTCGAATAACGTATTTATAAATATTAAAATATTGGTTTTTGTCGTATTATCCAATTCTGTGCGATTTACGACCCTATGTTCCTTGGGGAAAAATGTCTGTTTTTATCAGTAATGCCCTCGATAAGGGAGGAAGACGGTTAAAAAAGCACGGTGTATAGAATTTAATTTTCAGCAACATGAATCGAAAAATCTCGATATCTCTACCAGGCGAGTCACGGTCCAATCTGGCGGAGGGAGGGACACCCCCGATATATTTACTACGGTGTAACATAGCCACGGTCGATCCTCACCTTGACACGGGTGAAGCGAATCACCCGCTAGGGAGGGGAAACGACTTGTCGATAAATTTAAATTATCCTGACAACCAATAGGGTACATGACTAAGCTCAAGGTTTTACAAAATATAAATATTTTATCAAAATTTAGGTAAATATGTGCCAATAGCAAAAATTCTCAATTAAAAATATTACGTCTAGCCGGTTTTATGGTCATTCAAAGATTCATGGGCAAGTCCATTTTATAACTATGAAATTATTAAAAAATAATTATACCATTAAATAACCCATACAATTTGCACCAATTATTATAATAGAACCATTGACATAAACGAAACATTTGATATAGCTACCATACAAAATTCAAATGAAATGCATACAAAATACTTAAGTGTGACGTCACATCTTAGTAGCCATTTGTAGGGAGCGTTTTGGGTTTGCCCAAAATAATGTGATTGTAAAGTTGTGATATCTCAGGTGGTTTAAATGAGAATCAAGTGATTTTTTCAACGATGTTTCTATCATTGAGAGGTCTTTTGATTGCAAAAATAAAAAAAAATTAGTCATGTACCGTATTTGAGTAAATACTTACTTGGCCTTATATTGTTTTAAACTTTTATGGTCACTAACATTTGAATAGTTATTTACGGGATTTCTACCATGTACCTTATTTTTGAGTTTCCGATATTTCTGTAAAAGACTGCGAAGGAGGGTAGACCGTTTTGTCTGCCAGTAACATCTTACCCGCAAAAACTTCAGTTACTCCGTGACCATGGCGCTTGCAACAGTGCCGAAATATCGGAAACTCAAAAATAAGGTAGGTACATGGTAGAAACCTCGTAATAAATAACTATTCTAATATTACTTGGCATTATCGCACTGATAAGGCTTTATATTGGTATTGGCAGGGGGTAGCGGCCTCCGAAGCAACAGCTTCGGACGCAACCGGGACAAAACCGCTAAGATGAAGACGAAAAGACAGAGGGGGGAGTTGTGGTGGGGGAATTACAATGGAGCGACTGCCGTCTGACCTTCGCAACCCTTAGTTAAGGGACTTAAACCAAGTGGATGACGGTTACACGATTAGAATCTTAGATTAAACCAAAAAGAGGTTTGATTTTATCTAAGATCAGAATTATTTTCTCAAATATTGTAGGTATTGTCGCGCTGCTATGGCGCAAAGAAACACTGATATACTTTTATACGTTTATTTCAAGAAAATCGGCAATTAATTGTAACAGCAACAATAGTCCCACGCACGAGTTATCCCGCGAAGGCGACTCCTCCGAGAGTGACTGCTATTCGACAAGCGCCCTCTATCCTAAACGAGTTTAACTTTAAGAGGGAACCAACATCAGCTCTATTGGCAATCACATTGACAACCGTAACTCTTCAAAAATTGTATTTTTTTAAAATTTGCTATAATTATAATACGGCCGGCAACGAAGGAGTTCGCCATCGTTACACTGTCTACAATTTTGAGAAACTATTCAAGGCGTGCAGGCTTCCTCACGATGTTTTCCTTCACCGCCGAGCATAGGCGCATGCTCTGCGCAGGCGATATGCGTCTGTTTTGAGACAATACAGAATCCCATTTAGCGACTCACTTAATTAATCCCCGGATTTTAGCGACTAGCGATTGCCTATACTAATGTCTAATATGCCGTCCTTTACCGATGTTGAACACTTTTTTTTTGCTGTAACCAAAAGCGATTAGGTACTACCTGTGCGGATAAAGAATGGGATCAGAAATGGCGGCGCATCTATTCACTTCTCACCCGCACACTTTTTCCGTCTATATTCGCATTCGTGGGGTGCCATCGCCATTTCTGATCCCATTCTTTATCCGCACAGGTTGTACATTAACTTGCACGATACAGTCGACGCCCAGCGCCATTTATTCGCCACTAACTCTCGATATACAACTAGCGTAGTCAATGCGACTTAGCTTCGCCGTGTTAGACTTCGCCCACCTGGGAGACCAGATCTAGGGAGAGCCACGTTTTGGCATGAATGGGCCGGCTCGACTGGAGTGATACCATTACCTCACAGAAAACCGTGGTGAAGCAGCACTGTGCTGTGTTTCGCTGCGTGGATGAGAGTACCGGAGGCCCAATCCAAGGAAAAGGAGGGTTTAAAGGTTCGCAGCGCACTTATTGTGACTTTATTGTGACACTGGCGTCGTGTGGGCGGCGGCAATCACTTACCATCAGGCGATCCGTCTGCTCGTCTACCACATTTCTCATAAAACATGCAGGTTTCCTCACGCCGAACTAACAGTAGAAACACGCACATAGATTTGAAGTCAAAAGTCAAAGTCAAATAATTCTTTATTTGCATAGGCTTGTACACAGCACTTACAAATCATCATACATTTGAATGACTTAAAAGTATTCATAAGTACTCATGTATAATTTGCAAGTTAATACATAAATATGTTGATACATAAAATATACTAAAGAAATAAATAAACATAATGCGATTCTACCACCGGCTCGGAAAGTTGTTTCTGGTCGAGAAGATCCGGCAAGAAACTCGCCAGTTACTCTTTTTAATCGCCAAATTATCATACAATGTTGTGTCATCATCATACCAAGCCATACAGTTCAATTGTTACACAAAATAAAATAAAGGAAATATTAATAAAATAAATATTATGAGGTAAACCGAAGCAGACCAGTCCCCAAAGGTGGCACCTGTTCACAAGTATGACGTATGTGTCAGCCATCATTTCACTCATCCATATTAGAGGGAATGTAATGACCCGCCACATAGCGCCACCACCTCAGAGACATTTGAGTGAGCATGACTACTTAGGTTCCCCTCATAGGTCACAAAGAGTAGTAGTTACTTAATCCAACACTAATAAACTGCAGGACGAGGTGTACAATAGTAGTAGGTGGTTAGCATCTTGTCAATTATTGAATAGTCAATATAAATAAATTTTTATACAGTAATAAATGCTGCTAAGCCTAATTTATTAAAAATGAGTAATTATATAATATTAATAATTTCCGTAAATATATATGAAAATGCTACAAGTGTGCAGGCATGGAGGTCATTATGTCCATGAATCCTTATCATTTAGGTAGTCTACAATTTTATAGTAGGTATCCTTTACTCATTAAACAGGCTTTCACGTGAGATTTAAATTTATGCGTTGGTAACTCAATAACATTTTGTGGCAACTTATTGTACATTTTAATACTTAGACCAACAAATGAATTATTAATTTTTTGAAGTTTCAGATTTGGAATCGCGAGCTTGTGTTTATTTCTAGTGTTAAAACCATGACAATCAGATTTTTTCGAAAAAATATCCATGTTCTTTCGCACGTACAAAATACAGTCCAAAATGTATTGAGAAGCTACGGTTAAGATGTTAATGCTCTTAAATATTTCTTTTAGCGAATCGCGAGGTCTAAGGTTGTATATGGAGCGGATGGCCCTCTTCTGCAATACAAATATAGTCTGTATATCAGCAGCAGACCCCCACAACAAGATACCATAAGACATTACACTATGAAAATAACTAAAATAAACCAATCTCGCGGTTTCAATATCAGTCAGATGTCTAATCTTCTTAACCGCATACGCGGCGGAATCCAGTGATGCATGCTCGGATTCGAACCTGGACCCCCGTATGGAAGGCGCGTTCTTATCCGCAAGCTACCATCGCTCCTACTGCATCGATATATTTGCATTAGCCCTTTCCCCACCCTAGTTCCAGGGCGCGGCCAAATGACTTCGAGCTCAATCGTTGGATGACCTGCCAATGCAGGGCCGGATTGGTGAAATCACGGTAGGGCTCCGGGACATTATAGGTGACTCCAACAACTAAAAGGGGGCAACGCGAGGACAGGATTTTTTCTTGACTTTAATTTTTGAAAAATAAATACTTACTTAACTATTTCAAAACAACACATTGTACTAGTATAATATTATAGAAAAATCTGCAAATTTTTTTCAATAAAGTGTATCTTCTATCACATAAAAAAACCTGTTCGGTCAGTATGGCAGCCCCTTACGGAAGTGATGCCTGACATCGCTTCCGTTGTAATTGCAACGGTGGGCTCTTCTCTTGCTTACCATCAGGCTGAGGTGAGCCAATATACTCACTATAAAAAATGACATTTATCTGACGCCGAGATAGGTAGCTCACGCACCTGTATTACGTATATCAGAACCAACAGCAGAATTACAAAATGTATACATTTAATACTTTTCTTTTGTAAATACATAGAAAACACCGACACCAAAACAAACGGACATGTTCATGAGCACAAATGTTTGTACAGTGCGGGGATCGAACCCGCAACCCTTGCACCAGAGGCAGCGTTCACTACCACTGTTCCACACGGGTCGTCAAAGAAACAAGTTATGAAACATAATTTATTTAATTGAGGTCCAAATTCCATAATAAACATTATTCACTCATTTGAGGTCCATAACCAAAACCGAAGAATCTTTTTTAATTATTGTGAAAAATAGGCAGACGAGCATGCGGCCCATCTGATGGCAGATGGCAATCGCCACTCATAGACTAACAATGCCGGAGCACAGTCATCATTCCACTGCCTACTGTGAAAGAAGAACTCTTTTACGATAGGTACCTTATGTTAGCAGATTTCATAGATACAATATTAAATGCAAATATTGTTACTATTAAAGTTGGACAGAGCAGAGCATTTGCCCAACCGGATAGCAAAAAGCTATGGCTTCTATTCTCACTCGAAGACTGTCCAAGCACAGACTAAATATTTGACGACCCGTTTGGATCAGTGGTAGTGAACCCTGCCTCTGGTACAAGGGTTGCGGGTTCGATCCCCGCACAGTACAAACATTTGTGTGTATGAACATGTCTGTTTGTATTGGTCTGTTGCAAGCGCCATGGTCACGCACCGAGTAACTAATATCAAAAACTCAAAAATAAGGTATATTCAATTCAATTCACATTTCTTTATTGCAAACAACATACGTAGGTCCATGTTTAGTACAATAAAAAATATGGCAAATAACTTAATAATAGGGTTAGTAAATAGGTAGGGGTTATTATTTTATTTATTTATTTAAGCCACTTACTGTACTAAGTACCTTAGGGGCACTCGTTGCTATGATAGAAATCTCGAAAATAACTATTCCAATGTTAGTTACCATGAAAGTACAATATACCCGAGAAAAAGTTGAAGAGTGATTAGTATGCCTTCAAGAAGTTTATCGGATATTCAAAAAAACACTGTGTATTTTTATGTGGTGTCCCAAGCGCCCCCTAATGCCCTAAGTGCGCCCCTGACCCCTCACCTACGTATACGCAAACATGGGGGTTTATTCTTTGTTTGCGTCGCGCGTCGGGGTATTTCTTTCATTGGGTTTAGGCTTGACCGATTGTGGGTAATTCAAAGGGTTATTAGAGGTACCTAAACACAAAATCAATTTTAAAAAAAAACTTTATTTGCATAGGCTTGTGTACAGGACTTACATTGAAGTATTTTGTCATGCCGTGTGGTCCCCGGCAGAGTAGAATAGGCCACCCTCACTCTTACCGAGGTGTCGTAAAAGGCGACTAAGGTAAAGCTGCTGGCATTATCATCAGCACCCAGAGAAGGAAAACTCTGCATTTATATCAAAACCCTCGCCAACCCGTCTGCCAAGCGTGATGAGTATGGCAATTACCCCTCATGTGATTGAGGGAGGCCCGTGCCCCAGCAGTGGGGACTTAAATGGGCTGATGATGATGATGATGATAATGATGATTTTGTCATGTGAATGAATGTGTCATTTTCGGAAAAAAACGTCACAGAGTGTGAAAAAGATCCAACCGGCCCTGACGCAGCTTTAAGGTGACGGGTAGGGCACACTAGCGACGCCAATCGATTTAAATTTTTAGCTAATAAACTGGATCTATTTTAAACAATTTCAGGGTTACAACCTCTCATCAAACATTTATCATCGTCAGCCCATTTAAGTCCCCACTGCTGGGGCACGGGCCTAACTCAATCACATGGGGGTTAATTGCCATACTCACCACGCTAATATAAATGCAGAGTTTTCCTTCTCTGGGTGCTGATGATAATGCCAGCAGCTTTACCTTAGTCGCCTTTTACGACACCTCGGTAAGAGTGACGGTGGCCTATTCTACTCTGCCCACACGGCTAACATTTATACTATTTATTAAATAACCATGCACAAATGTTGGGTCCGTTTTTGTACGCGAGAAATTGATTTACGCCAAAAGTGGCCGCTTTTGGCGATAATTCAAATTTCGAGTACAAAAGCAGACCCAAAAGTTAAGTATATGTATTTAATAAATAGTATAAGTGTTTTTCGAGAGGTTGTAACCTCGAAATTCATTAAAATAGATCCGGTTTAGTAGCTAAAAATTAAAATCGATTGGTGTCGCTAGTGTGCCCTACGGGTGTACGGGTAGCCTTAACTAGCGACACCGATCGATTTAAATTGTTAGCTGCTAAACCGGATCTATTTAAAACAATTTCGGAAAGGGAGTCTCTAAGCAAACATTTATATTAATACTAGCTGACCCGGCAAACGTTGTTTTGCCATATAAATAAAAGGGTTGATCGTAGAAGGGTGAAAATTGAGGATTGTATGTATTTTTGTATGTTGTATCATAAAAAAAGAGAAATTAAAAATTTTGTCTAAAAAATAAAAATAAAAATTTAGGGGTGGACTACCCCTAACATTTAGGGGGATGAAAAATAGATGTTGGCCGATTCTCATAGATACCGGATAAGCACAAAAAATTTCATCAAAATCGGTCAAGCCGTTTCGGAGGAGTATGGCAACGAAAACTGTGACACGAGAATTTTATATATTAGATGACTTTCTGCATTCAAAATTTGGATTAACGCCATAAGTGGCCGTTTTTTGGCGGAAATTCAAATTTCGAGTACAAAAGCAAACCCAAAAGTTAAGTAGGTATTAGTATTAAATAAATACCGTGGGAAAGCCACGCTTCGGCATGAATGGCCCGGCTCAACCGGAGTGATACCACAGCCTCACAGAAAACCGGCGTGAAGCAGCATTGTACTGTGTTTCGCTGCGTGAGGGTACCGGACGCCCAATCTGGGGGAAAGGGGGGCTTAAAGGGTCGGCAGCACTTGTGACTCCACTGGTGTCGCGGGTGTCACCTATCACATAAAAAACCCTGCTTATCATTGGTTCCAGGGCCATCATACTGACGAATTCAGATGAAATCCGAGAGCTGGAGCTGTCAACTCTGTTCAAGGACCAGTTAACCACGGAAAATGAGAGGAAGAAGGGGTAAGTATTCTGTTGTATGTACCTATGTGTGTACAGTTTTTCCAATTTTATAAGTTGCAGTTAATTAAATCACATTTCCTGAACCTTTGAGACCACTGTTCCCACTTCCTCTCACCCATCTTCCTGTCCTCTGAGAATCATTCGTCTGCTTTGGGATCCATTGTTATTATTTTAGTTGCTATATTTATCTATTTATTAATCATATATATTATATATATTGTATGTATTAGTATATTCATATTTTATTTATGTATTTGCATTTAACCTTTCTGTGTAAGTAAATAAATATTTAAGATTGCATCGCCCTACACCTTCATCAAGTGTCTTTTATCCAAAGGTTGCCTGGAAGAGATCGCTTATAGTGATAAGGCCGCCTTCGTTGTACACATCCTGTAATATCTAGTTTTTAAGTTTTCATGCTTTATTTTGAGTGCAATAAAAGTATATTCATTCATTCATTCATTCATTGCACCAATGCACCTGCGCAGAAGTTTTATTTTCGAAAACTGTGGCAGGATCCTAACCAATCACAACGCTCCATTTACGCGCGCCAAAAATTACAATTTCTTATTGGCTGATCCGTCTGAGCCATGTCGTCGGTGCGAGTGCGATTAAGAGAGAGATAGCATTCCTCTCTGGATTTATTGTGTTTAATCTAACGTAAGGCAATAAAGTCTGTATTTCAACTGATTTCGCAATCGTAATCAATCGGATTTAAATTGCTCTTCTGTGTAGAAGAATTTTGCGGAGGTAACTTATAAACGTGGTACAGCTGTACTTATGTCACCCAACGCTCAGCCTGAAAACCAGCGCTGTAGAGGCTTCGGTCGCTGCAGCAAATACTGAGGTTGAGCCTCGTTGGCTACAGAATCTGTCCTATTTAATATGTCATTCGTGTTTAATCTATATTATGTTGAAATTTTTGTTCTGTGGCCAATTAAAGAAATCTTTATCTTTATTTAAGTTGCCCTCTGTGAGCATTATAATAGTTTTCATCTACACTTATGTCATAATCTTCAAATTAAGAAATTGACAATAATTTGACAGGCTTTATATTATTTATAGCTTTAAAGAAAATTAAAAAGTTAGGGCGTTGCCCGCTATTTTGATTTAATCTAAGGGCGTTGCATAATTATTATTTTTTTCACTTTATGCAACAGCCAAATTTCTAAAATGATAATATTGTCATAAAATTATAATAAATACTGCGAAAAATGTTAGATATTGACATCCTACAAATACCTACAACATGCGCGCGAATAGTGTAATTGCTCGATTTCCCGCCATTTTGTTTTTAATTTATTGAATAAAATGGAATTCATCTATTTTTTTTTAGTTTAAGAGTGAGGAACCAGGGAGTGATCAATCAGGGAGAGTTTTGTAATCGATGACAATTTGACTATCAAGTAATAGTTTCCAATCAAACATTTTCTATGATGCTTTTATTCAAAGCTATGATGCGATTAAACTTGAATCACCACGCTTGCCTAATGCGGATTTTTAACGGTTCTAGATCGATATGTAGGTATTCTTGTTAAGGTCCTGCGCTCGAACCCTCTCCGATCGTGTCACAGTATTGTCCCATCGGAATATGAGGGTAAGGGAATAGAGAGTGTACTTTTGTTTGTGCACACACTTGAGCACTAATAATATAATTATACTGCGAACGTGGCTGATCGTTGAGATTGGTCGCCGTAGCGTGCCGGTTGGGGGATAATATTATTGTTGTTATTACGATTATAAATATATAAGGCCCTGTTGGTCTAGTAGTTTAAGTATCAGGCCGTGATCTCGGGGTCCTGGGTTCGATTCCCGGGTCGAGCAAAAAAGAAATTTACTTTTCTAAATATTCGAACATGGCTCGGGTTTGTTATCACCAATCCGCATTAGGCAAGCGTGGTGATTAAGCCTTATCTGTGGACATTTACATCCCTTTAACCACGTGTTCTACCAACCGACTTTGTATGAGAAGTTTAAATTTTTTTATGCAAATTTCCAAAAGTCATAGAACAAATGTTGTTCAGAATGGTTGATAGAACACGTGGTTAAAGGGATGTAAATGTTCACAGATACACTCTATAATTATAGCGATGACTTGATTTTCTACAATGGAGACCTTTGCCCTGCAGACTTTAAATATAATAGTTTATGATGGTGAAAGTAATTTAATTTAATTCATATTTTTAGAGCAAAGAAAAAACAGAAATCGGAAACATCAGAAGAGTCCCTAAACAATATCCATCACACCACGGATGATTCTGGCATTTGACATCACAGAGTGCGCCGTGAGAGCCCACGACGCAGCCCTAAGCACAAAGACAAGGACGAAAGATACAAGGACAAGAAGAAGGGAAAGAGAAAGAAGGACAGCTCCGAAAGCGATAGTGACAGCAGCAGTTGAAAAAGTAAAATGTCAATTGTGGTTTTTAATTCTTTGACTTGGCTTCCGGCCTTTGGGTGTGCAAGGCACAATTTAAAAATATATAGGCTGTGGTATTATGAATTGAAACGGTAATTCAAAAAGTTAGGTTAGGTATACGTTTTCTGCCTAACTTTTGATAAAAAGCCTAGTAGAACCTCTTAATAACTATCAAACATTTCTAATTAGTAGGTATTGTAAATTATATACAATTTTCTCATTGATGAAGTGTCTTTAAAATTATAAATAGCATAAGAATGTTAACGTTAATATATGTGAATCTAATTTTTTACAAATGAATCAAACCATATAATTAAGTACGGCGGATATTATGACGTGGAATTGTATTTACTCAATAATCTATGTAGAGAATTATCAACACAGTGTCACAACCCAACTCACATATTATAATACACCTTTAGAAGATACCGTGAAAGAAGAACTCTTTTCAAACCTCGTTTAAAAAAGGACATGTCGTAGCGAATGAAATATTACTAAATACAATGTTTTTACCTAATTAAAAAATATTGTTCCTATGTTTATTATTTATGGTATCATGACAGTATGGGCTCTGTACCTTTTGCCTTTCCTTCAAAGGCAGAATCCAATTCAAAAACATATATTTATGATACCAATTTGGACACTTTCCTCTATTTTTAAAATAACGAAAAAAAAACGTACTTAATTTTACACTTGAAACATGTTTGTCTCAAAATTATTTTTAGGCGTGTGTCTATTTAAGTAATAGGTATATATAGGTATTTGCGGCATCTTCCTCTGATAGGTACTCACTTACATAAGATAAAGTATTACCTTATTTTGATACCACTTGTATTGTGCCTTAATTTTATTATCGAAAACGGACGTGCCTTTCATTGCCTTAATATTGTTTTTATCTTACACTTATATACATAAAGTAGGTACCTATTTATAAAAACATCAGTGAATATCGTAACTATATAAAAAAAGAAAAATACAGTCATAGAACCTTCGCCTTTTTTAAAGTCAGATAAAAATGAGCACAATGTTTGTAAGTGTAAGTACTTACGTACCAATTGAAATAAATACTATATAATATATGTACTTATATAATAACTCGTTCTTGTATAAAAAAGTGTTATATTTATATAGTAATATTGTTTATTTAAAATGGACACTACACACTTTAATACATTTCGTAGATTTTTTAATAAAATTGTTTGAGAATAACGTGTTTCAATCCTTACTTTTGGTTTCTATATATTTTTATTAAACGTAGAAATTAGAAAATAATCATCAACAACCCACACTCGTCCACTGCTGGACATAGGTCTCCCCTAATGCACGCTAAATAATAAAAATTACTAATGAGTTCATATTTACCCCAGCATACTCTCATAAATGTTTTAGAAAGAAAATTAAAATGATTTAAATCTTTCCTTTCTATTATTTCCTTATTTTTAATAACTTAATAAGTATTTAGAAGTTGAAGAAACGGTTCAAAGAAGTTTTAGGCACATATCATAAGGTTTATTATTTCTTACGCAACAATAAATTATTAAAAACTATTTCGCTTCCAAAATGGCGGGCTGTCAGATTTCCCGCGCTTTCTTTAGCTCAGCGCCATGTTCCAGGTAGAATTCGCGCCAAAAGTACGCCCGGTCCGGAGTGAGTGGGTTCACGTATTGAGGCTCCAAGTCTATGGCGAGATGATGCGGGTACGGTAGCCACTGCCCATTGCCAGGCTCTGGAGTTGGGTTTCTGAAAATAGATTAAAGATAATTAGGCGCTTACTTATATTATGGTACTTCTATTAATTAGAGTGAGAAATGGACCCTCTACAAACACAATTGATGTGTCACAGGAGTTGGTTAAACCAGAGTAGATATCGAATCTAGGATCCTTTGGCGTAGAACGCCTTGGGCCTCGTAGCGTAGGGTCACTACAAAATGCCCTATCATTGGGCTTGGGGACTGGGGGATAAATGATATCATCCTTTTCAGCCAGGAGACGCCTACTGCTGGACCTAGACCTTCTCCAAGGATTCGGTCCTATGCCACTTACACCCAGTGGATTCCTGCGATCTTTACTAGGTAATTGGTCCACCTTAAGGGCTTGTCATAATGACGAATCTAACATAGTTCATAGAAAATCATAAACTCACCCATGCTTAGCGAATTTACACCACATCATCGTCATGAACGTGACCATTCTTGCGTCCTCCTCACTCATCGGGAGCGGCATTCTCTCTAGCTCAAATACATAGAACAGCTCATCTTGATTAGCTGTTGCTGGCAGACTACTGTTCGTCAAAATCCTTCCCAAATTCCTGTTGCCAATGTAATTGAAAATGTACTGATAAACTGGTAACCCGGTGCTGTTGGCGTACATCTCTGTAAATAGGCTCATAGGACCAACGTACGAGAAATCTGTGTTCAAATTTATCAGTCCACCGATGACGGTTTCGTCTGTATCTGCATTCGCAAAGTACGTCTCTACTAGTATCCTTCTGAACTCTTCCTTTTCATCTTTTGGTATTGCCAAACTCCTCTGATCTAAGCAAGAGTAGTCTCCACTCTTAATTCTATCCATTTGACTGGAGACAGTATAGTAGTCTAATGTACACGTCAACGCTTCGACTGTATTCAAACCGATGATCATGGGAACTCCATGGAAGTCACCCCTCTTTAAAATATTAAAAGGAGTATCAATCAAGAATGGGTCATCATCTTTATATGTTTCAACCGACGGCACAAAGACACTTCTAGCATTCATTTGCTTAGAAATCGCTTCTTCAACTTTTTCTACAGGAGTTTCTGAGTAAATGTCAAACAGTAATTCAGGGTCTACAGAACTGACGCCCAAAGACTTAGCTACTTGACTAGCTGTTCCCAAAGGATTGTAATCAAATGAATGCGGAGAAAACATGGTTCCACTTTCAGAAATTACTCTATGGAACAGTCCTTTCGTTGAAGGGGAGAGAGTCAAGTAAATTGCAGCGATACCTCCACTGCCTTGTCCCAAAACTGTCACATTATCAGGATCTCCACCGAAACCAGATATATTATCCTGAATCCATCTCAAAGCTGCTCTTATATCTTTCAAGCCAGCATTACCAGGAGCGTCCTCAGTCCCTAAATTGAGGAATCCATAAGCATTCAGTCTGTAGTTCAAGGTTACCACGACCATTCCATGACTGACAAGGTACTGAGGGCCGTAGAAGCTGGGGCTGCCAGAACCGGTTCCAAAGCCTCCACCGTGGAGGAATACGATGACAGGGAGGGTCGAGTTGAGAATGTGGCTGGGGGAGAAGATGTTGAGGACGAGGCAGTCCTCGTTGTCGCTGGGGGCTGCGAGGGGGTCGTTGCAAGGGAACTGCGAGCAGAGGACAGCGCGGTTGTTCGCTTCGTAGACTTCGGAGAAGGTTGGTGGCTCAACTGGGGCCTGGAAGGATGAGGTACAGTAAGTAAAAGATGATTAGAAAAACATTTTTATACTCACGTGTGTATGGGTAGGACCTACAGCAATAAGGTTCCTTGATCTACTTATTGTGGGAGAGGATCACCGCCGCTCATATACATTTTTTAATATGATGGGTGGCAGACGAGCAGACGGATCACCTGATGGTAAGCGATTGCCTCTACCCATGGAGACCCGCGACACCAGTGGAGTCACAAGTACGCTGCCAACCATTAAACCCCTCTTTCCCCCGGATTGGGCCTCCGGTACCCTCACTCACGCAGCGAAACACAGAACAGTACTGTTTCACGCAGGTTTCCCCCATGAGGCTCGAGTGATAATAATAATAATAATTCTCACAACATCTCATACGGGTAGGGCACACTAGCGATGCCAATCGATTTTAATTTTTAGCTACTAAACCAGATCTATTTTAAACAATTTCGGGGCTACACTCTCTGAACAAATACTAATACTACTTGTTAAATAACCATACACAAATGTTGGGTCCGTTTATTTTTTTAAAATTGATTACCGCCAAAAGCAGCCTTTTGGCGTGAATACATTTTTCGCGTACAGAAACGGACCCAACATTTGTGCATGGTTATTTAATAAATAGTATAAGTGTTTGCCAAGAGGTTGTACCCGTCACCGAACGTGTGATCGAGACCACTTTTTTTTTAATAATTGTATATACAACCTATGCGGATAAAGAATGGGATCAGAAATGGCGGCGCATCTATTCACTTCTCGCACCCCACCCCACTAGTGCGAGTGGGGTGGGGTGCGCAAATAGTGTGCGAGCGAGAAGTGAATAGATGCGCCGCCATTTCTGATCCCATTCTTTATCCGCACAGGTTGTTCTAAAAACACTTGTTTATGAAATAATAGATACTTGCCTGAAATTTGGAAGTAGGCACAGCATAGCGGATACCCATATATTCATAATAGAATCCATTCGAGGCTAAACTACCCTCAACTTTCCCATATTTCGTGTTTACAATTTGAGTTTTGGGCGTCCCAAAAACGGCGCCAAAAATGGCACAACTGACAGCTAACGTTAAAATACTCATTTTCCACAGATCACCTTAAAACTATGTTTTTTTCTAGACATTTCATTCTTTTTATACAGGTTGTTTAATCATCAGGTGAAAATAAATTACATAAAAGTTTTGATAAGATTTCAAATCTATTTTCAACCCTATCGTAATAGATTTAGGATGGAATGAAATTATCTGTTTCATAATACGTGCTGATTTTAAGTTTAGTCTATCAGTTCAAAGTTAAATATTACGTTAGTAGAACTGATAGTAAGAACTAAGATGTAATTAAAACGTAATAATTACTTATCTACGTAAGTTTTGCTAATAGGCATAGATAAACTTATAAATTGTATAATATGATGTAATCTTAGACAAGGGCTGTAACATGTGCGTGGTAATGCGTAATAAAAATAATGGTTCTCAACAGATGGCGCAACCTGTATCCCCGAATATCTCGTTTACCCGATTATCATTATATTGATGTTGGTCATTAATTTATCAAATTAGTATGCATTTATTGAATGTAAAGTAAATAAATGTTTAATTATTAGAAAATAATTACATAACTTTAGTTGAATATCAATAAGAAAAATATTTTAATGTCAAGAACGGAACGTGGGTACCTATAACAAAAAAATCTAATTGTCAATTCCGATCTGACATTTCTCAGGTTATTTTGGAGAAAGGCAAATCGAAGTTTTCATTACAAGAAAATCTCAATAATGCCATGAGCATTCTTGAAAAATCGCTTATTTTGTTAAACACATTATTCCATAGTTGCTTTTAGAGCAACGAAGCGCGTACTGTCGCTGGCGACAGAGCGTCCAACAGCATCCGTCCAAGTGCTTACGTGTAATATTCACGAAAATCGTGATAAAACTTCTTCTATTCTTTCATAGAGCTATGCTACAGTGATTAGTACCTCAAGGAGTGCTTTAAGACTTAACTATGAATAAGAAACTAGCGCGGTCCGGTCCGAAAATTCGGATCACACGACCCGCAAACCGAACTCGAAAAGTCGACGACACAGCGGCCGTCTCCCAAGTTATAGACGAGAGGAAATTTATTTACACCTGCCAGTACTGCCGTTTGAAGTTTACTCAGAACAGCCACTACTTTCGGCATCTAACTGCGAAACCACGAGCTTCAACAGCGGCAGGCCACTTTCGAGTGTAACGAATGTCAGATCGTTTTTTCTAAAAAGAGTAACTTAGATCTCCACTGTCAGACCCACCATCAAGTCAAAAGTAAGTCCAAATGCGAGAGCTGTGCGATCACATTCAAATCCCGCTACTGCCTTCGGAGACATCTCAAGTTGAAACAAATATTACAAGAAAACTCCTGCATCAAGTGTCAGAAGAAGTTCATGACCACAGACCAACTCACTAAGCACTGTTCAGAACAAACATACATTCAAGAATGTAACGTACCAGTGCGATTTCTGTTCGTTGAAGTTCAAAGCAAAGGAGTCGCTGGTGAGTCACCTGAACCGTATTCATAAAAGGTTATGATTTAAAAAATGACGTTAGATATAAGCTTTGCTGTAATTTAATTTAGTTTTGGCAGATGCACATGTTATACAAAAGATTAATAAAATTAAGTAATAATTTCACGTTAAGAAACAAAATGTTCTCATAGTGTTTTTATGTTATAGGGAACCGTTAAGGTACTGTTACACATGGTTATTTTCATGCTTAAAGCATGTCACATTTGAGCAAGTGCTACTCAGTAGCATGTGTGGACAGACATGCTCCTAATAAGAATGCTATTTGGAGCCCCAATTCTTGTGCTCGTGATATTTTGAAAACATGGCGGATATCACCTGAAAACCATACAAAAAAACTGGTTTTTTTTTTGGGTCCTAAACCCGCGCGCGGTTACGGCCGCACGTGTGATTCCGCCAATGTCAAGTGTTTAGAGAGACACGTTATATCAAAAAAACTGTGATTTAGTGATATATGTTGTATGAAAATAAATGTCGCAAGCACTGAGAATTGGGGTCCTGTAGTAGCGGGTGAAATAGGGAGGGCGGCGGAGTGCTTCAGCACTTGTAAACAGGTTTGCTTATTTTTAAGCATTCTAATAGATGGCTAATAGCATAGCTTATTGATAGCAAATGTGGACAGATCATTAAGAATGCTCATATTTGGCATGCTTTTCAAGCATAGCTACAAATGAGGATGTGTAACAGCTGTACTACTGACTTATAAATAAAAAGCAGTTGAACCACCTTTAATTCGTTTTTAGATAGGTTTACCCCCTTATTACTAAAACGCGAATCTAAGAAAAGTTCCTGGAACTTAAACACCTTTCAGCCCCTTTTGTCATTGCGAGTTGGAAAGGTATGGACCTGAGCTTTAGTACGGTAATAACTTAAGATCGCGTTTTGTAATAAGGTGGCAAGAGTCCTTTAGGTACTTACAAGTTATGACAGTAAGCTTTTAAAATACATAAATCACATTATACATTGTTCACTTAGGTCTTACCAGCTCACAACTGCTACGTGAATTAAAATGGATGGGAAAATGAGTTTCTAATATGTACAGAAAGATATTATCCCAAAATATCTAAAAAGTAGACCTAAACCATCTTATTACAACACCAAATCTTAAGTTATTACTGCACTAAAGATCATGCCATCCCGTTCCAATAAGCAATATTAAAAGGGGCTGATACTAGTTAAGGTCCGGAATTATGGTGTTTTGTAATAAGGCGCATGTGGCTTAACGGACTTTTAGTGATAGTACATCAGACTAGCCATCCTTTGCTAGTATGATAATCTTACCTGATTTCTTATCGATGCCGAAGCCAGTGTCTCTTAATATGGTCTGAGTATGGTTAGGGGCTTAGTACTAACGGCCCCTTATTACAAATTGCGAACTAAGGATAGTCCTCTTAACCCCCCACCAGCCGCTTATAACATTGCGTGTTGGAACAGGATGACATGAGCTTTAGTACGGTAATAACTTTAGATCGCGGTTTAGAATAAGGTGGATAAAGAAATGCTGACCTAAGTTAATTTTTGGCACTATGATCATCATTAAGTACCTATGTGTGTTTTTGCAACAAATGTTCAAGTCTCTTCAAATCCCGGACTCTACTTATATGTGCCTTCTCCATTTAGCATGGTCTTTGGCATCCATGGTGGCGAAATGTATGTCAGGCCTTGATGTATCAAATATAAGTTATAAATGCATAGTTAAGAATCAGGAAATGATTATCATTAAACCCATATGTCTAAACAAGTTGGGCATTGTCGATAACTTTATAATGTACTGTGTTAAACTTAAATTTTAACGTCGAAATGCTATAAGAATTCAAATAAATAGTTTTTTTGTCCAACTGGATTTGTAACCTTAAGGCTAACGTATAAAAACAAATTGTATTAGAGCAAAGTAAGCAAATGTTAAAGACGTGTCGAAGATTTTATAAGCGCATTGATTGCAAAGAAATTGCTAAGTAAAAATTTTTTTTTTCGCCTATTTTGGTCTAATGGTTTAAGTACCGAGCCGTGATCTCGGGGTCCTGGGTTTGATTCCCGGTTTGGGCAAAAAGTATGTTTCGATTTTTTCGAACTTAGCTCGTTTGTGATCGATATCGTTAAGCCTAATCCCATCATAGTAGCGATAACTTGATTTCTATGATGGAGGCCTTTGCCCTACAGTGGGACAGTATATAGGCTGATAATAAGCAATGTTAAAAGGATGAAATAAAGAAAAAAAAAGTTCAAAAAAATATGGTTGTGCTTTCAAGCAATCTATGTAAATAATGATAAATAAATTGTCATCAACCTTTGACACCAGACAGTTTCCTTGCCTTAAGGGGTTTCATTAGTCACTTGTTAGCCCAAATACGAGCCTCCCTGCGTCATGAGGCGTCTCTCTCCGAGATTGAATCCGAAATGAGGTGATCCGGCAGAGAACCAAAGTCATCGACATTGCTCACCGGATTAGCAAGCTTAAGTGGCAGTGGGCTGGCCATATTAGCCGCAGAACCGACAACCAATGGGGTAAACGATTTCTAGAGTGGAGACCGCGTCATGGCAAACGTAATGTAGGGCGCCCTCTGGCTAGGTGGGGGGACGATCTGCGCAGGGTGGAGATCACGGTGGCGAACAATTGAAGAGGCCTACGTCCAGCAGTGGACTGCGATAGGCCGATGATGATGATGAGCCTCCCTGCTCCTAGTTCCACCTGTTCTGGCCCTATGGAATGTGTTTCCTGCACCCACGAGCCGGGATCCACCCTTGACACCGAGACACACAAGTGTCCATTCTTCCACACACATGTTTCTCCAGGGTGGGGATCAAAATAAATATTATGTTAAAGCATGTAATTAATGTTAATCTGAATAATATTTGCGATGCTCTTACATAGGCATGTACTGGACTCAAATATACTGCCACCATCTTATATACTGTACATGTTATGAAAATAAAAATCTGAATCTGAATAACTAACAAAAAAAATGCCAAATCTTGACATTTGAACATCAGGGGGTCAAGTCCTTAGAACAGAATACAGAAAAGATAATCCCTCACCCCTAAGCTAAGGGTAGAAATATGCACATAGAATTAACAATCCAAAGGTGCATGCTCAGATTGGAACCACGAGCCGATGGAGGACTCGTTCTTATCCACCGAGCTACCGTCACTCACCAGTGTCCAATAATATTTTTCTGACAATTTTTAGGAGTGAAGGACTATGTTTTATTTCAAGTTTCAAAGAATATATTGATTAAAAAATCTTGTTAAATAGGAAAACAAAATTGTAAGGAATTCACTTCTAGAAAAATCCTGGATATAATTTAAATATTTTCTTGGATATCTTGATTTTGAACAGAATCCCTTCAATAAATAAGGGGCATTTACATTTGTCAATAAATCTAATGCGGTCCTCCTTGGCACAGATATTTATTTTATTTATTTATTAAAGAACACAGACAGTGTACAATCATTTAAGTTAATAAATGAACATATTAAATTGACTTAAGTCTAGATTGTAATCCAATAAAAGTGTTCCTAGCATGTTTAAAATTAGTAACTTTTATTAAATTTTAAACAATTGGTGCATTACAAAACAAAAATAATACAACCTGTGCGGATAAAGAATGGTATCAGAAATGGCGGCGCATCTATTCACTTCTCGCTCGCACACTATTTGCGTCTATACTCGCACTAGAAGTGAATAGATGCGCCGCCATTTCTTATACCATTCTTTATCCGCTCAGGTTGTACATAAAAAATTGGTGAACATTGAAATACATTATGCATTGCATTAAAATCAAAATATAATAATAATAAAAAAACTACAATGTTATTATTATTAAAATTAAAAGATTAGTCCTTGGTCTTCACTGTCCCACCAGTGTGGGCCCCGTCTCGTCCGTTGCCTGCACCCTGCATGCGGGCGCTAATGATCAATGTAAATGCCCCTTAGTAACCCTGCATTCTGTCTATTGTATAAAAACGAGATTTACTTATATGGGCGTACCCAGGTTACTCTAGAGGGGCAAATCAGATTGTGTTCGGCCCATGAACTCATAATGGTGTAAGAAAAGCTAGTGTATTCGTCATGCCTTCCACTATTGGTTACAAGCAGTTTTGAAAAACTTTTTTTCCTATGTTCAACAGTGGGGGACAGAATATAGGGAAAATGCCAGGGGGCAGTTGGCTCCCTGTCCCTCCGCCTCCCATCCCTCGGTACGTCCACCATTATAATGTAATTGTTGTATGATTAAAATAGAAAAGTTTTTAGTAACCCTATGAGATTTGTATGGGCGTACCCAGGATACTCGAGGCAAATCATATTGTTTTTGGCCCATTAACTCATGTATATGAAAAGTTCGTGTAAAAAGTTGTTTATTCTTTCGATGTTCAAACGTGGGGATATCGGGGATATAGGGACACGGGGAGGTCCCCCCATCCCTTGGTACGTCCACCATTATTGTATGATTAAAATAGCAAAGTTGTTTTAAAAAATTTAAACTTAAGTGATTATTTATAGATTTACTCTCTTAATTTACAAATGTTTTATAGTTTTTACACCTGTAGTTTGTTGATTATTTGCTGCCTGTAAATTTATTAGTACTTATGTATTAACTTATTGGATTGTAATGCGTTAAATAACATATTGATTTATGAAATTAACATTCTAATTACGAGGCCGTTTGCTTATTTCTGCTACTGTTACGTTGTTACCAGTAACAAGAATAATCTGTCGATCGAGTGCATCGATCATCGATCAAAGGAATCGATCAATAGTAGAATGGTTACGTCGACGTCGATTGATTTCCGATCATCGATTGAAGGTAAAATGGATTAGTTGATGTGGAATGATAGGTTCTACCAGACTAATTGATCGTTTATAGTTGTCAGACATATCGATCGCGACGTCGACCGATGGAATCAATCGATTGGTTATCAGAACGGTATCCGTCGATCAATCAAAGCTACCGACGCTTTCGATCAACGTTTGTTATACGACTTTTGGGATTTCGTCAAAAATGTCAAGTTCCCATACAAAATGAGCATGTCAAGTGACCTTATTTTGAAAATTTGTGCGAACTATTTGAAAGAAAGAAAGAAAATAAATTTATTAACCATCACAACACAGAAGAAATAAATACAGTAGGCTTAACACAACACGACACAGATTCAAAGAGGAGAGGCGATACGAGAAGAGATGGCGTGGTTGTGTGTGGTCAATCAGGTCCCGATCTCAGCATTTGCTGCTACGGCATTATCTGCAGTGCCGCAGCAGCACTGGTATTCTGGTGGGACCTTATTCTTTATATATCTATTCCTTATTTAAAGTCGTATAACAAACGTTGGCCAGAATGGTTAATAGAAGACGAGGTTAAAAGTAACTGTTTACCCATACACCCTCTAAAAAAAGTTATTGAGCATTTGAAATAACTTTTTTTTTTTATATGACAGGTGACAGACGAGCAAACGGATCACCTGATGTTAAGAGATTGCTGCCGCCCATGGGTTTCCATGGGCAACACCAGTGTAGTCCGACCGTGGGAGAGCCACGCTTTGGCAAAAATGGGCCGGCTCGATCGGAGTGATAATACAAAGGCCTCACAAAAAGCGTCTTTGCTGTGTTTTGCTGCGTGAGTGCGGATACCGCAGGACCAATTCGGGGGAAAGGGGGAGGGGTGTTTAAAGTTTGACAGCGCACTTGTGACTCCAATGTTGTCCATGGGCGGCGGAAATCGCTTTTCATCAGGTGATCCGTCTGCTCGTCTACCACCTATCACATACAAAAATGTCCTTTTCTTATTAATACTTTCTGTTTTTCCTGACCACTATTATGTGGACATCTTTAAGGCAAGAGTGAACAGGCATCTTTTAGACAAAGTCCTTTCATCCTAGACCTCATCGTCGCTTTCCATCAGTTGCGATTGTGGTCAAGGGTTTTTTTTGTCAATAGGCTATTGACCAAAAAAAAAAGTTGCCAGGAAAGCAAAAGGCCATCTAATTAACCCAGAAATAGTATACGAAGTTACACACAATTTTGGGATTGATGACAGAAAAGTGTATTATTTTTTAGTTTTACAAGACTTTTTTTCTCCTAGACAGATTTAGTCAAGGGCGGATCCAGGGGGTGGTCATGAGCCACCACTGGTTTGGTCCAGGAGAACCCAGCGCTAGAGTGCTTTTATTTATAAGTACATACTTTAACCATCTCATTATAAATAGCTATTTAAAATTATTAGGTACCGTACAGTACCAATTTTATAAGTTACATCAGTGTACCTGCGCAGAAGTCTTATTTTCGAAAACTGCAGCAAAATTTAACCGATCACAACGCTCCATTTACGCGCGCCAAAAATTACAATTTCTTATTGGCTGATGCGTCAGCGCAATGTTCGGTGCGTGTGCGGTTAAGGTGACGGGTAGGGCACACTAGCGATGCCAATCGATTATAATTTTTAGCTGCTAAACCGAATCTATTTAAACAATTTCGGGGTTACAACTTCTCGGCAATGTTGGGTCCGTTTTTGTACGCGAAAAATTGATTCACGCCACAAGTGGCCGCTTTTGGCGTGAATCAATTTTTCCGAGAGGTTGTGACCCCGAAATTGTTTGAAATAGATCCGGTTTAGTAGCTAAAAATTAAAATCGATTGGCGTCGCTAGTATGCCCTACCCATCACCTTAAGTGGAACTTGAAGAAAATCTGTTTCTTTTTTCAACATTTGTGCGCTTGTTTTACAATTTCATATATATTTTTTTTTTCATTTTTTCGTCGATAAAATGGGGTGTAGTTTTCCTGATTTTGATCTGTGCACTTTATGAAGGCTCACACTGTATATTTGAAATATTTATTCATTTATATATGAATACATGGTGTATCTGTGAACATTTACATCCCTTTAACCACGTGTTCTACCAACCATTCTTAAAAACATTTGTTCTACGAGTTTTCGAAATTGGTCGAAATCGAAATTTTCGTACTCCCCATACAAAATGACCAAGTCACGTGACCGACTTTGTATGAGAAGTTGAAATTTTTTTATGCGAATTTCCAAAAGTCATAGAACAAATGTTGTTCAGAATGGTTAATAGAACACGTGGTTAAAGGGATGTAAATGTTCACAGATACACCCTGTATGTACCACCTCGACTATGCCCCTCCCCCCTGGCACCAAAGCTGGATCCGCCCTTAGGTCTGGTACTGCCTTAATAAAGTAAGTGTGATCGTTACCAAAATTGTGTGACAGTAGGTGCAGTCGGTCACACAATAAGATTGTTGTACTATGGCAAGCTTATTGAAAAAATTATAACTATTTTTGATTACTGTTGATTCGATGAGCAAAACGTATATTTAATAAATAATACAATAACATTTTATTTTCGTTAAGTACATAATGCTGAGCATTTATACACTGAAGACGTCGCGAAAGAGACGTCCTCTGGAAATGTTTCACAGGTTGTGTGGCCAACTGTACCGTACAGCTGATTTCTCCGTTGAAGTAAATTTATCTATAACACCTGATCGCTTTTGGGACTGGGTGTTTAGGTGTAAGAGAAAATGAATGGCTATCTCGAAAGAACTGTAACTCGAAATAAATAAACAGTATTTCTGTGTATAAATAAATATTTTATTTATTTGTTTGAAACTTCCTAAAGGTTCTAGACTATGATCTCGGGTATAATGTATCAATACGGGGATTAACACGATATTTATTATGTGAAACAACATTGTGTACTCACATATTTGGCTCGACGTTTCGGCTACGTTACAGCAGCCGTGGTCACGAGCGGACTGGCGGAGCACGGCGTCGTCTGCTGGGGCCGGGCTGTGAATCTTCGGACACCCTCACATTTTTTGATATTAATTCGCCACTAGATGAATTGTCAGTGAAGATCTCGGGTTCCTGGGTTCGATTCCCGGGTCGAGCAAAAAGTATAATTCGAGTTTTTCGCACAGAGCTCGGGTTTGTGATCAGCAATCCGCATTAGGCAAGCGTGATGATTAAGGTGACGGGTAGGGCACACTAGCGACGCCAATCGATTTTAATTTTTAGCTACTAAATCAGATCTATTTTAAACAATTTCGGGGTTACTACCTCTCGGCAAACACTTATACTATTTATTAAATAAACATGCACAAATGTTTATTTAAAATTGGGCGCTTTTTGTGTGAATCAATTTTGCGCGTACTCGTTGGACCCAACATTTGTGCATGCTTATTTAATAAATAATATAAGTGTTTGCCGAGAGGTATTTTAAACAATTTCGGGGTGACAACCCCGAAATTGTTTAAAATAGATCCGGTTTAGTAGCTAAAAATCAAAATCGATTGGCGTCGCTAGTGTGCCCTATTCGTCACCTTAAGCCTAATCCCATCATATAGCGATGACTTGATTTCTATTATGAAGACCTTTGCCCTGCTGTGGGGCAGTTTAAAAGTGTTGCCAACTTTTTTTTTATATGAGAAGTGGCACACGAGCAGACGGATCACCTGATGGTAAGCAATTCCTCCGCCCATGGACACCCGCAACACCAGTGGAGACACAAGTGCGCTGCCAACCTTTTCCCCTTCCCCTATTGGGCCTCCGGTAACCTCACTCACACGGCGAAACACAGCGCAGGCGCTGCTTCACGCTGGTCGATCTTCTGTAAGGCACTGGTATCACTCCGGTCGAGCCAGCCCATTCATGCCTAAGCGTGGCTCTCCCGCATTTGTACCTACACACCTGTACCTACTTTTATGTAGAGCTACCTACTTTTCGAAATATTCGTTACAACACAATTATTTTTGAATTTGTTGGTGCGCAAAATTGTCAGCTGATAGCATTACTGCCTTAGCCTGCTGCTAAATGTTATGATGACTGATGTTGATACGGAGGCCAGTGATGCACACGCCATTGGAGAAGAGGCGAGGAGGCACCGAGCAGTCAATCCGCGAACGAAAACGAAACGAAACTCAACCTGGGCTCTTCTCTTGCTTACCATCAGGCTGAGGAGAGCCAATGTACAGTGTCATCTATAATATAAAAATGAATCGCAAAATGTGTTGGTAAGCGCATAACTCAACAACGCCTGGACCAATTTGGCCAATTCTTTTTAAAAATGTTCGTTGAAGTCCAATGATGGTTCTTACGGCGAGAAAAAATCGAATAATTGTCGGGAAACCCTTAAAACAGCCCTTTTCTTTTTCACATACAAACGTTTTCTAACTAAAACGTAGAATCAATTTGAGTTTTATTGCTATTATATAAAGTTCATATTTGTTGCCACATTACAATTTTTTTGACAGGACGAAGTCTGTCGCGTCAGCTAGTTATACTATATAAAAAAAACTTTTTTGTGTTGTGTTGTTGGGCCTCCTGTAAAAACTTGGTTGTAAAAGCTACAATAATATTCTCAATATAAAAGTTTTAGGTATTTAATACCATATTCACATACAGTCCATTATTATAAAGTATGTACAGTCAGCATCAAAAGCAGCTTAACACGCACTAGTACCATGTCAAAGTAATTTTTTTTACGTACCCCTTAGAAACTGACTATAATAGACAGAACAGTTAGTTTAACATGGTAATAAAGTGTTAAGCTTCTTTTGATGCTGACCGTACCTACATACCATATTTTACAAAAACTATAAAATAAATAAGTAAAAAATATATAAAATGTGATGAATGAACAACAGTATGGTTTCTGTAACCATATTTTCAACAATAAAAATATTTTCTGACACTGTATGGCCACCTTAAGGTGACGGGTAGGGCACACTAGCGAAGCCAATCGATTTTTATTTTAATCTACTAAACTGGATCTATTTTAAACAATCACGGGGTTACAATATCTCGACAAACACTTATACTATTATATTAAGTATTTATACTTAACTTTTGTGTCTGCTTTTGTACTCGAAATTTTTCGCGTACAAAAACGGACCCAACATTTGGGCATGTTTATTAAATAAATATTAGAAAAGTTTGCTTAGAGACTCCCGCTCCAAAATTGTTCAAAATAGATCTTGTTAAGTAGCTAACAATTTAAATTGATTGGTGTCGCTAGTTAGGGCTACCCGTCGCCTACAAAAATGACAACAATAAATAACCAAATTATAACAATTTTAATTCATCATTTTCAAATAGCACAGTCCGTCACACATCAGTGTAGGTAAGTACCTACATAAATTTCTTCTTTCTTTTTTTATGTGATAGGTGTCAGACGAGCAGACAGATCACCTGATGGTAAGCAATTGGCGCCATCACCAATGGAGTCACAAGTGCGCTGCCAACCTTTTAACCCCCTTCCCCGGAATGGGCCTCCGGTACCCTCACTCACACAGCGAAACAGCACAGTGCTGCTTCACGCCGGTTTTCTGTGAGGCCATGGTATCACTCCGGTCGAACCGGTCAATTTATGCCTAAGAGTGGCTCTCCTATGGTCAATTCAATTTCCACAGGTCTTCAATGAATTATGTGTCAAACACGGTTGTTACAAAAGTGATGTGATATGTGGCTAACAAGCAGACGGATCATCTAACAGTAAGCCATTGCCGCCCTTAACACAGTGGAGTTAAATGAGTTGCCAACCTTTTCTGTTACCCTCACTCACTTGTCGAAATACATCTGCTGTTGGTTCTGATATCCAAAACACAGGTGATTGAGCTACCTATCTCAGAATTAGATCAATGTATGGGATGTTGTGAAATTTTAAGTATTATAACACAGCTCAGGTACTGTTTGACATAGTTTTTTGTGGAGCCTTGGTATCACTTAGGTCAATGTGGCCCATTTATGACAAAGCATTCCATGGTATGATGATTGTCATATAGTATGGGATTATTCTTTTAGTCACTTTCTAAAGAAGTCTTTGATATTTCAAACTAATTTACAATTTTATTATGATAACAAATCTTGTGACTTAACCAATTTCCCGTTCAACAAACCCATTTTATGTTTCTCTCTAACGTGTCGTACGACATGGTCCTTCCGTTTGTACATCTGCCCGCAAAGGGGACACACGACCGACTGATTCAAATGCTGAGATTTGACATGCCTTAGCATATGATCTCTTCGTTTAAACGTCATTTTACAATGAATACATTCGTGTCTCGTATCTGTAGACGCATGAACTATTTCATGCATATCTAATTCCGTTAAATTTCCACATTGGTACTGACATTCTCTACAGCGAAATATCTCTGGTTTGTCCGAATGTTTCTTCTTTATATGTTTCAATAAAATATCTTTCCGTTGGTAGTCTTTCCCGCAAACAGGGCACTTACAAAACTTCTGGAATGTATGAAGACTTTGTATATGTCTTTTTAAGTGGTCTTGCCGCCGAAATGTCGCGTCACACATCGTACAAGCGAGCAGTTTCTTCTGTCCATGGATTTCAATGTTGTGGTGAACATACGCGTTTAAATCTTCGAAATGCATGTCGCAGTGGCTACAATAGTTGTTGAAAGGCTCCGATATGAGGCTGAGAGGGTCGTCAGGCGGTGGTTGCTGGGTAATATGGCTTTCCGGAGCCGTAGCGTAAGGGTTCATAGCGTATTTATGCCCGTCCTCAGCGACGAAGATTGCGCCTTGATAACATGGTTGTTTGACATTCCCATCCATTGGGAAGATAGGGAATAATTTGTCACAGTGAAATAATTAGGATTTATGAATTATTAACGAATATTTGTAGTGGAAAATAGCAACTTGCGATACAAAAAACGATCGATTAGAAAACTAGAGAAGTGTCAAAATTGTTGTGGTTTGACTTTTTCTTTTTTAATTAAAACCATTAACAAGTGTTAGCTATGGCACAAGGCCTAACTCGCTTTAAGTATGACAGGCAAGAAAGAAAGAAATATGTAACTAGAACAATTTTTTTTTAATTTTATTTATGGATTTAATTATGTCAATTTGATTTATAACGGACGTACATAACATCTTTAATATTTTTGTGAAAATAATAAAACTTACTGACAAAAAAATATTTGATTTATTACAATCACAATAACACTGGTGCACTTTTACTTATCTGAGTGATATTCTTAATTCTATAACAATTCAACACACCATATAAAAACAATATTTTATACTATCTAATAAATTCAGGAATGTTTCAGCTTCAAAAGCTGCTATGATAATTTAATTCTAGTATATAGGGAAGCCGTGGTCCACTTCCTTAGACCACGCGTGTAGACCGCCCTCCAGATCCCACACCCTCGCTTCTGAGCCACCCAGAGCTTCGATGACGGCCTTCGCTGCCACTTGAGAGTCGTTGCCTCTTCGACATATGAACACCGCTGTAAATATAAAAATATTAATGAATTTAATGAAGCCGTGTGGTCCACGGCAGAGTAGAATAGGGCACCCTCACTCTTACCGAGGTTTCGTAAAAGGCGACTAAGGTAAAGCTGCTGGCATGGTCATCAGTACCCAGAGAAGGGAAACTCTGCATTTATATCAAAACCCTCGCCAACCCGTCGGCCAAGCGTGGTGAGTATGGAAATTAGATACCCCTCATGTGATTGAGGGAGGCCCGTGCCCCAGCAGTGGGGACTTCAATGGGCTGATGATGATGATGATGAATGAATTTAATAAAAGCGAAAGAAAATTGTTATTTCGATAAATTATAATATCTCGAAAAAGAAAACCTAGGGTTGCCACACCGGCTCAACCGGGGTGATAAAGGCGTGAAGCAGCACTGTGCTGTGTTTCGCTGCGTGAGTACCGGAGGCCCAATTCGGAGAAAAGGGGAGTTAAAAGGTTGGCAGCGCACTTGTGAGTCCACTGGTGTCCCGGGTGTCCATGGGCGGCGGTAATCGCATACCACCAGGTGATCCATCTGCTCGTCTGATACCCATCACATCAAAAAATCAATGAGGTTACCCTACCTTACCTAATATTTAGTCAAAAAAAGTCCTGAGAAAAGCGCGCTTGCGTCGCGTCGCCATCAAAATTCAAATTTGAGCTTTATGCTGATAGACACAAGGAGTCTCAAATTTTAGTTCCGTGTTTTTCCGTAAGACAACTTTTGTAGCGCGGACTCTAGACGAAAATCACAAAAATAAATGTTTTTTCTACTTAGGGTGCAGCAGTCATTTGACCTTTATTTCAATTGATAAACCCCCTTATTACAAATCGCGAACTAATAGTCCCGGAATGCCCAAGCCCAAGAGGGTAACATGATGTACTGGATTATGTTTTACCACCTGTATTGTAACATTCATGAAAGCAATAAACACCTTTGACTTTGACTTTGAATAATATTCGTGACAGCCCCTTTTTTTTTTTTTTTTTTTGTTTTTTTAATACTTTCCCTTCGATATGGAATTCGAAGCCTGTGTTTGCCATATTTTTAGATACTATTTAAGTTGTTTTAAAAATTTTCAAATTTCTTACCTTTTTTCCAAACTGTTTTTTCTAACAAAAGTCACTTTTACTTATTTTAATATATTTTTATTTATTCTAATTCCAAATTACAGTTTATCTATATTTTGTTTCACGTTTTTTCTGTTTCCTTTTGAATTTTTACAATTAGACAATTTTGAATACACAGCTTCAATTTTTGAAGAAGCACGATGATTCGACATATTATAAAGACTAACACAGGGACAACTACAACGACTATACTACTCTAGACACTAGACATGTCACAGGACCACCACAAACGACCGGAACGACACAAGACGCTGGACACATAGTACGAGACATATCACAACATATTACGACTCTTCACAACGACCAAACACAATACAGGGACCGACACAAGGACTGACACAAAACTAACGAATGACTAAACTAAAGACGCTGTACTTGAACTGCGACATACCGTTTTACACTCACTTTAAAACTCCATACAATCTACAAGATTGCATGCGGTTTGTTGCCCTCTATTACTCTTTCCTTCCCTCACTCCGTTTTTTACATTTGGAAACCCATTTTCCTCCTGCAAAAGACTGGCCTTCGGGTGACTGCTGGGGGACCTCAGCAGTACGCTACCGTGGCCCTGGCGACGTCCTCCCACCTCCTTCTGATCGGGCACTCCTCACTGAAGGCATTGTGATCCAATGCCTCCAGTTTGGCCTCCGTGCAGTTGGGGCATCGAGGACTAGTGCCAGTTTTCCACTCCGTGCACTGAGATCGCATGTGGGGTCCTCCGCAGTGGCAACACTTCTCACTCTTCTCTTCGCAGAAGCGCCTGCTATGCCCATAACCAAGGCAGAGCGAGCACTGTACGAGAGGGCTCTGGTCCTCCACCTTAACTCTCTGAATGTCAATATGGGCAAACCCCCTCTCAGTGAGTCTGCACCATATTTGTGGGGACACCGTGAGGACGACGTGTTGGGTGTGAGGATTTCGGGTCTTTCTTTTGTATTTTACGGAGACGCGGTCTCCTGACAGCCCCTTTTAACATTGCGTGATGGAATGGGATGGTATGAGTTTTAGTACGGTAATAACTTTAGATCCTGATTTGTAATAAGATGGCTTAGGTTTATCATTTAAATTAAGTTTCATTCCATACGAAGTATTATTACCTAAAGATCATTTTTTGTGACACGTTTCCAAACATTTCATTCTAATCAAGCTACCATTTTGAATACGGAGTTTTGATAAAGTGCAAAATCAAGGATACTCCCCCATTTTGTCGACGAAAAAAATATTTTTTTATTTTTTAAATTATAACTTGCACCTGTTGATCCTATTGCTTATACTGCTGCTTCGAAATTGTTAAAAAGATATCCGGTTTAGTTGCTAACAATTTAAATTAATTGGCGTCGCTAGTGTGCCCTACCCGTCACCTTAAGATTGGCCGTCGTAGCTGTAATCGTTCGGAGGATATTATGTGTAGGGAGTAATAATAAAGTTAAGACATTTTTCACATTATTTTTACCTCGACTAGAACTTTTTTCAATATTATCCACCAATGACAGCAGCTTGTCCCCCCTTAAACTGTCAATCGGACAGTTGATAGCGCCATCTATGTGACACATGTCAAACTCCGGGGAGCTTCGCACGTCCACCAGCAGAGGGACCGAGGACGCTTCCGATCTGTCTTGAAGTAAGGCGGCGAGCTTGCGTGGCGATATCCGCTGTGAGGGGGGAAGGATTTGCAGGTCTAAATCCTGGAGAAAAAATGGATCAAGTTTCAGAATGAGGTACTTATAATAACATCCATATAATGTAAATTATACATAGTATTTATAATGTTGTTCTTCTTCTTCTTATTTTATTTGTGGCAATCAACTTCTCGACTGAGAATTACTCCTGCCATTATTATGTTTTAGATTTTAGGCATTATTAAGCGGGACAACCGAAGATAATTCGCCAATGTCAAGTAACTTATTGAGAACAAGTAGGTAGTCAACAGTCGAAGTCAGTTAAAGTCACAGTCACTCAATAAAACGCCGGTGTTTTGCGTTTTATCGACCTACGGATTCAGCGGATATCACTCTAAAAGCAATCGCGGGTTTTAAGACTCTATTAGGTCCAAGCAAGTTGTCACGAGACAACGCACTCGACACACAATAGCAGTGTTAAAAACGATACAATCCAACGATTCTTATTATTAGGATCACTTTGCGGCACTTCACTGCACAAATAAACACGAAACTTACACACTAAAAACCACTAGACACTAATTTAAAACCTTTGAATTGCATCAGCCCACGCGGCTTCTTTTAGCCCTACCCGCCGAATCTCATAATGTGGTTTTCTGCAGTAGGTATGTCAGAGCAATGAAACAAAAAAATCAAATTACAACTTTTATTGATGTTAACAGGCAGTCGAATAAATATTTAGGTATAATCTTATAATTTAGGAACACGTTTTTAAATAAATATTTTTAATTATCTTTAGGTATATCCATATTAAAGAATAGAATAGAATAGAATTTTATTTGCAAGAATGAGGTACATTTCAGGTGATGCATATTAGCTTGTAATTGTGAGGAACTTAACACATTCACCCCTTCAGGGCGTGCAAATCATCATATTAAAGCCACGTGTAGACCTAACTAGCGACACCAATCGATTTTAATTGTTAGCTACTAAACAGGATCTATTTGAAACAATTTCGGGGTTACAACCTCTCGGCAAATACTTATACTATTTATTAAATAACCATGCACAAATGTTGGGTCCCAACGAGTACGCGAAAAATTGATTACCGCCCAAAGCGGCACCTTTTAGCGTGAATCAATTTTTCGCGTACAAAAACGGACCCAACATTTGTGCATAATAATAATAATTCTCACAACATCTCATAGGTTGACCTGATTCCGTACTAAGTAGCTTAAGCACTTGTGTTACAGATATCAGACAACAGAGGAACACAAATATATACTTAAATACATATATTGCACCCAGACACCGAACAAACACAAGTGTTCATCGCACGGATGTTTGTCGAGGGTGGGGATCGAACCCACGACCTCTGGCGTAAGAGGCAGGGTCACTACCAATTGCGCCATCCGGTCAGTCCGGTGCATGGTTATTTAATAATTAGTAAGTATATGTGTTTTCCGAGACGTTGTAACCCCGGAATTGTTTAAAATAGATCTGGTTTAGTAGCTAAAAATTAAAATCGATTCGCGTCGCTAGTGTGCCCTACCCGTCACCTTAAGTATTTATTTATATCTGCGTTAAAACATTATCTTGCTTATATTTACCCTACTTAAAAATATATGCGATTACATTTTGTAAATTTTACGGCGTTAACGACCTATTTCCTGCCTATTTGTTTTATATTAAAATCGTATTTAATCATTATGTAAATTAAACAGAGACACAGCTTGCATTGTCTTAGTTACACAATGTTTTAAAGAAAACCCAAATATAATCAAGTTTCATTCATAACTTTTGGTATTCACAATGCACACAATTTTCTTACTAATTTCGAACTTCTTCGAGCCATCTTGCTGTTTCTACTCGCACGTAAGGGTCGCAGTGGCGCGACAGAGATAGCGAAATGTCCGAGGAACGGCGAAGTTTGCCGCGAATTGAATTTGAACTGACCTCCACAGGTCAATTAACTTATTAAACCGTGAAATGATAATTTGTATTAAAAATACGCTATGGGCTTGTTTATCATACGAATGTGGTGCCTATATGTTGAATACCGGATAGTAACGAGTGCATGCAAATAAGCCATGAAAATAAATGAAGGCGCCACTGTTACTTGTCATAAACAAATCTAGAGTCCGCGCTACGCAAGTAGTCCCGTGAAAGGCGCACTTTAGTGGAGTTGAAAGGACAATGGCGAACCTCCATATGACCTTTTTGTTAGTATATTTTTTTACGTCTTGATATGAAACATATGTAATAATATACAGCTTGGAGTTCCTCAACAGATTGACGATAGGTACACGATTGTCGTAAGTCTGGAGATAAAGATATACCAGTTTGAAATTTTGAGGTTATATCCCAACAATTTTTTTTTTAAAGAAAGGCCAATCAGGATTACCTCACTCCGCCTGATGGTAAGCGGCCGTGAAATCCAAATATGAGGCTGACAGGCACAAAAGAACTAACAAAGTACCCATTGTGTCTGCCATCCTCACCCTGATGGCCTGCTGAGATGCCGCTTCACGTCCCGCCTAAAAGACCCCGGATTGTATGAAGGAGGAAACACATGAGCTGGGAGGGCATTCCATGTCTTGATAGCTCGGGGCAGCAACGAGGAGACAAACCTCTTGGTGCGCGTTATATGTAATTGAACATAAAGCTAAATATTTTCAGTATTTTTATGCACAATAATCAACAGATAGATTACTTTAAACTGAGTTTCAAGAAGCTTTAAGCGTTACTTTTGAACAGGTAAATATCACTTGTGAAACCCCGAAAGCCCGCTCCACACATAGTCGCGTATTGAGCGCGAACAAGCCGCGAACGAACATGAAGTGTGGAGCGGATGGATTCGCAAGTCGAAGCCATTTGAAATTACAGTCCATATTAGACACATAAGCACCTTTTTAAAAACCTAAACATATTTTTTCTAGACTTAATCAGGACTAGATTAAAGTCTGAAAATTCTTATGAATTCATCCATATTCGTTCCATTCGTCCATGGGCGGCGGCAATCGCTTATCTGCCACTTATCAAATAAATAAATAATCAGGACGCTAAATAAATAACTCAACAAATATTTCGCCATTGTTCTTAAAGCTTTATGGACGCAAACCACCTTATTATAAATCGTGGTCTTAAATTATTACGGTACTAAAGCTCAAGCTATCCCGTTCCAACGCGCAATGTTAAAAGGGGCTGGAAGAAGTTTAGTTCCGAAACTTTTCTTAGATCGCGTATTGTAATAACGGGGTAAGAATCTGAAATTAAACCACGAAAGAAGAAATGGCAAAACATTTCTTCTTTCGTTGCACGAACTCTAGTGGCAAAAATCACCATTGTTTTTTTTTAATCAGCCCATAAACTGTCCCACTGCAGGGCAAAGGCCTCCATCATAGAAATCATGTTATCGCTACTATGATAGGAATAGGCTTAATCACCACGCTTGCCTAATGCGGACTACGTCCGAAAAATTCGAAACATACTTTTCGCTCGACCCGGGAATCGAACCCAGGACCCTGAGATCAAGGCCCGGTACTTAAACCACTAGACCAACAGGGCGTTAAAAAAGTGGCAAAAATCACCATTGATTACTATTATTATAATAATAATTTGCCACATTTTTATCCAAATCTACTTCTACATCGACATCCTGATAATTTATACTAGGCAAAACGTTATGCTGACTCACCAAGTCACACACATCATTTTCATTCTTAGGCTTAAAAATCCTAATATTTTTCATTCTTATCACCTTTGAAAATGTTTTCCTTGAAGCTGGACTAATGTTTTTACTCTTCATATCTTTTAAATATTGATTATACAATTGATATTGATTTTTAATATACTCTATATTAATATATTTTATATTAGAGTCAGAATTTCTGCAAAATTGGCATTTTGGAGGCATTTTCGGCAAATTATCTATATACGAATCTACGTTGAGTGATTTTAAAGGTGTTTTCGGTGTTTTAGGCTTGTCCTCGTTCAGTAACCAACATCGAACCATAGCTTCCTTTATTCCCAACGTATTTAGGAACATAACTCGACAGACTGGCATTCTTTGGTCCTTATTACTTAAGTGGTAGTGTTTAGAATCGCCTTTCCTCGATATTTCGCCTTTATGACGAACTCTCCTACGCTTCGGTGGTACTGTATCGACTAGGGAGCGGACGAAATTTTTCTTCCCTTTCCAATCCAATTCATTCCAGAAGTGTTTGAAGATCTCCTCTCTCTTTTCTTCGGTGAACTCGCCGCAGCATCGCGCCGTCCCTTTCGCGCAGAAGTCGGAGTGACAGGGTGGTCCGATCTTCCTCTCTGATTTGGGTACGTCTTGTATCCATTTCCTTCTGTCGTCTGACACTTTGGATATCCTGAAGCCGTAGTAGCTTTGTCCGGTCATGCGTTTTTCTTTTTCTAGTCTTCTTCGTTCAGATTTCATTCGGGCTTCTTGCTTTTTCTGAAAAAAAAAACGCCTTTTATTTTATTGAACTTCGTTACAGAAATAAATAAATATTTCACAACATCACATACATTGATCTGACTCCGAGATAGGTAGCTCAAGCACTTGTGTTACGGATATCAGAATCAATAGTGGGATTACAAATATGTACATTAAATCCTTTTTTTTTGTAAATACATACTTATAATATAGAAAACACCCAGACCTATACAAACAGACATGTTCATGCACACAAATGTTTGTACAGTACAGAGAATAAAAAGGTTCGTCACCTTAAGGTAAATTTTCGCTTGCACGGCAAGAATCAGTTATACCAACGTACCGTTTTAAAAAGATCTGCAGCCTTCTTCAAAATTTCTTTACATAAAATATTCTTGTATAGAGATTTTTAACCAATTATTGTTTACGGTACCCAGAAATTGTGACAATAGGCGTCCCCATAAGACCTTCTTCACCGAGAGGTGCAGAACGTGCGCTGGTGAACGAGCCCCTCTCACTAGATTGTTGCAAATATTCAATCAGCATTTCAACAATTTAGACTTTTCCTTAAGCGCTGGTGTTTTCAAAAAACAGGCCAATAATTTTTTGCAGCAAAAATTATGATTTACTTATCTTTAAGTACCTAACCTAATAAAATATGTCTTCATCATCATCAGCCCATTTAAGTCCCCACTGCTGGGGCACGGGCCTCCCTCAATCACATGAGGGGTAATTGCCATACTCACCACGCTTGGCAGACGGGTTGGCGAGGGTTTTGATATAAATGCAGAGTTTTCCTTCTCTGGGTGCTGATGATCATGCCAGCAGCTTTACCTTAGTCGCCTTTTACGACACCTCGGTAAGAGTGAGGGTGGCTCTGCCGGGGACCACACGGCTGTAGTAGTTAAATATGTCTTATTGACTTCCAATTTTTTTATAAAAATATTTTAATGTTTATTTTTCTTGTAAACTACACTGATCTTGTTTATGTTAATCTGTGGATAACGCTGTTGGTTATGCATTTAACTTATATGTATGTAACTATTTTTTTTTGTTTTTTCTGTAATGTGTGACTGCTTGTTGTTCCAAATAAAATAAATAAAAAAAAAATAAAAAAGGAATAATGTTGCTGCAAGCAAATCTGAACTTACTAATCTAACAGTTAAGCATAATTTTCTGTGCAACAGGTACCTATTACTCTGACAAATTTACGAAAGGTAATAAGTGCTCATAGCATATCAAACGAATCAATTTGAAGACTGACGAACCTTTCGTTCTTTGACTGTACAAACACCGAACACTATTAGCCTACTTGGCGACGACCCGTTTAGCGCAGTGGTTTGAGTGCAAGGGTAGCGGGTTCGATTCCCGCACAAACACAAATGTTTGTTGATGTAACAGATATTTATGTTGGGTGTATCGGTAAACTGACATTAAGTCAAAGTCAAATAATTCTTTATTTGCATAGGCTTGTACACAGCACTTACAAATCGTCATACATTTGAATGACTTAAAACTATTTATAAGTACTTATGTATAATTTACATGTTAATACATAAATGTGTTGATACATAAAATATACTAAAGAAATAAATAAACATGTGCGATTCTACCACCGGCTCGGAAAGTTGTATCTGGTCGAGAAGATCCGGCAAGAAACTCGCCAGTTACTCTTTTTAATCGCCAAATTTTCATACAATGTTGTGTCATCATCATACCAAGCCATACAGTTCATAACGAAACAGTTTCGTTTCGATGAAAAGTATATTCAAACGAAATTCAAACTACTTGTTTAGAATGACATGACAGTATAAAAATGACCTTTAAGGTGGGCCATGAAATGTTCATTAGCAGTTACTGTATATATGTCACCGGAAAATAACAGAATCTGTGGGTTTGTCAATTTGCTGGGAGGTTTATAAACTTTCGTGGGATTCCACGTCCACATTTTCGTACCTCGCCAACCCGTCTGCCAAGCGTGGTGAGTATGGCAATTACCCCTCATGTAATTGAGGGAGGCCCGTGCCCCAGCAGTGGGGACTTAAATGGGCTGATGATGATGATGATGACGATGTATCGGTAAACAATCAAAACCGCGAATGTTTCAATAAAAAGCAATTTTTAGTTACCGGGTTATTTTATAAATAGCAATAAATATTTATATGAAAGATACCCCAAAAATATTTTTGACAAAAAGCAAAACTTTATGTTTAATAAATTTGAAAAACTTACCTTAAACATGCTACATTCGCAGTTTTGATGCACTAAACACAAGATATATTTAATTTGTTTTTAACCAAACGTTAAATATTAGAAACAATTAGACGGCTACAACTTAGGGACCTCCATGAGAAGAGCGTACTCTTTTTTAAAAAGGCCGGCAACACATTAGCGATCTCTCTGATGAACCGATGGGGTAAACGAGTTCTGGAGTGGAGACCGCGTCTTGGCGAACGTAATGTAGGGCGCCCTCTGGCTAGGTGGGGGGACGATCTGCGCAGGATGGCTGGCAAGAGCTGGATGCGAGAAGCCATGGATAGATCACAGTGGCGAACAATTGGAGAGGCCTACGTCCAGCAGTGGACTGCGATAGGCTGATGATGATGACCTCTCTGATTTCGCGGATGTTCATGGGCGGTATTGATTAGTTGCCATCAGCATCAGGTGACTCGCTTGCTCGTTTGTCGTATCTAGCATACAAAAAAACAATGAGAGCTATCGCGTGCGAAAAATCCGCGAGATGGCGTACTATAGGCCTGAGGTCCATCTACAAGGTGATTGGGTATTTTTAGACGTGATATGTCAAATTGTCAATTAACGAATAAAATGATAAAGATAAAAAAAAGATAAAAAATGTATTTATTGCACAGAAAAAACCACAGTGTTACTCACATAGGATTAAAATTTAAGTTTACTAGACATATTAAAGCCGTGTGGTCCCCGGCAGAGTAGAATAGGCCACCCTCACTCTTACCGAGGTGTCGTAAAAGGCGACTAAGGTAAAGCTGCTGGCATGATCATCAGCACCCAGAGAAGGAGAAACTCTGCATTTATATCAAAACCCTCGCCAACCCGTCTGCCAAGCGTGGTGAGTATGGCAATTACCCCTCATGTGATTGAGGGAGGCCCGTGCCCCAGCAGTGGGGTTTTAAATGGGCTAATGATGAGACATATTATTCCACAAACATAGAACAGGAGCCTCCAAAATAGGCAATGGTATCTTGAACGGCCAGAAATCATTTAATAAATTATGTAGTATCAGTAAAAAAAAACCAAAAACAAATATGAACAATGAAATGTACAATGAAAATTAAATGATTGAATATAATGTAGAATTATATGCATCAAACAAACATTAAAACATCAACTGGTTAGGTTACTAATGATATGTTCTGTGTTTGCGTAGTCAAGAAGTCTTAAACAATTTACTAGTGCCAATTTGGCATCTGAGATAGGTAGCCATCAGCTGTCATCCGTGGTGTTTCCGAACAGATACAACTTGGTGACCTTCAAGAAAAGGGTGTACTCCTTTCTTAAGAGCCGGCAACGCATATGTGATACCTCAGGTGTTGCAGATGTGCATGGGCGGCGGTGATCACTTTCCATCAGGTGTGCCGTCTGCTCGTTTGTTCGCTATAATGTAAAAAAAAGGTAGTTATTTTATATTACAGAGAGAGAATAAATCAGCCAATGCTGTTGAAGTTGGACCTCGGTTCACAGGCACGCCATCTAGCGGATATTTCACAAGCGATAGCCGCCATTGCTGAAACCTCTGAGTAAAAAGTAACATTAGTCTTATAACAATCACTTCACAAGGACATGATTCACGCCAAAAGCGGCCACTTTTAGCATGAAAAAGCGGACACAACATCTATGCATGGTTATTTAATAAATATAAGTGTTTGCCGAGAGGTTGTGACCCCAAAATTGTTTAAAATAGATCCGGGTAAGCGCACATTATTGTACAGTCTAAAAACACCTCAAGTCAAAATTAATAAAAGTGGCACCAAACTACCTCCTTGCACAACACCACCAATGGACAATACGACAGACAAAAACTATTACCGTTTTTATACGCTTTTCGAATAAAGAAAGCAAGAAAAGATGACCTATAAATTTTTAGTTTTCATTAAATGTGTGTTTTTTTATTGAAATATTTTATTAAACATTAATTAATATGCCCGGAAGTGACGTAGTCCTGAGGCTCAACATATTGTGATATCGGTGCTATATGTACAATAAAAAAAGTTAAGGCGACTAAGTTACAAACTTACAGTCCGATCCCGGCTATTTGGCACGTGGCAAAAGACGGAACTAATGCTGTTTTGACATTTTCGTATAGAAAAAACGTTTTACAACGCCCCCCTGCCAATGACACTGAAGTGCCTTCTGATCGAGGTCGGTCTGTACTGTCACTGTCATTGTTTGACGTTTGGTTTTTTGGATTACCTTTTTTTTTTAATCAACGTGAACAAAGGCGTCATTAATTTGTCATGCCGAGTGATGACGTCACATGAGGATTTTTACATTTTATCCTTTTTCTACATCTCTACTTTCTACAATGTTATTGTTTGTTTCCCAAATAAATAAATACTTAAATATCTGTTAAAAACTCTGAAATATTTTTTCTTATTTAGAAATAGTATTTTTCGTTTCGGCAAATGTTTTTTGTCGTATTGTCCATTAAGGTGACGGGTAGGGCACACTACCGACGCCAATCGATTTTATTTTTTAGCTACTAAACCGGATCTATTTTAAACAATTTCAGGGTTACAATCTTTTTGGCAAACGCTTATATTATTTATTTAATTATGAGTCAATGTAATAAAATAAAGTGCCGAATTTCAGTTAAAAAAAATACAAACTTCCTTTACAATTTTACTTTTTTTTTTAAACCCGACGCAAAAAAGAAGGTTGTATGAGTGTGCGAAGCCGGGGCGGGCCGCTAGTATTATTTATAAAATAGCCATGCACAAATGTTGGCTCCGTTTTTGTACGCGAAAAATTGATTCACGCTAAAAGAGGCCGCTTTTGGCGGTGATCAATTTTTCGCATACAAAATCAGACCCAACATTCATCATAATCAGCCCATTTAAGTCCCCACTGCTGGGGCACGGACCTCCCTCAATCACATGAGGGGTAATTGCCATACTCACCACGCTTGGCAGACGGGTTGGCGAGGGTTTTGATATAAATGCAGAGTTTTCCTTCTCTGGGTGCTGATGATCATGCCAGCAGCTTTACCTTAGTCACCTTTTACGACACCTCGGTAAGAGTGAGGATGGCCTAGTCTACTCTGCCGGGAACCACACGGTTAACCCCCCAACCCAACATTTGTGCATGGTTATTTAATAATTAGTATAAGTGTTTGCGGAGAGGTTATAACCCCGAAATTGTTTAAAATACATCCGGTTTGGTAGCTAAAAATTGAAATCGATTGGCGTCGCTAGTATGCCCTACCCGTCACCTTAAAGACAATAACGTTAGTCCCATACCTTCTCTTCTTCTGCGACAAGATGGGATGATGACATTCGAAGGCTGGCTGGTGTGGGCTGGATGAGAGTGGCGTGCATTAGGGGAGACCTATGTCCAGCAGTGGACGAGTGTGGGTTGCTGATGATGATAATGATGATACCTTCTCTTTAGCTTGCGCCTTGCAGAACACTTCGTAGTCTATCAGTTGAGATATCGTCGGTGTGTCGGAACAGGCCGCACATGAGCTGTTGCGGCCTCGTAGCTTAACTGTGAATAAACCATTAAAACCATTGATTTACCACACACCATACAAAAAAAAAATAGGTACAGTGGCGGACACATCAAGCTATACAAAACTTTCAAATTTCTTCATTCGATTATAAACCTTATATTGTTACACATTGAGTTCGAAATCGATTGAGGAAATTTGACAGTTTTGTATAGCTTGACCAGTCCGCCACTGTACATCAGCAAAATACATCATAATCCTAACACATACATTCTGTTTATCCGTACAGCCACACATCAAAGCATACAAAACTGAGAAACTTTCTCAGTTGTCATTAAATTCATAATAATGCACATCTATGGTAAATGAGAATAAAAATTCAGTAAGTTTTCAGTGAGAGTTTGATAATAATTCTCACAACATCTCATACGTTGACCTGATTCCGTACTAAGTAGCTTAAGCACTTGTGTTACAGATATCAGACAACAGAGGAACATAAATATATACTTAAATACATATTTTACACCCAGACACTGAACAAACACAAGTGTTCATCGCACGAATGTTTGTCCAGGGTGGGGATCGAATCCACGACCTTTTGGCGTAAGAGGCAGGGTCACTACCAATTGCGCCATCCGGTCAGATTCGTAAATTACATTATAAATAATCCTTTCTAAACCATGTCACAAATTCGAATATAATTCAGAGCAAAATCATAATTACATGCACATTATTATAATAAGATAAGAAATAGAGGATATCTGTTATTAAGCTGTGATATTTGTATTTTTATCACGATAATCCTCGGGATAGGAGTCCTGCTTAGTTAAATTTAATTATTATACTTCCTAAATTAAGCCTAGAATTAATACATTACATGTTTAAGATCATTTAAGTTTAAAAAACTTCGATTAAAGTGAATAATCGATATGTAGTTTTTTAGATTTTCGCGTTGCATTATAACTATATTTGACTGACCGGGTAACGGTTCAGTAACCGTAAATCCCAAAACTATAAGCAATTTCTATGCATATTACTGGGAAACCTTACTCAGGTCAATATTTTAATTTACTGTTGCTTAAAAACAATTCTAAAATATTTTTACTTCAGACAACCAAATAAGGCTACGTAAAATGAAATGTCACTGAACGAATGATTGAATGATTGAATAATTCGATCAATTTTGACACTATCCTGCGGTACTAAGTGGTCTATGGTTAGTCGAGGATTTGTAATAAAAATTTAAGAACGATCATTATTTCGTAATAATCATGAACTTGCTAGTTTAGGATTAAAACCGGTACCAGAGCAGTTTTTTGTAATAAGAGGGGTTTGTTTCGATATCTACTCTACTCACCAGTTCTAAATGTCATGTCCTCTCCATCGAAGAGGAGTAACCGTTCAACCAACAGCTTTTCATGTGTGAGACCCACGATAAGTTTAATAGCTTCTAAAGCTTGAAGGCAACCTGCATAGGAATTAGAACAGCTTTTGTCAATATACAGAAATATTTTTACATACAGTTTGATCGCGGTTATTTGACATGTGGCAAAAGGAAAGAACGCCCTGTTGGTCTATTGGTTTAAGCACCGGGCCGTGATCTCGGGGTGCTAGGTTCGATTCCTTGGTCGAGCACAAAATGTGTTTCGAATTTTTCGAACACAGCTCGGGTTTGTAATCACCAATCCGCATTTGGCTAGCGAGGTGATTAAACCTAATCCCATCATAGTAGCGATGACTTGATTTCTATGATGGAGGCCTTTGCCCTGCAGTGGGACAGTTATAGGTTGATTAAAAAAAAAAAGGAAAGAACTACAGTGCGACCAGGACCAAAGGGCACTGCAGTGACATTGACAGGAGGGCGTTATACAGCGATTTTTCTATGGGAAAATGGCAAAATAGCATTAGTTCCGACTTTTGCCACGTGCCAAATAACGATAGGCCACATGTTACATTGAACATGACTATGATATTTTGACATTTAACATGAAATTTTGACATTTCATCATTGAAAAAAAAACGTTTTACAACGCTTCCTGTCAATGACTCGGATCTTGGTCGGTCTGTACAACTAGCGACCTGTCCCAGCTTCTGACAGGTTCGCATTTTTTGTAAAAGTTAAATTTGGAGGTAGGGGGTCTTGCAAAACGTTACTTTGCGTTACGTTACAAGGGCGAAAAGGGGGGAGGGGCTTTATTTAAACAATGCGTTACGTACTTTTTTTAATTTTAGTAAATAACTAGGGAAATATAATCCTTCAAAATTATATTAAATACACATGATCTATTTTCTTTGTACAAATATCCGCACAAAGCGATTCGCTTCCACATTTATAATGCTAAGGAATGGAAATCCATGCCGAGGTCTGTTTTCCCTGACCACTATAATCTGGATATCTTTAAGGCAAGAGTGAACAGGCATCATTTAGGCAAACGCGTATCATCCTAGACTTCATCGTCGCTTTCCATCAGGTGCGATTGTGGTCAGGCGTTAGCCTATTGACCAATCAAAAAATCGTCTATTTTATAACTGCTTTAAACGCAATTAATACAATAACATAACTTATAATTGTGACTATAATGGCCACTTATATGTTACGTCCTTCCACTTTTCCTTCCATAATTATTTTGATGAACATGTCATGCCGCACCAAGAGCCCAATTCTCGTGCTTGTGATATTTTGAGAACGTGGCGGATATCACCGGAAAACCATACAAAAAAACCATGTTTTAGTGATATATGTCGTATGTAAAGGAATGCACGAGCACGAGAATTGGGCTCCAGGAGCCCAATTCTCGTGCTCGTGATATTTATTTTCGACATATATCACTAAAACACAGTTTTTTTGTATGGTTTTCAGGCCATATATATTTTCAGGCCAGGCCAGGATATCCGCCATGTTTTCAAAATATCACGAGCACGAGAATTGGGCTCCAGGTGCCCCATCATATTTCCCCTCCTGATATCTATAGTTTCGAGCAAAGACCGCTTCTCCCCTACCAAGAAAAAAGAAGAAGAAGAGGAAGAGGAAGACCAAGAAGGAATTACGTCCAACAACTTAAGGAAAAGGCAAATGTCATGTCGTACAAGGAATTGAAGTTGCTGGCAGAGTCGAGAGAAGAATGGAAACTACTCCACTTGCTCTTAAATTAGAGAGAGAGATATGTTACGTCACAAGGGAGGGGAGGGGGGTGTAGAGGAAAACGTCCCTGAAAAAAATCCCTGACAGAATAAAAATGCTCCCTACTAATAAATTTAAAACTTTTTTGCGTCATTGGTTATTAGAACAGTCGTTTTATTCAGTTGATGAGTTTCTTACTGTTCTTACTTATAACAGTAAAAAATCCTAACTGTAATCGATACATAAAATTCCAATGCCTACACATTCTCTAGTATTAAGAAAAATAGTCTGTTTGTATATAGTTTGACATTAGTTTAAACTGGTAATTTATATTTCTTAAATTATTAATCACTATGATTAACTATTAAATAGGCATAAGTACGATAATATTTTCTGTTTACCACCTACTTTATGTAACCACCCTGTTTATAGCGAATAAATTATTTGATATTTGAACGTTACGGTGCGTTACCTTGGAGGGAAGAAGGTTCTAAAATCTTCTAAAATGGCGTTACGTAATATTTAAACACTTTGGTTGATGGAATTTGTTTTTTGTGCAATGTCATGTACCTATGACTCCTGGGACCGGTCCAGCGACGCCATTGGCGGGTTACGGTGCGTTACCTTGGAGGGAGGGAGGTTTTAAAATCTTCAAAAATAGCGTTACTTAATATTTGAACACTTTGGTTGATGGAGTTGGTTTTTTGTGCAATGTTATATGTACCTATGACTCCTGGGACCGGTCCAGCGACGCCATTGGCGGGTTACGGTGCGTTACCTTGCAGGGAGGGAGGTTTTAAAATCTTCAAAAATAGCGTTACGTAATATTTGAACACTTTGGTTGATGGAGTTCGTTTTTTGTGCAATGTTATATGTACCTATGACTCCTGGGACCGGTCCAGCGACGCCATTGGCGGAGCAGCTGCCGACCGTCTCCGCGGGGGGAGGGGTGGGGAACACGCAACGGTAGCACGGGCCTATGTATGACTGCTCCTGTATATAAAAGACATTTTAATTGCGGGACAGCCAAGCTTCGAAATGGGCCGGCTCGACCGGTATCACGGCCTCACAGAAAACCGGCGTGAGCAGCACTGTGCTGCGTGAGCGAGGGTACCGGAGGCCCAATCAGGGGGATTTGGCCAATATCTTCAATTTTAAAATGTAAATAAAAACAGCCTCAAGTAGCTGTCAATTTGACAGTCAATAAATTAAATTTGCATTAAGTTTTGCTTAAAAATACCATAGAGTCAGCGAAATAAATAAAATATGGCCTATGAATAAATTATTGCTAAAACAATATTATGAAAGATCAGAATTTATTTTTCATCTGATAATAAATAATAATAATATCCTCCAACCGATATCGGCTAAGGGGCCAATCTCAACGATCAGCTACTTACGCAGGATATATTTGCTCAAGTGTATGCGCAAACACAAGTGCACTCTCTATTCCCTTACCCTCATATTCCGATGGGACACTACTGTGACACGACCGGAGAGGAATCGGGCGCAGGACCAACAGCTTAACGTGCTTTCCGTGGCACGGGGGTACAAGACCGCCAACATCCAGACTCCGGGCTGCTACTAAGAATTTCTTACCGAAAATTTAGGTACAAATTTTTTGCCCGACCCGGGGATCGAACCCGGGACCTCTTGCGCAGCCGTCAAATGCTCAAGTGTATGTATGGTTTGTGCTTTCCGAGGTCCATGCCTCCCCCATGCATGTTGCATGCCATGCATGTTGGTGGTCTTGTACCCCCATGGGTACAAGACCACCAACTTCCAGATTCCAGGCTGAGACTGAGAATTTTTTAACAGAAAACCTCAGGTACAAATTTTGTCCCGACTCGGGGATCGAACCCGGGACCTCTTGAGCAGCCGTCAAGTGCTCAAGTGTATGTATGGTTTGACGTGCTTTCCGAGGCATGGGGGTACAAAACCGCCAATTTCCAGATTCCAGGCTGACACTGAGAATTTCTTAACAGAAAACCTCAGCTACAAATTTTATACCGACCCAGGGATCGAACCCGGGACCCGAAGCGCAGCCGTCGCTTTCAAGTGCGACGCACTACCCACTGCGCCAACGCGGCAGTAAAATTTCATAATTTTATCTGATAAAAGTTCAATATGTAACATTCGTCTTCTAATTTTAATTCATTTCAGACCAGGGGCACAATTCTTATGCCACTCGAACTTTTTCCGTGTGGTAGTTCGTATACCAATGTTCCGATTCTACTGTAAAAGTTCGAATGGTATGCATAAACTCTATTCTCAGCACCACGTACTGTTCAAAGCCTTGGTATAAAGTTAAATAAGGATTCTGGCGGTAGGACTAAAAGGCTCCGCGTGGGCTGATGTAATTCAAAGGTTTTTAAATTAATTTCTAGTGGTTTTTAGTGAACAAATTCGTGCAGTGAAGTGTTCCTAATAATAAGAATCATTGAATTGTATCGTTTTTAACACTGCTATTGTGTGTCGAGTGAGTTGTCACGGACAACTTGCTCGGACCAAATAGTCTTAAAACCCGCGATTGTGTTTAGAGTGTTTCGGCAGAATCCGTAGGTCGATAAAACGTAAAACACCGGCGTTTTATTGAGTGACTGTGATTTTGACTGGCTTCGACTGTTGACAAAGAATAAGTACTCTCAATAAGTTACTTGACACGGGCAAGATATCTTCGGGCTTTTTTAAAGATTAAAAAAAAAGAAAAAAAAATTGACTTAATTTTACACTAAAAATATACCATTGTACATACCTTTTCTTTACTATTCTTCGCCCCTCTATAACCATAGACAGTCAATTGGCCCTCCATTTTCAGCGCACTCCCAGATATAAGAGGTAGCTAAAAGAAAAAAAAACAAAAATAGGATTAACGAATATACTAGGGATGGTCCTTTTAAGTGTCATCATAATCAAACCACTCCTTTCCCAGTTGCGTCCAAAGCTGTCGCTTTAGAACCGGATTTTGGGAAGTCTGGTTACAAGGTTACAATGAAGCAACAGACTTAAAAGTTCAATTCGGATATGTGTATCTCTGGATTTTACAAATCAATGTGCATATTTCTACCATTAGGTTAGCGGTGAGGGAAAACACCGCGAAGAAACCTGCACGTCTCGCATAGTTACTCAAAATTATGGATTATTAATGGAGGGTAAATCCCAAAGCCTCGCTCACCGACGTAGAGTGACCTGTCTATCCGTTTTTATAGGATGCATTTTGGAGAGTGTTCGAATGAGCTTCACGACCTGATACCACCTTCTCCTTTCTACCACCGGACATTGCGGAAGACGACAGGAATCCACCCTTACACTGTGCAAGTTCCTCCAGCTCGTACTAAGCGTTTCGCTTCCTCTTTCTTGGTACGACCTGCTAAGGAATGGAACAACTTGCCGGCTTCTGTATTCCCAGAGAGCTACAATAGGGAATTCTCCTATTTTTTCAAATATTTTTTATAATGCTCATATATATCAGATAATCAAGCATTATTTTTATTTCTGCAAAATATGCCTGCTAAATGTTATAAAAAAATTATCAAAAATTTGACGTGAAATATACGCGCTAAAACACCGACCGCCATGATGGTGACGGCCTATGACGTCACTATAACTAAATCAAAGGGCATTGAACTAAAATTGAGAAATGTCAAAATTTCGATGAACGTTGTAGGTAAGTAAACAAAGATGTTTTAGTATAATGACGTCACATCATGGCGGTCGGCGTTTGAAATCACGTGACATACAGATACTAAAACCTCAATTTTGATTTTGAAAAATAAAATTTACCTTAGGATTTCATGGGAAAATAACGTTATATTTGCATTTCCCGTGATGAAAACTATACAGTAATATAATTTCATAATTTATTGTTGATAGATGAAAATGGCCTATTTGGGTGTCTTTAAGTCCAGAGTGAATAGGCTTCTTCTGGGTAAGCACGCTACATCTTAGACCTTATTGTCACTTTCCATCAGGTGAAATGAGGTCAAGAAATTTTATCATTTAAGCTTTAAAATACCTAGTTCAGTATTAAAAGGCCCCCGCCGACACCCTTCAGTCAATCTCAATCGCTTACCATCAGGCGATCCGTCTGCTCGTCTGCCATCTATCTCATTAACAAATGTTTTTGAGTTTACCTTAGTCAGAGCACACAGGTCGTTTAGCAAGTACCGAGTGGGTACGTTGTCTGTACAGTCCAACACGACGTCGTACTGAGTCGCGATCTCCAAGGCATTCGACGAGTCCAACTGTACGTTGTATGGGACCACCTTTATGTGAGAGTTTATACTGTGAAAAATAAATACAATATTACTAGACTGCGCCCGCGTCGTTACTCACCCAGTTTTAGTATTTAATACAAAAGTCTTCATTCGAACTTCAAACCCGTGCAACTACCCATTACTATTAAATGTCCTTTACCCGAAGGTTAAAGTATGGCCGTGTGGTCCCCAGCAGAGTAGAATAGGCCACCCTCACTCTTACCGAGGTGTCGTAAAACGCGACTAAGGTAAAGCTGCTGGCATAATCATCAGCACCCAGAGAAGGAAAACTCTGCATTTAGTTCAAAACCCTCGCCAACCCGTCTGCCAAGCGTGGTGAGTATGGCAATTACCCCTCATGTGATTGAGGGAGGCCCGTGCCCCAGCAGTGGGGACTTAAATGGGCTGACGACGATGAAAGTAAGAAACTTAAAATTGATGTTTGCGCACGGGTTTTGAATAAAATGTGACTTTTGAACTTTCAACCCCTAAGGGGTAGATAGATAGATATACTTTATTGCACAAAATACATAACTTAAGTACTAGGCATTACTAGGCATTTGACGACCCGATTGGAACAGTGGTAGTGAACGCTGCCTCTGATACAAGGGTTGCGGGTTCGATCCCCGCACAGTACAAACATTTGTGTGCATGAACATGTTTGTTTGTATTGGTCTGAGTGTTTGCTATGTATTGTAAGTATGTATTTACAAAAGAAAAGTATTATATGTATATATTTGTAATCCCACTGTTGATCTGGTATCCGTAACACAGGTGCTTGAGCTACCTATCTCGGAGTCAGATCAATGTATGTGATGTTGTGAAATATTTATTTATTTATTATAGAAATTTTGTCTACAATTTCGGCGGTCTTATCGCTGAAAGCGATTTACCAGACAACCTTCAGGTCATCATCAACATCATCATCATCAGCCCATTTAAGTCCCCACTGCTGGGGCACGGGCCCCCTCAATCACATGAGGGGTAATTGCCATACTCACCACGCTTGGCAGACGGGTTGGCGAGGGTTTTGATATAAATGCAGTTTTCCTTCTCTGGGTGCTGATGATCATGCCAGCAGCTTTACCTTAGTCGCCTTTTACGACACCTCGGTAAGAGTGAGGGTGGCCTATTCTACTCTGCCGGGGACCACACGGCATTCTTACTTTACTAATTAGCAAATTCCCATACTTAAATTCACCCCCTCAAAGGGAAAGCTTCCAAATTATACGTAATTATATATTTTAATTTAAAATATACGAATACATAGAAATATTCACTTTCCTAACATCAAAGATGACGAATTTTCATACAAATTTCAAACCCCTTTTCACCCCCTTAAGGGTTGAATTTCCAAAAATTTTAAAACAACTTGTATTTGGTTAAGAGAATGAATTTAAATGGCTTATATTACCCCTATATTGCATTTCACTCCGTATTTTACCCCCCTTTAAGGGTGATTTTCGAAATCACCCTTAATGGGTGGTGGGGGGTGATTGGGTTACTTTTTACTTCAAGTTATTCAAGTTCAGTCTCCATACAATTTTTCATATTCGTAACATCAAAGATGGTGGACTTTCATAAAATCTTATCAGCTTCGCTCGCGTTAGATAGAGATAAAATGTCCTATATCAATCTCCATTCCATTGGCAAGCGTGGTTAATAAGCCTAATCCGATCATAGTAGCGATAATATGATTTTTTTGGCTACAGCAATCTTTTGCAAATTATTCTTAAGGTGACGGGTAGGGCACATTAGCGACGCCAATCGATTTTAATTGTTAGTTACTAAACCGGATCTATTTTAACCAATTTCGGGGTTACAACCTCTCGGCAAACACTTATACTATTTTTTAAATAAACAAATGCGGACCCAACATTTGTACGGGAAAAATTGATTCACGCTAAAAGTGGCCGCTTTTGGCGGTAATCAATTTTTAAGCGTACAAAAACGGACCCATAATTTGTGCATGGTTAATTAATAAATAGGGTATAAGTGTTTGCCGAGAGGTTGTAACCACGAAATTGTTAAAATAGATCCGGTTTAGTAGCTAACAATTGAAAACGAATGGTGTCGCTAGTTAGGCGGGCGTCCCTGTCCGGGGGGTGACGTGGTGAAAGGCTCAGAGCTTTGGCCCCATGTCACTCGCCCACTCATGGACAGATGAGGGAGAGTCCCAGGAGTTTTAGTCGGTATGCCTCTGGCCGGCTTCTCGTTAGGAGAAGCCGTCGCCAGAGGAGAGTCCGACATAACCCATGCGTTTACAGACGGATGGGTATACGTAACGCATTTCTCCTGGGTCAACAAAAAAAAAATGGTGTCGCTAGTTAGGGCTACCCGTCGCCTTAAATATTTTTTCGACAGTCCCACCCGAAGACTGTCGAAATTTTTTTCAGTGCATTATTTACTATAATAGTGATAATTTAATTTCTATGATGGAGGCCTTTGCCCTGCAGTGTGGACAGTATATAGGCTGATACTTTCATTTTAAACGCCCCTAGCCACAGGGTACGAGTATTATGTACCTCCTCAAGCTTTGGGCAGCCGATTCAGCCTTGCTGACATTCTCGTCACTCTCCGCGTGAAGAACCTGTCGGTGTATGTTCGTGAGATCCACTGAATCATAGTCTACAATGCCAATTTGTCCTGGAAGAGAATAGAACATTTTATAAGTATAAAAAAGATACCTTCACACGGCAGTCATGTAACTTATATAAATAAATAATAAATAAATATTTCACAACATCACATACATTGATCTTACTCCGAGATAGGTAGCTCAAGCACCTGTGTTACAGATATCAGAATCAACAGTGGGATTACAAATATATACATATAATACTTTTCTTTTGTAAATATATACTTATAATCCTCCAAGCCTCCTCCAAGGACTTCCACTTGTTCCTGTCTTTTGCAGTTCGGGTCCATTCTGGACGGGCGACTTTTTTAAGGTCAAAAGGAAAGACAAAATAAGATTAAACAAAATTAAAAAGTAACTAAGTTTAAAAATGTGAATAAAGTATGCAAAATACTGAAATGGAAATGGTCAGGGCATATGCTGAGAGCGGAAAATGAGAAATGGACTAAAATAAAAACAGAGTGGTACCCCAGGGATGGGAAAAGAAGTAAGGGGCGACAATGTAAACGCTGGGAAGATGAGCTTTATATCATATATAACATACCTATACCCGCTCCGGCTAAGTATACAGCAGCTGGGCACCCTAGGCCTCCAGCTCCGACAACCAAAACTTTGGCAGCACAGAGTTTCTCTTGGCCGGCAACGCCAATGTCTGGCAGTAGAATTTGTCTGCTGTACCTGAAAAAATGTTTATCTGAACTTGAGAATCTATATATCTATCTATACCATTTGACCACCTATTTGGTTATATCAGTGGTATATCAGTGGTAGTGAACGCTGCCTCTGGTGTAAGGGTTGCGGGTTCAATCCCTGCACAGTACAAACATTTGTGTGCATGAACATGTCTGTTTGTATTGGTCTCGTATGTATTATAAGTATATATTTACAAAAAAAAAATATAGGTATATGTATTTGTGATTCTGCTATTGGTTCTGATATCCATAACACAGGTGCTTGAGCTACCTATCTCGGAGTCATCAGTGAAACATTCAATATTTATAAGGAGGTTTATCCTATAGACAGCGGGAATCCGAGAACACGAAATGCTTGCACAAGGTAATCGTTACCTAGTGAGGGTGGGCGACCCATCACGTACAATGGACCGAAAGAGAGTCTAAGTGCGGAAAAGGGAGTCCACATTACATTTACATTAACGAGGGTGGGCGACTGGTACTTTTTTTATAAAGAGATAATTCTAGAGACAGTGACAAGGCTTAAAGGTAAACCAAAAAGATAATATACTTGTGCGATGTAATTAATACTCAGATATATAGCTTAATTTTAACCTTGGTAGAACCATGCTTCGGCATGAATGGCATAAGATAAGATAAGATAAGATAAGAAATCATTTATTCGACACTTAACATGGACATTTACAGAGGAAATATCTTAAAAGCTAAGTGCCGAAACGGTCCCTACTCAGCATTCAGCTATGGCCTGAGCCATAGCGCTGATTTTCAGTAAAGACCGAATCGCGTGTGTGTGTGTGTGTGTGTGTGTGCGTGTGTGTGTTTGTTCACTGACTGCCTGATTGTTTAAGAAGAATATATTTTTTGAAATTTGCTTTAAAAGTGTGAATTGCATAACAGGATAATTAAAAAGCACAGAAAACCACCATGAAGCAGTGCATGCATTATGTTTCGCTGCGTGAGTAAGGGTACCGGAGGCCCAATCCAGGGGAAGGGGGGTTAAAAGGTAAGCAGTGCATTTGTGACACCACTGGTGTTGCAGGTGTCCATGGGCGGCGGTGATCGCTTACCATTGATGATCTGTCGGCTCGTCTGCCACCTATAACATAAAAATATATATTTATATTAAGATATAAATAGTGTAGCTAACACAACCTTCACATCTTTAAGGCTCGGGTCAAAGCACACTTCCTTGAAAACTGAAACCCTCTCCCCAACTGATCCTTTTTTATTAACTTCACCTGTCTTCCTTTCCTGTCATTGACGCTCGTGGTCGTTAGTCCTCTCCCAGATCCATCCTTATATTGTAGGTATAAAATATATCTTCTCTATTACAACCTTATAGTAGTATATTTTATATAATTTGTGTAGGTTATATTGTATTATAGTAAGTTAACATTCGTATATATTAGTGTATGATAACGTGTTTATTTATTTATTTACTAGCTGACCCGGCAAACGTTGTTTTGCCATATAAATAAAAGGGTTGATCGTAGAAGGGTGAAAATTGAGGATTGTATGTATTTTTGTATGTTGTATCATAAAAAAAGAGAAATTAAAAATTTTGTCTAAAAAATAAAAATAAAAATTTAGGGGTGGACTACCCCTAACATTTAGGGGGATGAAAAATAGATGTTGGCCGATTCTCATAGATACCGGATAAGCACAAAAAATTTCATCAAAATCGGTCAAGCCGTTTCGGAGGAGTATGGCAACGAAAACTGTGACACGAGAATTTTATATATTAGACTATCTAGATATATGTATTTATACTATAAATTTACTCAATCAATATTCAAAATCAAAAGGATTGCACCACCCTCCCCTCTTCTATCTAATGTCCTTTACCTGAAGGTTGTCTGGTAGAGATCGCTCCCAGCGATAAGACCGCCTAAATTGTACATTGTATCTCTGTATACCTAGCTTTTAAGTTTTGTATGTTGTGCAATAAAGAGTATCTATCTATCTACCATCTTTTATTATTTTTTTATGATGGGTTTACTTCACACTAAACCCTATATAAATATAGATGTAGTGGATGTCCTTACCCTGGTTTTAAGCTACCCCTCCTCCGAATTTCAGCCAAATCGGTCCAACCATTCTTCATTGATAAATAGTGTACAAGACTTTCTTTTATAAATACAGAAAATGAAACTTACCTCTCTATCGCCCATCTTGGTAGTCGGTCACCAAATTTGGCTATGGCAGCAGCACTGGCACCACATTGTGCAAAATTTGCGTTTGAATTCCTTAAATTTACTTGTTGCTGAAATATGTAATTAAACAGATATCTACAGTCAGTTTATACGTTCGTTTCTCATCCATTTGTAACCTAAGCCATTAATTTCAAGGACAATCTACTCGAAAACATTCTAAAGATCTTTTGAGTGATAATTTTTATGGTAATTACGAAGGTTTTTCAATAGAAATAATGTTTTAAAACACAATACGCACCAATGCTACTTCTCTCCGAATTTCGTACAGTTTGGATTCTTTTTCTATTAATAACATACGTAGATCGGCAATTTCTTTTTCTAGACTAGCTACTAAATCCATATTTACGTAATTATTTATCTTCGATAGTATTTTTTTAATTTTAAAACTCTTAGGTACTAAATCTTACTGCTGCGACGAAACGTCAAACAAACGTCAATCAATCAACAAGACTGAACGTGTTCTTGTAAAAAGATACATTGAAATAGTATCTGTTTGCAGTAATTGCTTTTAATAGCCTATTGAAAATCAAAAACGATTACAATTTCGTGCTAAGATAACAAACATGATACGAAAGATTGATTATGGAACACGACTTTGTTTTGCTCATTTGACATTTGAAGTGATGTTCCCGGGTATGTAGTTTTTATCGTTAAATAGATTTTCATCAGTTCTGTACCAAAACGCGTTCGGATTGTTCTAAAAAATATAATTTTTAAATTGTATTTTTGAAAATAATTGTTGTGCTGTTTGTTATAAAATCATGCATTCTTTATTGCTCTACACTCCACAAAACAAAAAGTAGGTACTGTTTTATTATTCTATTGTGGTGTTAACTGTTGTTATTTTTTTGTAAATGCAACATGTACATGTTTTAATTTTAAAACTACTGGAAGATTCATAGGGTAAGGTAAGAATACACGCCAAAAACGGGAAATAATACGGATTTTCATTAAATATATAAAATACGTTATGAACACAAAAAACTTTTTGTTATTTGCCAATCCTTGAGTGTTCCATTAGTTTTTCGATTGACCTAACTGAAATGATGATTTAAAAATTGCACATTTGGTTATGGAACAATAAAAACAGTATTTTTCATTTTGTAGGGCTATAAAGAAAGCATGTTTGTTTGTATGAAAATAATGGTTAAGCCCTAGTTTTTCTTTTCACTAGTTTGACAATTTAAGTATCTACAGACAGCCACACATCTGGTTTCCAGAATCTTTTAATTTCCTCAAAGTTGATATAGAACCAAACATGTTTAACATTAAGGTGAGAATCAACTGAAAAAAAATAAAAATACTGAATACATATTTATTTATTTATTCACAAACTTATTCTATCTTTACAGGGTAATCACCTAATGCGATAGAATAAAATAAAATACTATTTTCTATGACTATGGAGTACAATATTATCTAATTTAGTTACAGCTACTTGATATATACTTATTATATACTTGATATATATTGATATATTATTGATTTGTGGCTGTCCGTACATACTACATAGATAGAGATAAAAAAACTAGTTAACTAAGTAGCACTTTTTTCATTATGTAGGTTTGCCAAGTGATAGCAGGCGGCCAGACGGATCACATAATGGTAAGCGATTGCGATGGATACACATACCGCCGCACATGTTTAGACTCAAATCACGGTATTCCTGATAAACAGGCTGTTGAAGAGGCCCTAGAAGAGTAACTATAAAATTGATTGCTATAACTTTAATAAAATAATTTACTGTAATCAGCCTACTTATATACTGTCCCACTGCAGGGCAAAGACCTCCATCATAAAAATAAAGTCGTCGCTACTATGATGGGATAAGGCTTAATCACCACGCTTGCCAAATGCGGATTGGGGATCACAAACCCGAGATATGTTCGAAAAATTCATACTTTTGGCTCGACCCGGGAATCGAACCCAGGACCCCGAGATCACGGTCCGGTACTTAAACCACTAGACCAACAGGGCGTACAATTTAAACTCTCAGTATTCTGACTCTCAATTAATAATTTTATTTGAATACACTTTTTTATTCTAATAATTACATAAACATATTTTATTAGTAATAATAATAATCTAAAAATAGTCTAGGGATTATATCAGTGTAAAGGAATAGTATACCTACATACTAACTGGTTACACAATATCTTGCAGGCCCATATGAAGTCCAGAACATAATAATATTATAAAAATAAGAATACCTACTTGAAACTTGTTTGTTTCAAGTAGGTACAGACAGTCACACATGAATGTATACAAATTTGTCAAATTTCTTCAATAGACTCTCGCCTTTATGTCAGTAAAATTTGGTTCAAAATCAAATTAAGTTTGACAGATTGTAGTTACCGCAGGTCTATCTGTACTTAACGCTTAATGCGCGTTTATAATAACGCGTTTTTTTTGGGATTCGCCGGGTAGGGCTAAAACAAGCCGCATGGGCTGATGCAATTCAAAGGTTTTAAATTAATGTCTAGTGGTTTTTAGTGAACAAAATTTAATGTGTTGTTTATTTGTGCAGTGAAGTGCCGCAAAGTGATCCTAATAATAAGAATCGTTGTTGTATCGTCCTTTTTAACACTGCTATTGTGTGTCAAGTGTTGTCTTGTGACAACTTGCTTGGACCTAATAGAGTCTTAAAACCCGCGATTGCTTTTAGAGTGATATCCGCTGAATCCGTAGGTCGATAAAACGTAAAACACCGGCGTTTTATTGAGTGACTGTGACTTTGACTGACTTCGACTGTTGACTACCTACCTATTCTCAATAAGTTACTTGATATTGGCGAGTTATCTTTGGGTAAGCCATAATAAAAAAAAAGAATTGGTTTTAGAAATTACAAAAAAAAAATGTATTTTTTTCTGATTACATAAAACAGTTCTACTTATTATTTAATTCCATCAATCTCCCAATTAATAAAGTTTGTGTTGTCTAAATGTGCATGTCAGTGATTGTTTTGTTTGTTGTAGGTGGTGTTTAAAATAATAACCGTAATTCAATTATTTAAGGTGACGGGTAGGGCACACTAGCGACGTCAATCGATTTTAATTTTTAGCTACTAAACCGTATGTATCTTAAACATTTCGGAGTTACAACCTCTCGGCAAACACTTATACTATTTATTAAATAACAGTGAATAAATGTTGGGTCGGTTTTTGTACGCGAAAAATTGATTCACGCCAAAAGTGGCCGCTTTTGCATGGTTATTTAATAAATAGTATAAGCGTTTGCCGAGAGGTTGTAACCCCGAAATTGTTTAAAATAGATCCGGTTTAGTAGTTAAAAAATAAAATCGCTTGTCGTCGCTAGTGTGCCCTACCCGTCACCTTAAATAACCATTCACAAATGTTGGGTCCGTTTTTGTACGCGAATAATTGATTCACACCAAAAGCGGCCATTCTGGCGGTAATCCAAAATTCGAGTGCAAAAGCAGACCAAATAGTTAACTATAAATTAAATAAATAGTATAGGTGTTTGCCGACAGGTTGTAGTCCTGAAATTGTTTAAAATAGATCCGGTTTAGTAGCTAAAAAATTAAAATCGATTGGCGTCGCTAGTGTGCCCTACCCGTCACCTTAAAAGAAAACATTGTAAGGATGTTGTTGTGATTTGATTTCAAATAGTTTCAGAATGTGTAACTGTGATCCTACCAAAAAAAATCTGTAAAAATCTAGCCAAGTCTCGATGGAGCTGATTGTTTATCTCTAAAAAGTAATGAAATCTAGACAAAGTCGTGCCAAGTCTAAGGTTTCTTACTGCGATTTCTTTATTATTTATAGTTAATGTTGTGTGACTTGGCCGTTGAAGGGTACACAAGGGTACAAAACGAGGGGCGCCATGACACCATTGCACATATTTCGACTCCTAACCACTGATCTAACATAAAATAAACGTACAGACAGACTTCTATCGATCAATGATTAGAAGTTCGTCTCTAAATTGTAACCCAGAAATTGTTTACAATAGATCCGGTTTAGTAGAAAAATTAAAATCGATTGGCATCGCTAGTGAGCCCTACCCGTCACCTTAAACGTATAAGACTGGCTTTAAGGTGACACCACGAAGAAACTAGCGCCACCAAGTAATTTATATTGTTTATGGCGAATAAGAGACATTTTGTTTTAAAATTAGCAATGAATACTTACTACTACAAAGGATTGCATGCCTCAAGTGGCAATGGGCAGGGCACATAGCGAGGAGAACAGACGGCCCTTGGGGCGGAAAGGTCCTCGGGTGGAGGCCACGTAGGTACAGGAAGTCGCAGCCGTGGCGCCACACACGAGCTGGACCGACGATCTAATGAAGCTCGCGGGAATCCATTGGATGCGGGCGGCGCATGACCGGTCTGTGTGGAGAACATTGGGGAGGCCTATATCTAGTAGTGGAAGTCTATTGGCTGAAATGATGATGATGAATGAATACTTTAAGGATAGTATCAACAATTTTTTGAGACAAACTTAATATGTAATAATTTCTTCCTATAAGTATGATTAACCATGATAATTGATAAAAGTGACCACTTTTTGCAATTATGGATATTATTGTTACTTGTAGGAAGAAATTATTACATAGGTAAATTATCACATGGGCCGGCTCGACCGCAGTGATACCACTGCTTCACAGAAGACCGGCGTGAAGCAGCGCCTGCGCTGTGTTTCGCCGTGTGAGTGAGGTTACCGGAGGCCCAATGGGGGGAAGGGGAAAAGGTTGGCAGCGCAATTGTGACTCCACTGGTGTTGCGGGTGTCCATGGGCGGTGGAATTGCTTACCATCAGGTGATCCGTCTGCTCGTCTGCTACCTCTCATATAAAAAAAAAGGTGGCCACAAATACAATCAATATTTATCACATGACGACGCTAGTGTCGCCGCGGTGGTCGCCGTAAGGAATGGACCAGCTTTTCTACTATTTTTAATTTATAAAAAATCCCTCATTGCTGTTGTCCCTTTTAACAAATCATTGTGCATTTTATAGAATGCGAAAACATAATCTTGAACAATATTTAGATACAGACAGCACAAGCACACATAGCACAAGACACATCAAGTAACTACAATGTGTCAAATTTCTTGAATTGATATTGAACCAAACGCGTTTGATAGAGACGACCTGTTTGGATCAGTGGTAGTGAACGCTGCCTCTGGCGCAAGGGTTGCGAGTTAGATCCCCACAAATACAGACATTTGTGTGCATGAACATGTTTGTATGTATTGGGCTGCCTTGGTGGCGCAGTGGTTCGTGGGTCGCACTTAAAAGCGACGGCTGCGCAAGTGGTCCCTAGTTCGATCCCCGGTTCGGACTTTGTACCTAAGTTTTCGGTAAGAAATGCTTAGTGTCAGTCCGGAATCTGGAAGTTGGCGGTCTTGTACCCCCGTGCCTCAGAAAGCACGTTAAGCCGTTGGTCCTGGCCCAATCCCTCTCCGGTCGTGTCACGCTGGTGTCCAGTCGGAATACGAGTGCAAGGGAATAGAGATTGCACTTGTGTTTGCGCACACACTTGAGCACTATAATATATCCTGCGTACGTGGCTGATCTTTGAGATTGGCCGCCGTAGCCGTAATCGGTTTGAGGATATAATATCTGTGATATGATGTATTGGGCTTTGTGTTTTCTATGTATTATAAGTACAATGTATTTACAAAAGAAAAGTATTTGTAATTCCGCTGTTGATTCTGATATCCATAATACAGGTGCTTGAGCTACCTATCTCGGAGTCAGATCAATGTATGTGATGTTGTGAAATATTTATTATTTATTTATTTGTAATTCCGCTGTTGGTTCTGATATCAGTAACACAGGTGCTTGAGCTACCTATCTCGGAGTCAGATCAATGTATGTGATGTTTTGAAATATAATAAAATAATAACTAGACCTTTGGCAACTGAACATAGAATATTAAAGTGCTAATCGATTGAAGAAATTTGACACATTTGTATATAATATATATATACCTTAGGTATAATATTTACTGTAGGATAGAACCCTCTGTGACAAAATTGTGCAGCATTTTACTGGTTCTAAAAGCCTTCATTCTCTCCATATTACAATCTTCCATCAAAACAGTAGGTTCAAGCGTTACAGGGTATTTCAATACGCTTCCCATTTCCATCGTCACTTTGCTTAGATCCAGCATCTAGTATAAGACGCCTTTGGATGTTTTTTTTCTCCGTATTACACTTTTTTCTCTAAGCCCAAACGATCTAAAATTTGTGGAATCACTACTCTTTTCTCATTCAAATCTGGGCCTTTAGTGTAGTTATGTTTTCCGGAGTCACTTGTAATACGACATTTTTTGGCGAAAGCCTTATTGTCTTTTGCAATAGCTTTGACGGGCATCACGGACATTATTTCTGGATCTGTCGTAGTTTTGATTAATTTAAATGTGTCATTATTAAACTTCGAATCGTTTTCATTGGGATTATTAACAGTTTTCTTCAACGTTGCAAGTTTATCTTTATTCTTCAATGGTAGTGATAATAAGTTTGGTCTTTCATATCTCACGTGGGACGGTACGGATGTTTGTAAACCAGCATTTATTAAAATATGTTTGATAGGTTGGTCTTGCGTAGTTTTTAATTTGATATCTTTACACTCCATCGCTTTTAAGAAGTCAGATACTAGATTATCATTCAATTTTGATTTAGAATCCATTGAAACTGGTTCGCGCTTAATACTAGTTTGTGGTAAGAGAAATGTGTCTCTTTTCTTTAGAAGCCCATTGTCGTTCACATATAACATCTGACTCGGGCTTGCAATATTGTGTACGTATTTTATGTTATCTTTTTTTACTACATTAGCATCGTAACTGGTATTATTTTGTAAGTTTGGCGTTTTCAAAACACGTGCATTACTAGCAACTTCTGTTGCAATAGACCTCTTTAGGCTACCTAGACTCCTGTCAAGAAGTTCATCTATTAATTCCTCATGTTCAGCCGCATCGAAATCGAAATTAGAGATACTATTGTTAGTCCCACTTCGCTGCTCTTGAAGTCCCAAGTTACCGAACATTTGATCCCATTCCGTTTGATGATTCCTGGTATCCTTTTTATCAGCGAATGTTTCTTGAGTACATTTTGACGTCTTCTTTGAGTTCAATTTGCGTAGAAATTCTTCATAATCTATATTTGTTGATTGACTGTTCGATACTGCCTTTTCTGTAGGTTTCGACACAAGTTCTGGAGTGACATAAATGTTTTGGAACAAGTCAATCATACTAAAACCGTCGTCTTCCTCCTGCGTTGAGCTCGTTGGTCTTGATACACTCACTTCATTCTTGACTTGAGAAGAATCTTCCAGATCTATTAGTAAAATATCTTCGTTACATTGAGTTACTTTGATAGGTTCTAAAACTTCATACAAGTTGAAATTTTTAATGAGGTTTGGTGGTAAGCCATTTTTGGAATTAGACCCGTCGTAATTTGTAGCTCGATCATACGACATTTTAATACCTGAAACCAGAACCAAAATGATATAAATAGACAATTTTCTAACCTTCGTAATCATCTTAACCACAATTAAACACAAATAGACATTTATCAATTAAAATATGACTTTTATTCTATTTACAAAAATACGTTTGGTAAGTATTTATATTAGTCTGCCTCGGTGGCGCAGTGGTTGGTGGGTCGCACTTTAAAGCGACAGCTGCGCAAGAGGTTCCGGATTCGATCCACGGGTCGGGCCAAAAATTTGTACCTAAGTTTTCGGTAAGAAATTCTTAGTGGCAGACCGGAGCCTGTAAGTTGGCGGTCTTGTGCCCCCGTGCCTCGGAAAGCACATTAAGCTATTGGTCCTACGCCCGATCCCTCTCCGGCCGTGTCACAGTAGTGTCCATTGGAATATGAGGATAAGGGAATAGAGAGTGCTTTTGTGTTTGCGCACACACTTGAGCACTATAATTAACCCTGCGTACGTGGCTGATCCTTGAGATTGATCGCCGTAGCCGTAATCGGTTGGAGGATATTATTAAATTACTCTTTAAATACGCAATGAAATAATAAGTTCATAATATATTATCTCTCATAATAAATTTAAAAATAGTAAAGTACTATTTCAATATCACTATTTAACACCCACTATTAAAATATATAAAGAAACAAAATTACTTAATCTAGCCCAAACGTATAAATACAATACATGCATTTTTATAAGAAAAATTCTCACAGAGGATACTCACTCTCAAATAACATTCACGAGAAAAATTGATTACCATAAACGCATGACAAGACAGGCTAATAACCTATGTTTGAAAAAACATAGAACAAACTATGGGAAAAAGAGTATTCTTTACGAGGGAGTACAACAATACAACAAATTACCTAAAGATATTAAGGAAGCTAAATCCCTGTTCACATTTAAAAAATTGCTAAAAAGCCACTTTTTGAAGGACTTTTCATAATGTAATACCTACCACTAATCTAATAATATATACCTACTCAACCTACACCTACTATAAAACAATTGCATAGAAATGGTACATATATATTATATATTAACATATACATATAGATGAAGGGCCATGTACTTAACAATATATACCTACACATATATCTACAACATACATTAATATATTCTAACTAAATATATAAGTACTATCAATTTATAAAAGCACAAATAAAAAATAAATAGTAGATTGATATAATTATAATAAGTAAATAAAATTACCTTTCACAAATTAAATATTATTGTAAGCAGATGAATACCTAAATATATATACAAATAAATGTACATACTACTACTACATACCTACAAACTAAATAAACACTACTTAAATTACACAAATAAATTAATTACTAAAGTACTAAAAAAAAAAAAAAAAAAATTAAATAGAATATGTACTTACCCATATTATATCCAACAATATATAATACTACTTATCTAATTATTATGTCATAAAACATTAAAACAATTTTAAAACCACAACAACAAAAACACATACAATAACAACAATCACAAAATCACATCACCAACACAATCAAACGATCAATGTGACATAGGCCTTAATAAACAACTCGCCACACTTACACACACTTGCCCGAAGTGGTAATGCATTGCTTTATTTTGTGCGAAGATTATTTTGTAACTACCCTATTTTTACTTGATTATTACCTGTCCTATTGTTAAGCATTTAATAGTAAATAAGTTTTGGTGTATCATTTATGATCATTGTTATGTAAGTACCCACTCACTGCGCCAATCGGCTAAATGTTTTTATTTAACTTGTATTTTCTCTGTAAGTGATTTGTTAATCTTTTGAGGAAATAAATATCTTAAACCAAAAAAAAAAAAAAATAGAATGTAATGGACAACATTTCAAATTTTTAACATGTCCATATTGTTTTTTTATATGAAAGTAGACATAAAATGAACAGACCCATATTTTTTCTTTTTTCAAAATTTGTCCATTTTCATGCATAAAATGATTATTGAAATTCTTTTTATTCTAAATAGACGTAAGCGCCAAATGACGTCATCGGACGGCTGAATACAGCGATATTCCTTTGCTTATCATTGTTTTAATAAAAAAAAGGTACTACTGTCAAAGGTAAATAATACTAGTGTCAACATTGTCAACGTCATTCATACATTCAACCTTGACAAGTTGTCTTTTTTTTTTGACAGTTTCATGTCATGAGGTTGGCATTACGTAAATTTAAAACTATAATGTGCTAAGCAAAGAAATATTTTACATTCTGCCGTCCGATGACGTCATCTTACGTTTTTTAGTTTTTAATTTTTTTCTCAGTAAATAAGCAATATAAAAAATGAATAAATATATATTCGAGCAGCGGAAAAGTAAACAAAGAATTGGTATTTTTTGTTTCAGAGCTTAGCAATTTTGAAATGTTGTCCATTGTGCATTTTTTTTTGTCTTTTATTATTTTAATTATTTTTTATATTAAAAAAACTTCTTAATTGATTAGCACAAATACAATTACCTGTTAGCACAATATTGTAACACAAGGATGAGGCTATTTATAACCTAGTTCAGGGGCAGATGTAAAAGTTATTATTTAGTTTTAAATTTTCATTGTTCCTATTGTTTGTAAGTGCAAATCATATGTAAAATTATGATTTTGGTTAAATAAAAGTATCATAATATATAATATAATAATATTGACCAGGAACAGGAAATTCGTATTGAGAGCGATGATAGCTCTGTGGATAAAAGAGATTGTAACGGCGAAATTGTTTAAAATAGATCCGGTTTATTAGCTAAAAATTAAAATCGATTGACGTCGCTAGGATGCCCTAACCGTCACCTTATGTGTGGCCCACTGGCGATCGCGATGACAAGGCAGCCTTATCTACTAAGCTAACATCGCTCCCTCTATACAAACTGGCCATTGACTGCTAAATTTGTCTTGTAGCTTATCAATTTCTAGAAACTCTTTTCTTCGTTTAAGGCGACACCGCGATGACATTAGTGCCGCCAAGTGATTTATATTGATTGTGGCGAGTAGGAGACTTTTTTTTAAAGTGAGCAACAAATATTTTAAGAAAATGCTTTACAATTTTTTGGGATACATCTTTTTAATTATTTCTTCCCACAAGTAAAAATAAACTCCATAATTGCTAAAAGTGTCTACTTTTAGCAATTATCAAGATTAATCTTACTTACCTACAGGAAGAAATGATTACATAACTTTGTCTCAAAAAATTGTTAATAGTAAATATTCATTTCTCACTTTTTAAAAAATGTATCTTATTCGCCATAATCAATATAAATCACTTGGCGGTGCTAGTATCGTCACAGTATCGCCTTAAGACGACGGAATGGCTACGGGTACCCCTAACTAGCGACGCCAATAGATTTAAATTGTTAGCTACTAAACCGGATCTATTATAAACAATTTCGGAGCTCCAGTCTAAGCAAACATTTATACAATTTATTTAAGGAATATGCACAATTTTTTCGTCTGTTCTTGCACATAAAATTAGATTAACGCCATAAGTGGCTATTTTGGCGGTAATTCAAATTTCGAGTAAAAAAGGAGATCAAAAAGTTAAGTATAAATATTAAATAAATAGTATAAGTACTTTCGGCTGCAGCTTCGAAATTGTTAAAAGATATACGGTTTAGTTGCTAACAATTGAAAGTGTGCCCTACCCGTCACCTTAAACAATTAACTTTAATATTTTAATTATAAAGAGAAGTTCCTCTTCAAAATGACTGCTGATTCTGATTCAGCGACTACTTTTCTTCGCTTATTTTGTCGATCTAACATGCTAAATGGACTTTATTCAGGATGAGGTTTGCGGGATGTAGGCTATGAAAAAATAATGGTGTATAGAAAGGACGTTCACCTCATGAACTGTATGTTTTAGATCCGAATCCAAGTAGGCACAATCCAAGTATTTGATTACGACATGAAAGTAAATTTTTAACATAAGTGTTGTAGCAGCAGTATGGACTTAAAACTTTATCAATGCTTTTAAAGATAAGAAAGAAAGAATAATGTTTATTCGATACCAAAATAAAAGAATACAGAAAATCAATATCTAAATTTGTAAAGCTACATTAAGATAACAGCACAATCATGTTAAAATAGGTACTGGATTAGTTGGATAGATAATATAAGGTATCATTATAATGCAGAAAAAAACAATTAAAACCCCTCGACGATTTCATTGGCCCAAGTTTTCACCCAATATCGGTAGGTCCGGAGGGTCAGTTTAGGAAACGGATTTGATAAACTCAGTCTGGGTATGCTAGGAAACGCTGTCAGTTACTTATAAATAAATAAAATAAAATTCATTTATTTCAACCATATATTATATTTTATATTTATTTATTCATTCAATTTAAAATAATATTAAAAAATAAAAATAAAATATAATTAAAATTAAAAGTAAATAATTAAAATAAGGTACTTAAATAACATTAGAAAAAATATTAGATGATAATTAAATAAAATTCAAATTTACATTAAATTCAAATTCAAATTCAAATAATTCTTTATTTGCATAGGCTTGTACACAGCAGTTACAAATCGTCATACATTTGAATGACTTAAAACTATTCATAAGTACTTATGTATAATTTACATGTTAATACATATATATGTTGATACATAAAATATACTAAAGAAATAAATAAACATAATGCGATTCTACCACCAGCTCGGAAAGTTGTTTCTGGTCGAGAAGATCCGGCAAGAAACTCGCCAGTTAACATTAACCTAATACAAGTTATGCTGAGACTGACTGAATAGTGTGAATTGTCTGCGCTTTTTTTATGATATAGGTGGCAGACGGGCCGACGGATCACCTGATGGTAAGCGATTACCGTCGCCCATGAACACCTGCAATACCAGTGTGTCACAAGTGCGCTGCTTACCTTTTAGCCCCCCTTATCCTTAACGTTCAATAAACCTTTGTTAGCTATCATTATCTTTTGTTTCTAACGTCAAAACTGCTTTATAACACATGGTGTCAAAACTGAAAAACTGAAAGTTTAACGTTAAAAACAAAAAATATATACAAGGTTTTCGAAAAAAGAATGAATACTATTTCAAAACACCGTTTTAGTTAAACCATGTCTTACATACATTTATAAGTAAGACCCTACATTCCTATGAACATTTATCTTATCTTTGTCATATCATGTACTGACTCCCATTTTCGGTTCTTGACACAATTTTGATAAAAAAATGAAATATTTTTTAATAACTACAATTTTATGTAATGGAATAATAAAAATAGTGAATAAATATTTACCTGTTGCTCACATAAAAAGTAAACTGGGCGGGTGCCCGTCCTGTCGACTTAATCCTACGAAAAAACAACAAACAAGACGCGTTTAAAATGACAGACAAATTAAAAATAATTGTGACCCAAATCAGTATTCTAAGAAATAACGCCGCGGCGCAACGCTGTTAAAATCATTGTTTTGTTTTATTTTAACAAAAGGGATACCATTGCATAAGTAATGAATAAATACAGTATTTTAATACTACTACTGACTGCATTTTTACAGAACTTTTAAAAGAGTTATTATTATTTGTTAAATTGTACAATTGGTGTCAATTTGATTACCCCCTGTAGTGGAAAAATGTGTCTCAGACATAAGGACGTTGCAAAGTCCAATAAGGGTAACTCCACGTGACGCTGCGTGGAATATTATCTAGATACGGACATAGGTCGCGTTCCGATATACGCTCTGAGCGCTGTCAGTCAGCGCGCTAACAGTCGTTCCGTTTTGACGTGAGCGCGTCTATAAAAGATTTCTTGACCTCATGCATGACGTCATTAAAGACGCCATCTTGCAATAACAGTGCTCACGCTCAGAGGCAATATTACTGTAAGCGCTGTCAAAAGTGACATTTCACAAATGGTCCAAGTTTTACAAAACAATAAAACTTGTCTTATTAAGCAAAGACGATGCACAGCATCTGGTGAGAATGCGTCTACTTCCGGTCAGTATTTTCCACCAATCACAGCAATTTCCGCTTGGATTAAATAGTAGTTAATTTGACTTACTTCCGTTTGGCGCCAAATGTCACGTCACCTGGGGTCGAGCCTGCTCGATATTCCCTCATAGAAGACTCTCACCAGGCGGCCTTCATGGGATGCTCTGTGCATCGTCTCTGCTTAATAATACAATTTTTATTGTTTTGTAAAACTTGGACTATTATTCGGCATGTGACGTTGCACAGCATCTGGTGAGAGACGTGGTTATTAGCTCCTGGTGACTGCTAACGACGCTATGTGAAGAAGAGTTCCCTATGGTATCTGAAAGACGTATTTCTATGTATGAAATTATAGGTATTTTATTTAATATCGTAAGTGCTTACAAATTATTTAATCATTTAAAGTAGGTAATGTCTTTCTATAATAAGACATATCTTACATATGAAATATGACATGCAAATAATGAAATAAATATTTGATTATTCAAATTGGTTGAAAGTTTTGAATCAAATAATTACTGGGGATTTCAATTATTGTTCTGCTTCTGATTTGTTTACAATAATATTTCGCGAACGTGTTCTTACGACGCCAATTACCTCTTGAGAGTATTTCATCAATTGATAGGTTACAATCTCTCGGCAAACACTTATACAATTTATTAAATAACCATGCACTAATGCAGAGCCAACATTTGTACGCGAAAAATTGATTCACGCTAAAAGTGGCCACTTTTGGCATTAATCAATTTTTCGCGTACAAAAATGGACCCAACATTTGTGCATGGTTATTTAATAATTAGTGTTAGCGTTTGCCGAGAGGTTGTAACCCGATTGGTGTCGCTAGTGTGCCTTACCCGTCACCTTCAGGAATAGATATGACAGACAAAAATAATTTAATAATTTAAACTTTGGCGAACTATACGTTTGAAAAACGTCATAATCGCTGGTAGCTCGCCAACAGATCGTTCTGAATTGAAATGTAAGGACGAAAACTAAATCGGAACGGCTGTTGGCGTTGTGAGTGCTGATGGCGATGTAAGCGTAATTCGGAACGCAGCCATAGATAATATTATAAGTACGCAGAACCACACGTCCAGTCAATACAAACTGCCTATTGTTTTCAGCAGTTATCAGTAATAATCACATGAATGTTCATTCAATGAAATGAAAAGAATATTGAATGTGACCCTTGGAAGTGCAAGGTTTAATAGTTTTATAATTTAATGGTAGGCAAGTAATTAAATAATTGTAACGCTTTGTTCGTCTCTAATAGAAAAATTGCAAAAAGTGTAGCATTTTTACAACACAGCCACTGGGTGGCATGACGTGAGCGGTCCATTGTCAAAGAAAGTCAAATGAGAATATTCGCATTTCCCAAGATGTTCGGATATTCTATGGTTTATCATTATTGTTACGGGAGTCCTTTGACATTTTTGCGTACCATTGAAGGATGTTATGCATGGCAGGATTTCATAGGAAGAACTAATATAAAAGTATATCAAATCGTATTAAGTAGAGTCTAGGAAAGACTTGATACTTGACAGAAAATATATCAAAACTCTTGAACCTCTAGATGGCATGCATTTGCATACTCAAAGTATATCCAAATAAATCTCATTATTTGTATTACTGTTATGTTGTTAATACAAAGTTAGGCTAACTTTGTATTAACAACATAACAGTAAGTTAAGCTTTATCAAGTAATTGAGATTATATTATATTCATCAGGAATTCAAAGGAAGGTAATATGGGATTCCATAAAGGTTATAATAGCCTGGACACTTACCTATCTTGTTCTTGTTCAATTTTTCAATGTTAAAATATCATAATTTCTTAAGTTGTTTTTAAATTATATTGGCATTTATTTATTGCATCATCATCATCATTTCAGCCAATAGACGTCCACAGCTGGACATAGGCCTCTCCTAATGTTCGAAAACGAATGCAATGTTTTTCTTGTGTAGGAATTTTCAACCATAAATGAAAACCACGTTTATTTTAAAAGTATTATTTTGTTGTGTAAAAATATAAAAACATTTAAAACTTGGCAAACTGAAAAACTATACATGGCACACGATATAAGTGCTTTGATGTCAATGAAAAAGAAATTAACTGGCCGCGGATTAATATCTGGGCTCGTTACCTACTATCTTCTTTCTTTCCAATAATTTTGATTCATATTTCTCTAAATAACGGTACTTATTCGATTCAAGTGTGTTTGAAGTACATATCGATTATTCACTTTAATCGTTTTTTTAGTAGGTCACCTCTCTATGAGAGAGACGTCAAATGTGGCTTATTATTTTGGCTCAACTGTAGGTACCTATAACCTGTGCGGATAAAGAATGGGATCAGAAATGGCGGCGCATCTATTAACTTCTCGCTCGCACACTATTTGCGTCTATACTCGCACTCGTGGGTGTGCGAGCGAGAAGTAAATAGATGCGCCGCCATTTCTGATCCCATTCTTTATCCGCAGAGGTGTACCTGAATATTTACTTTTAGAAAATTCGAAATATTTTTTTTTTAAATAAGTAGACTGGGAAGAATTCTTTTACCTGAATATTTACTTTTACAAACTTCGAAATATTAATTTTTATTTTGGAAAATAAGTAGACGGTAAGAATTCTTTTCAAATCTACAAAAGGGTCTGCAAATTCTTGAATGATGTTTTTTGATTTAATTTAAATTAAAAAAATATCGATAACAATATCTTATGTCCCAATAACGTGTTACATCACTTTAAAACGTTTCGTTAATCGGTCAATATTTTTGTATCACTCGGAATGTCGTCGACCTGTAAGTCTTTTATTACGGTGTTCTATTCATTCTTTGTAATTTTAAATAATGAAGAATTTATCATTTTATTTTGTATCATTTTTAATATGATAAAAATAAAAAAATATCAAGTTGATGTTTTATGTAGAAGTAGGAAGCAAATAACAAAACGCTATAATTCAAATGTCATTGAACTTATGTACGTCCCGTCTCGCAATCTGCAAATTCTGTTTTTCTATGTTTCGCAAAGAAAATTGCAGAAATTTGCTACACTTTGCTCACCATCTTCCTGTAGAATACTCAGAATACTCATAAACTTTACTCTTATGGGGGTTAGTTAGCAGCATTTTGATTTTTTCTACGAAATATGCGGTAATCCTCGACCTCTGTTTGCGATTTTCACAATGATTATTACCTACTGTTCGCAGTTTATTCGCTTAAACAAGGTTTATAGTTCTCGCCTGAAGTGTGTTTAGCGGAATAACATGTATAACGTGAGTAATTGTATTGTTTTCGTTTCTTAATAACCTAAATTCTTGTAGCTTACAATTAGTTTGAGTTTGTTGACTCCTGCGTGATCTATTACGGCCTCTTTTGTTATTAAAAAGCTAATTTGACTATTAGGCTCTGATGAGGAACTATGGAGAGTCCAGTGCCGAGTAGAATAAGTCATTTTATATATTACAAAATATTATTAATAAGCAAATTTATTTGTTATTGTTTGTTGAAAATTATGATTACAGATTCCTCATTGTGATAAAATGATCAGTGCTTTTTTATGCTAGAAGCAACAAACGAGCCAGCGAACCTAATAGTGAATAACATTGCTGCCAATGAACATCTGTGAAATCCGAAAGGTTCCTGATGCGTTACCAGCAGTTTATAAAGGTGTATGCTCTTTGAAGGTCCCGAAGTCGTAGTGATAACTACAAGCTATTAAAAAGACTTCTCCAGACAATAAGCACAAGTGTTCATCACAGAAATGAATACAAACCATGTGGCTACCTATTTCAGTTTTCATGCTGTACAAAGTAATAATAGTAAATTAGTAATAATGTCCCTGCCAATCTCAGCAATCAGCCATCGACACAGGACATATTATAGTGCACATGTATTTGCGCAGACACAAGTACACTCTCTATTCCCGTACCCTCTTATTTCGATGGGTCACTAGTGTGACACGACCGAAGAGAGATTAGGCGCAGGACCAACGGCTTAACGTCCTTTCCGATGCACGGGGGTACAAGACCACCAACTTCCAGACTCCGGGCTCACACTGAGAATTTCTTAACAGAAAACCTCAGGTACAAATTTTGGGGGATCGAACCCGGGACCCCAAGTGCAACCGTCGCTTTAAAGTGCGACCCACTAACCATTGAGCCACCGAGGCAGTCAAAAAGTTTACTACTATTTTTTTGTCACCGAGGCTGACAAAGTAATAGCGACAGCTTAGCACGACACAATGCTAAGTTGCAGAAGAAATGCGGGCTTCAAGCCTAAGAGATGTATTGTAAGAGAACATCAACATAGTTAGGTGTGTAAGTATACACCTATTATTGTTTATACACCCTTTTGATTTGAAGTTTGTGTGGTTTTGTGTCTTTAGCTTGAATCCTGCATATTATATTCTATTTCTGTATTAGTATGTAAAAGTATCACCCTATAAACTGTCCTACTGCAGGGCAAAGGCCTCCATCATAGAAATCAAGTCATCGCTACTATTATGGGATTAGGCTTAATTACTACGCTGGCCTATGCGGATTGGTGATCACAAACCCGAGCTATGTTCGAAAAATTCGAAACATACTTTTCGCTCGACCCCGGAAATCGAACCCAGGACCCCGAGATCACGATCCGGTACTTAAACCACTAGACTAACAGGGCGTTATTAGTATGTACTTTACTTTATTTGGAAGACTAATAGCTGTCTTAATACAGTAGCTATAAGGTACAATGAATTTCTTAATGCTAGGTCAATGCTCATCATCCTAACGAACTCGCTCGCCAACTCACCATGGACCACTATGTGAGACGTCTAAAACGTCACCACATCCTGGAGCTCGATGACCGGCAATAGCCTTGGGCAGCAGACGAGTTGATGCTTCCAGTGGGAAGCCACTCTGCACGACAGCATCACAGAAAAAATTTGCTCATATAGTCCCCCGACTGATTGCAAATAAGTTATCACCAAAAAAAAAAAAAAAGGTCAATGCTCAGGTCGTCACTGATTGAAATAAAGTAGGTTTACATTTTAACGCGCGGAATTTAATATCCTCCAATCGATTACGGCTACGGCGGCAAATCTCAACGATTAGCCACATACGCAGGATATATTATAGTGCTCAATTGTGTGCGCATGTACAAGTGCACTGTCTATTCCCTAGCCATCATATTCCGATGGGACACCAGGGTGACACGACCGGAGAGGGATTGGTCCCATAGGAAACCGACTTGAAGCACCATCTGCTCTGTGTATGTGTTAGGTTAGGATGTTAGACAAAGCGGCCTCGTAGGAAATCGACTTAAAGAAAGAAAGAAATAATATTTATTTAGTGACACAAATAAAGTAACAAAATTACAAAACATTATTACATCTATAAAATTATGTACAGTAAAAGAGATAAAGGCAATAAAAAAAAATGTGTCACCAAAAAGGTTTGCACTCAGCATATGCCGAAGGGACGCTTCGACGCTGGTCTTCCGTGCAAGCCTCGTCAGGTAGAGCAACTAGGTACGTTGTATGTAGTATATGTGTTGCAGTGGTTTGTTATGTTTCTTACAGCTTAGTTAGGTAGTATGTACTTAATTACAATGAAATCAGAAAAGAGACAGTGGATAAAGAGACACAGCACAGCTATACATTACTCTTTTGCAAGTTTAATAAATACTCTCTAAAGGGCACCATATGATCTTCGAATGTATTAGGTTGGCAGCAAACTTGAGACTTCAGTGGTGCTGCAATCGCTTACCATCCGGTTATACTTCTTTTTGTTTGCCAATTATCATATTAAAAAAAATCAGTAATGCTTAGTTCAGTTTTTATTTTTTGCAAAATATATCCAGCTGTTAATATTTACAGGCAATGGAGACATGCTGTTCACGTTTCACAGCAGCCGAGGGTGGAGCCCGGCTGGCTGCAGCGGCCGGGGAGAAGAACATCCTCGCCGTGGAGTATGCCTCATTCATTTCCACGCGGCTGGTCCATGAGGATGCTTATAAAATCAGAGGGTAAAACCATTAAAGCATTGTAACAAATTGCCGTGTGGTCAGTAGTAGCCTATGCGGATTGGTGATCATAAACCCGAGCTATGTTCGAAAAATTCGAAACATACTTTTCGCTCGACCCCGGAAATGGAACCCAGGACCCCGAGATCGAGGGCAGTGCCCCGGCAGAGTAGAATAGGCCACCCTCACTCTTACCGAGGTGTCGTAAAAGGCGACTAAGGTAAAACTGCTGGCATAATCATCAGCACCCAGAGGAGGAAAACTCTGCATATATCAAAACCCTCGCCAACCCGTCTGCCAAGCGTGGTGAGTATGGCAATTACCCCTCATGTGATTGAGGGAAGCTCGTGCCCCAGCAGTGGGGACTTAAATGGGCTGATGATTATGATTGTAACAAAACCCTAAAGTGCCTATTTATGAAGCGGTAAATCCTACAGACAGCGGCAACGCTTATAAAATAGTCCTTCATTTCCGAAATTACATAGTTTTTACGTACGATAAAAATAATACATTAAAAATAAGAACTGCAATATATCTACGATTTCGGTGTGCCTTAAGGCAAAGGTCGTCTCTAAATCTTTCCATTGCGTTTTATCATCTACCACCACTCTCATCCAGAGAAGCCCCGGTGTCTTTTTAAGTTCATCTTCCCATCTCCTTGCTTTCCGCCCTCGGCTCCATGTGTCGTCCCTTGGATACCGAACTGTCACTTAGTTTGCTACATTTCTCTTTTTTGTAGCGACGTATTTGACCAGTCCATCTCCATTTCAGTTGGTCAATATGTGACAGGATGTCTGTTACTAATGTTTTGTACCTGATATCTCTACTTCTAACAGTATCCTTCGGTTTTAAACCTTCTTGCTCCTTTCCATGCGAAACACGAAAAGCTTGCGCGGTGTAACCAACACCTAGCGCCATCTATTAGTAAAAAATGCTACTAATTTCCCGAAACAAGTGATGGCGGGCATTAATTATTATTAGTGTCCTATACTGACTGTCCGGATGGCGCAATTGGTAGTGACCCTGCCTTTTACGCCAAAGGTCGTGGGTTCGATTCCCACCCTGGACAAACATTCGTGCGATGAACACTTGTTTGTTCGGTGTCTGGGTGTATTTTTTTTATTTGATAGAAATGGGGTGAGCCCTGCGTCTCATAGCCACTGCGACCAGTAGATGATCTATTGTGGCAGCCCCGTAACCTATTACGGCACCTCATGTAGCTCCAGTTCCAGGATAAACCCGAGAATGGAGCTGATGGGGGAGCTCTTGATCTCGTCAGCTGAGATCATGTGTGCTCCTACGTGCCGGCTTCTGCAGCGGTGCAGCGCTATGCACTCGCCGAGGACGTGGATAATCGTTTCCTCGTCCTCGCGACAGAACTTGTAGATTTTGGTATCTGAAAGGCCCATGTTGTGCAGGTGCTTGTTTAATTTGCAGTGCCCTCTGAACGAACGCTTGTATCAACGCCTGAGACTGTTCTAGTCGAGGTCTGGGTGTAATATATGTATTTAAGTATATATTTGTGTTCCTCTGTTGTCTGATATCTGTAACACAAGTGCTTAAGCTACTTAGTACGGAATCAGGTCAATGTATGAGATGTAAGTATTATTATTATTAATACTAAGCCAAGCCGTGGCAGGCCCCCCACAAAGTGGACCAACGATCGGCTGAAGGTTGCGGGAGTCCCTTGGAAGTGGGCGGCACAGGATCGGTCCGTGTGGAGATCATTGGGGGAGGCCTGTGTCCAGCAGTAGACGTTTACTGGCTGAAATGATGATGATAGCTATAAGGATTGAATTTTTATTGGAATCATTTGCAGCCCCCTCTCCTCGGGAAGACAGCGTAGCGTGTACGTGTCCCGCGCGACGCGCGTGGGCGTGGTGGCGCACGAGCTGCGCGTGATGACCGACCTGAAGGTGCTGCAGGCGGTGGGGACAGGTCAGCAGTGGGCCGAGGAGCTGGAGGAACACGAGGTTTGTACATTTCAAAAACTCTATAAGACACTGGTTCGGCCCCATATGGAATACTTGACGACCTGTTTGGACAGTGGTTGTGAATGCTGCCTCTGGCTGCGGGTTGCGGGTTCGATCCCCGCACAGTACAAAGGCATTGATCTTTGATTGTCATGGTTTTAACACTAGAAATAAACACAAGCTCGCGATTCTAAATCTGAAGCTCCAAAAGATTAATAGTTCATTCGTTGGTCTAAGCACAGATATTATAATATGTCTAAGTATTAAAATCTACAATAAGTTGCCACAAACTGTTATTGAGTTACCAATGCATAAATTTAAATCCCACGTGAAAACCTGTTTAATGAGTAAAGGATATTTTAAAATTGTAGATTACTTAAATGATAAGGATTCATGCACATAATGACCTCCGTGCCCTGCACACATGTAATATTTTTTATAAATATTTACTGGAATCATTATTATTATATAATTAATCAATTTTAATAAATTAGGCTTAGCAGCATTTATTATTGTATACAAATTGATTAGTATTGATTATTCAATAATTGACAGGATGCGTGGATCCCGATCTATGTATAGAACATTGGGGGAGGCCTATGTCCACTAATGGGCGTCTATTGGCTGAAATAAATAAATATTTCACAACATCACATACATTGATCTGACTCCGAGATAGGTAGCTCAAGCACCTGTGTTACGGATATCAGAATCAACAGTGGGATTACAAATATATACATACATACTTTTCTTTTGTAAATACATACTAATAATACAATGTATTGTATGTCATAGAAAACACCCAGACCAATACAAACAGACATGTTTAGTTTATGCACACAAATGTTTGTACTGTGCAGGGATCGAACCCGCAACCCTTGTACCAAAGGTAGGGTTCACTACCACAGTTCCAAACGGGTCGAAATGATGATGATAATGTGGATCACCCACGGTTTCATTTCCCTTATCTGACCTGCAGGTGCTGGTATCCACATCCGAGGTGCTGAAGTGTATCCTGGAGGCTGGTGTCCTGAGCATGTCGCAGATCAACGTGCTCATCATAGACAGCTGCCATCTGGTGTACACTGATGACAACTTGCAGTTTGTAAGTATTTTCCTATTTTCTTGTTCACCGTCACACATTGGAACCCAAATGGTCGCGCACGGTAAGAAAGGAGATCCTCGGATTTTAGACCTGGCAAAAAAGTATCTGTCAAAAGATTGGAACATTCGCATCTGGACCGGTGCAGAGATGCGGAACAGTGAAACGCTTCATTTGGAACATCGACTCTCAGATAGATCCGTGATTCATTCCGCTCATTCGCATCATTCGCCTCACTCGCATCATTTAGCTCATTCGGATCGTTCCGCTCATTCGGATCATTCAGCTCATTCGGATCATTCAGTTCATTTGGATCATTCGGTTCACTCGGACTCAAGATCCATTTGAGTCGAATGATACATTCGGAGCGGACATTAGAGATTCGGAACAGTGTATCATTTGGCTGAGTTGGATCACTGAGTCTTTTCAGTAAAGAGTTACACACGTCTATCAGATTTTCATATATTTTTGGTCCAGATACGAAAGTGCCGGCCAAAAAATAATTTTGTTGAATTTTGTTAGGCCTACCGATGTTTAAATGTCAAAATTTGGCATAACAAAACTATATTTTTTTGCTAGTTAATTAAAACACTGCGTGGACTGATGCTATTCATAGGTATTAAATTAGTTTCTAGTGGTTTTTAGTCAACAAATTTGGTATTTATTTGTTCAGTGAAGTGATTCTAATAATAAGATTCGAATTTAATTGTATCGTTCTTAAACACTGCTATTGTGTGTCGAGTGAGTTGTAACGAACAACTTGCTTTGACCTAATAGAGTCTTAAAACCCGCGATAGTGTTTAGAGTGGTATTGGCAGAATCCGTTGGTCGTTAAAATGCAAAACACCGGCGTTTTATTGAGTGACCATGACTTTGACTGACTTCGACTGATGACTTCCCACTTAATCACAATAAGTTACTTGGGTCACCTGTCAAGATATCTTCAGGTAGAGCCATATTATAAAAAAATGTATGAAGATGTTTATTTATTTATTTATTTAAATACAACCAACATATATTAAGCTTAATTAAATCATTACACATATTATCTTAATTTTTGGCATAAACCTTCAATCCCAATTAATTTTTAGCTACTGAATCGGATCTGTATTAAACAATTTCGGGGTTACAAACCTCTTGTTACAAACACTAATACTATTTATTAAATAACCATGCACAAATGTTGGGCCAAACGCGTACGCGAAAAATTTATTCACGCCTAAAGCGGCCACTTTTAGCGTGAATCAGTTTTTCGCGATTGGCGACGCCCTACACGTCACTTAACTAAAATAGAACCAAAGATAAGGCCTACAGCTTTGGTGCCATAGCGATATACTCACAGGGGCGAGTCCTACAGAATACTGCAAAATAATTTACTGGCTGGCACTTGGACCAAAAACGGGAATGTCCTTAGTTTTTTAGATTTTCGCGTTGCATTATAACTATAATGTATCAATACGGGGATTAACACGATTTTTATTATGTGAAACAACATTGTGCAACGGCTGCTGTAACGTCGAGCCAAATATGTGAGTACACAATGTTGTTTCACATAATAAATATCGTGTTAATCCCCGTATTGATACATTATGGGAATCCCCGTATTGATACATTGTGTACTCACATACTTGGCTCGACGTTTCGGCTACGTTACAGCAGCCGTGGTCACGAGCGGACTCGTGGTCCGCTCGTGACCACGGCTGCTGTAACGTAGCCGAAACGTCGAGCCAAATATGTGAATACACAATGTTGTTTCACATAATAAATATCGTGTTAATCCCCGTATTGATACATTATGGGAATGTCCTTTCTATCGCGACCACTCCAGCTGTAAAATGACCTACCTACAGACGTTTTCCCAAGAGACTACTGTATAAGGTTCTACAAAAAGAGGAGTGTTAAGGTAAGGTTTTTAAATGGCCGGCTGACTGGCTACCGCAGGCTGCGGTAGTCGCTGACCGCACGCCTGATTGCCACCGAAATTGTTATTTTTAAATAGTTAACTTCTACACTCCGTTATTTTTTATCGTTAACGTCCCGAAACCCTCACAACCCGTGAATTAAGTCTGTTTAGCATTTTAGTTCAACAAAATAAGAGAAAAAAAGAATCTGCTGTTCCATATATTTTGGTCGGGTGGTTTTTCTGTTTTGTATAACAAAAACTACGGTTTTTTTTCCTGAGGCTTATAGGTAGACGTCCCGCACCATGGAAGAAATTCCCGCGGTATGTCTATATCAACTTTGTTGGTCAAATTTGAATGTTGACGTGACAGAAGTGGCGCCAATAACGGGATATCTTGGGTGGCGTGACTCCAATGCTAAAAGACGAAACATTTGCGCGATGTAATGCCGTGTGGTCCCCGGCAGAGTAGAATAGGCCACCCTCACTCTTACCGAGGTGTCGTAAAAGGCGACTAAGGTAAAGCTGCTGGCATGATCATCAGCACCCAGAGAAGGAAAACTCTGCATTTATATCAAAACCCTCGCCAACCCGTCTGCCAAGCGTGGTGAGTATGGCAATTACCCCTCATGTGATTGAGGGAGGCCCGTGCCCCAGCAGTGGGGACTTAAATGGGCTGATGATGATGAATCTATTGTCAGCGCCATCTATTAACTAATAGTAAAATTAACCGAAACGAAGGTAAAATACAAATACTAAAAATAAATTTTAAAAACTAAAACCCGACTACCAAAAACACGCTCGAAAAAGTACGAAATAAGAAAACTGTCTCTGCTGAAATTATTATGCCGTATTGCCGTGGTCGTATGCCACATTGATTTTATTTTATGTGGTTGTTAAATCATAACACTCCTTTTTTGTTTGTCCGTAGTCGGGTAAAAATTAAAACGATCCCTCGTATTATCTCTAAAATATTATTTTGTTTCCAGATAATGAAACAATACAAGCAGTCTCAAGAAAACGCGAGACCCAGGATACTAGCACTTACGTACCCCTTATTCTCTTCGCCGAAGAAGGAAAAACCTATTGAACAAGATGGAGAAGCCAGCGATGAACAATCCTTGAAGACGGACGGAGAAACTGACCACGGAGAAGTTGGTCAAATCGGAGAATGTGGCCAAACTGGAGAAAGTGCCCAAATTGGGGATTGTGACCAAACTGGAGAAATTGGCCGTATTGGGGAATGTGACCAGATTGGAGAATGTGAACAAAATGAAGAGATGAGAAGCTGGTGAAGACGTGCGGGGAAGTGGGAGTGTATGAGAATTTGGATGACTTCTCCATGTACGAGCAGCTTGAATGGAAGATTGAAGAATTGGAGAGGGAGCTGTGCTGTGAGATGGATTTCGCTGAAGATATTGACGGTGGAAAGAGGTGAGTGGAGAAGACATTTTTTTATGGGATATGTGGAAGACAAGCATACCGTGAAACCATACTACTTTGCCCTTGGGGGATATGTTAGCCTAAACACGAAAATCTTTTTTTTTTATGAGAGGTGGCAGACGAGCAGACGGATCACCTGATGGTAAGCAATTCCGCCGCCCATGGACACCCGCAACACCAGTGGAGTCACATGTGCACTGCCAACCTTTTCCATTTCCCACCCATTAGGCCTCCGGTAACCTCACTCACACGGTGAAACACAGCGCAGGCTCTTCTTCAAAATCTTCTTTCTTCGAAAATCGTCTTGATTGTCTTCTGGTTATAGGCGATATGACGTCACGTTAAATTGACTACAGCGCCCTCTAGGGGACTTAGAGTAAGCAACTAAAAAAATATTGCTTGACACTGTACCCGCGTGGGGTACGGTATCAAATGGAAGAGTTTTTTTTGCACATTTCAAATATGTAATATTTTTTACATAACTACGACCCGATTGGAACAGTGGTAGTGAACACTGCCTTTGGTCCAAGGGTTGCGCGTTCGATCCCCGCACAGTACAAACATTTGCATGCATGAACATGTCTGTTTGTATTGGTCTGGGTGCTTTCTATATATTATAAGTATGTATTTACAAAAAGAAAAGTATTATTGTGTATATATTTGTAATTCCGCTGTTGATTCTGATATCCGTAACACAGGTGCTTGAGCTACCTATCTCCGAGATAGGTAGCTCAAGCACAATCAGTATCACAGGCAGATCAATGTATGTGAAGTTGTGAAATATTTATTTATTTATAAAAAACCGATCTAAAAAGTACGAAACATGAAAATTTTCTCTACTGAAATTATTATGCCGTATTGCCGTGGTCGTACTTTTTACACTTTTTACACGTTTATGGGCGTATTTTGTGTTTTATTTTATTATTTGATAGAAATGGGGTAAGCCCGGCGTCTCATAGCCACTGCGACCAGTAGATGATCCATTGTGGCAGCCCCGTAACCTATTACAGCACCTCATGTAGCTCCAGTTCCAGGATAAACCCGAGAATGGAGCTGATGGGGGAGCTTTTGATCTCGTCAGCTGAGATCATGTGTGTTGAGATCATGTATTTGAAGTAGTTATGGTATACAACTTTGCACGTTTGCTAAAATTTATATCTTAAAATCAAAGTCATAGAGCTTATAGTTGCTGAGATATCTAGGATGGGCAAAGATGTAAGAAAATGGAGATAACTTTGCCGGGTGTGTTTTGATTTTTTTCCCAGCATCTGTTAGAAATTTTATAATTTGGTTTTGAGAGTAATATTCGTTCAATAGAGTGCCAATTATGGCTTTAGCAACCACCATTAAGGTGACGGGTAGGGTACATTAGCGACGCCAATCGATTTTAAGTTTTACCTACTAAACCGGATCTCTTTTAAACAATTTCGGGGTTACAACCTCTCGACAAACACTTATACTATTTATTAAATAATCATGCACAAATGTTGGGTCCAATTGATTCACATTAAAAGTGGCCGCTTTTGGCGTGAATCAATTATTTAATAAATAGTAGGTATAAGTGTTTGCCTAGAGGTTGTAACCCTGAAATTGTTTAATATGTTTAATCCAGTTTTGTAGCTAAAAATTAAAATCGATTGGCGTCGCTAGTGTGCCCTATCCGTCGCATTAATGACTGGATATTTTTGGAAAAAGTACAATTTTACGAAAAAAAAGATGTACAATCTATGCGGATAAAGAATGGGATCAGAAATGGCGGCGCATCTATTCACTTCTCGCTCGCACACTATTTGCGTCTATACTCGCACTCGTGGGTGGTTTCTGATCCCATTCTTTATCCGCACAGGTTGTAATGTTTCACGGTACATGATATTTAATTAAATATTTCAGACTCTCAGGCAGCATATCGAAGCCAAAAGAGCTGATCATCGAGTACAGCGGTAGGGCTTCGGTCGAAGGCCTCCCGGAGGCCTACGTGGAACTGGACACCTTCATGAGGGACGCCGTCAACGATGCCATGGAATTCATTAATGAACACAGGTCAGTGCGGCAGCCACATATTTTAGTGCACTAGTGTGCGCGCAAACACAAGCACTCTCTGTTCTCGTACCCTAATATCCACATATTACGGTGGGATATTATGACACGACCATCTTCGTAGTAGGGGAGCCCGCCGTGCTAAATCGGGATTTACTCGAGCGTCATTGAGACTTATTGAGTGCAAAGCTTAGATGATAAGAAGAAAAAAATGTCAGATGGTATATACCTTTTCATCGGTGGGGGGAGCAACTATAGATTTTCAAAAATGTAAAAAAAAACTGTTGCATGGACATACTCGAGCGTGTCAGATATTGATAGAATCTATGTTTAACGTTTTTTCAAACATGTACGTATGTTAATCTGATAGTTTTCATGATGGGGGTGGTCGTACGTAAGGGTTGAAAATTGAAAAAAAAAAAATTTAATCGAGCGCGTCAGATTTTCGAAGGGAATGTTAAGTGAACTTAAAAAAAGCTATTATGTAATAATCTGACGATTCAGATGTGACGCAAGCTCACGGCCATTATTAGAATGTGCAAAAAAAAATCGTCATCTTGAACTACTCAAGCGCGTCAGATTAAGATATATATGGTTCATCTTAATGCCCTGGACGTAATATCTCATAATCTGACGATTACCTGGAGGGATACGCCTAATCTGACAATTAAAAAACCATTTTTTTCATTTTTCTAAATCATGAAACTTAATCAATTGAAAAGCTCAAGAAATAGCATGCAAATTAAAAAGTGTGAATTTTTTTTAGAAGAATACTTGTATTTACAACAAAATAATTATAAAAAATTAAGTTTTTGTAAGCATTTTTTTGTTAAGTTAAGTTGTTTCACCACAAAATACACACTGCACATTAATATCACTCATAGTTAATATTTATAAACTTTAATTCACATATTATTATCATGAAATAAACAAAAACGTTGGTAATACGTTGTAAACTACAAGTCGTGAACGCGTCTCTGTGATCAGCTGTCATGGCAACAGAAACCAGAGTGGAGTAGGGACGGAATGAGAGAGCAATAGATAGAGGAAAAGTGAGAGAGGAATAGAAACGCGGAGAGGGGAATACAGGCATCGCGTAGTTGCACGAATAAAACTTTATTAATTAATTTTTATTACTTCGGCTTGTGGAAATCGTCAGATTATATATTTCTCATAAATCTTGATCTATTCCCTTCAAAATAAAAAAAAATTTAACCACGCTCGAGAATGTCGAGATGACGTTTTTTTTTTTCAACTTTGTAGCTCTCCCCCTTCTTTACGTCACCCTTAAATTGTCAGATTAGAGGAATATAGATGTTTTAGCATATAACTAACTCCCCCTACCTTAATCTGACGCGCCCGAAAATTTCAAATGAACAATTTTTTTTACTAATCTGATCCTTTATCCTTTACGGGCGTCCTTATAAATGAGGCTCATATCTGGTGGAAGTAAGTAGCCGGGTACCAGGTATCCTACTGTATATTAATCTGCCGCGCTTTAGTAAATCCCGAAATCCCCTCTTGGGCTCCCCTACTATCGAGACAGCCGAGTGGATAAGAACTTTTTGAATACTTACCAACGGGATTAATAGTAAAATATTATTCTCAGTTTAATTTTGTTTGAATTGCATTTACTGATAACTCACAGTATACATTATCAACGCACCTTTCATGGGGGGGGGGGGGGGGGGGTCCAAATTCGGAGCGGGAGTCTCTAAGCAAACATTTGTACTATTTATTTAATAATTGTGCACTACTTTCTCATCTATTTTTGCACTGGCAATTTTGATTAACGCCATAAAGTGGCCGTTTTTGGCGGTAATTCAAATTTCGAGTACAAAAGCAGACCACAAGTTAAAGTATCAGGATACCAAAATCTGCAGGTTCTGTCGCGAGCCGAGGAACGATTACCACGTCCTCGGCGGTGCATAGCGCCTGCACGCTGCATAAGCCGGCACTGGGAGCACACATGATCTCAGCTGACGAGATCAACTCCCCCATCAGCTTCCATTCTCGGTTTATCCTGGAACTGAGCTACATGAGGTGCTGTAAATAGGTTACGGGGCTGCCACAAAGATTCATCTACTGTCGCAGTGGCTGATGAACCAGGCTCACCCCATTTTCTATCAATAAAAAAAAAAACGGCAAATCAAAAGGAGGGTTATGATTTTGACAGCTATGTATGTATGTTATGTATGATGTATGTATGTTCATCTGTTTCCACTAACTTCTTAATCTACTTATCAGAATTCGACAAATGACATATCATTATAAGCGTCTTGATCGTCCGCTGGTTATAGGCTATATGAAGTTTCACAAAATCTAATGTGGCGCCCTCTAGCGGACAAAACATACAGAGTAAAAAAATAAAGTTATGATAAATATGCCGTGTTTGGTATCATTTGAAAGCGCTTGACTTGTACATTTTGAATATATATATATATTACTAGCACTTGGACACCAAAATAGTACAAATAAAATAAAAGTAAAAAAACTAAAACCCAACTACGACAAAAAACGTCGCTGAAAAAGTAAAAAACAAGCCTTCGTTGTCAATTTATGCAATATTCACTATGTAGAGATAAAATTTCATGTTTGGAAAGGCGTAGTCACACGTTAAATATACTACCCTTTGACAACGTGTGACTGCGGATTTCCAAACATGAAATTTTATCTCTACATAGTGAATATTGCATAAATTGACAACGAAGGCTTGTTTTTTACTTTTTCAGCGACGTTTTTTGTCGTAGTTGGGTTTTAGTTTTTTTTTACCGTTGACAGTAGTACCTGTTTTTATTAAAACAATGATAAGCAAAGGAATATCGCTGTATTCAGCCGTCCGATGACGTCATTTGGCGCTTACGTCTATTTAGAATGTAAAGAATTTCAATAATTATTTTGTGCAAGAAGATGGACAAATTTTGAAAAAAGAAAAAATATGGGTCTGTTCATTTTATGTATATTTTCATATAAAAAAACAATATGGACATGATAAAAATATGAAATGTTGTCCATTGGAACACACGCGTAGCACTGTAGGCAATAGACATAAGTTTGCTGAGTAATATGTATAGTTGTTAAGTGCTTTGTATCTTTCTAGATGGTATTCAATAAACGACCACAAACGTAACATGTCGTATTTCCTTTAACACTTCAAAACCTCTCTGCATACTTATCACAATACATTATCAGCGGTGGATAAGAACGCACCTTTCATAGGGGGGAAGGGGGGAGGGGCACGTTTCGTGTAGTTTCTGAAACGTGTGAGAATGATTCAGTTGGTCTGTTGTTACAGATATTCATAGATACATTGATCACCACTCAGAAATTTTAGCTTACACGAGACCTATTTTGAAACGTCCGTACCAGACGGCTGCTCAAATCGAACTGAACGTTCGCCCGTCAATGGACAAGTCAATGTATCGGTTTGGCGCGCCGATCGATTATCGATGCGTTTCCGGTTATGACAGTCCTTAATTTAGTATTACTCAAAACCGCCAACAGTCAATTCAGACACTACTAAATAACTCGAATCCTAAAATTACATCAATTAGTTATTGAAAATCATGACACTGGGGACACCAATCGATTTAAATTGTTATTATTATTTGATAGAAATGGGGTGAGCCCCGCGTCTCATAGCCACTGCGACCAGTAGATGATCTATTGTGGCAGCCCCGTAACCTATTACAGCACCTCATGTAGCTCCAGTTCCAGGATAAACCCGAGAATGGAGCTGATGGGGGAGCTCTTGATCTCGTCAGCTGAGATCATGTGTGCTCCCAGGTGCCGGCTTCTGCAGCGGTGCAGCGCTATGCACTCGCCGAGGACGTGGATAATCGTTTCCTCGTCCTCGCGACAGAACCAGCAGATTTTGGTATCTGAAAGGCCCATGTAGTGCAGGTGCTTGTTTAATTTGCAGTGCCCTGTGAGGGTCCGAGTGAGTGCCCTAACATGTCCTCTACTCAGTTTTATTATTTCTACAGCTCGTCTCTGATCGAACGCCTGTATCAACGCCCTAGACTGTTCTAGTCGAGGTAGTCTTTTCCAGAATTCAGTGCTTTGTTTTTTCTCCCACTCTTTTAACTCGAACCTGACCATGCATGCTGGAACGCCACTTATTGGTTCCGGTCCGAGTAGTGGGCTCTCTGCCCCGGCCTTTGCTAGCACGTCAGCGACTTCGTTGCCTCTGATATTGCAGTGTCCCGGTACCCAAATCAGATTTACGATGTTGGCATTGCCAAGCTGGTTTAGGAGCAGGACACACTCGCTAGTGAGTTTGGAGTCAAGTTCACAGGATGTTAACGCCTTGAGGGCAGCTTGACTATCTGAGAAGATGAATATCTTCTTATTCTGGAGATTCATTTGTAGACTCTCTTGGATACAGCCAATTATTGCGAAGACTTTCGCTTGGTACACTGTGGTATAGCGACCCAGGTTGGCGAATTTGCGTATTCCGGCGCGATCATTACAAAATCCCGCCCCGGATATGCCCTGCTTCCTATTTAAATTGTTAGCTACTAAACCGAATCTATTTTAAACAAATTCGGAGCGGGAGTCTCTAAGCAAACATTTATTTGATAATTGTGCACTACTTTCTGATCTATTTTTGCACTGGAAATTTTGATTAGCGCCATAAGTGGCCGTTTTTGGCGGTAATTCAATTTTCGAGTACAAAAGCAGAGCCAAAAGTTAAGTATAAGTATTAAATAAATAGTGTAAGTGTTTTCCGAGAGGTTCAAAATTGTTAAAAATATAGCCGGTTTAGTTGCTAACAATTTAAATCAATCGGCGTCGCCAGTGTGCCCTACACGTCACCTCAAAGCGACTTCCCTCTAACGCTAGTGGCGCCCCCTTTACCGGTGTACCCACTTCCGGTCAAATTACCGACTGTCGCTTTATATTTTTCAGGTACGATCCCACAGAGATCTACGGTGAAGATCTGTATGAAGAGTTCAAGAATATCCCTGACCCCACCATAGAGCCGAAACTTATATTCAAGCAGTTTCTATACGTTTTAGATCAGTTGGGTAAGTCCTAGAACTAAGAATAATAATAATCCTTCGACTGACCGGATGGCGCAATGGGGTATGTAAAAAAATTTTTAAACATGTTCTAATCCGAAAACCATTTCGAGGCATTTGTATTTCATAACATATTTTAATATTTTTAAAATTTAAAACCACTGGATCAAGGATATTTTGAATAAAATAGCGTTGACCTTCATTTGACCCTAGATACGCTAGCTATTCAGACAGGTTGTATTCAGAAGGTTTCATTGTGACAACAATGTCTCAATAACTTATTTACCCGGATCAAGTCACAGATGGCGCTAGTTGTGTTGCATTCAGAAGATTATCTTTTTGGGGACAACAATGTCTCGGTGACCTATTCACCCAGACCAAGTAACAGATGGCGCTAGTTTAACGTTTATTTGCAGGGTGGCACAAAAACTTAAGACAGTGGGCTGTCTTTATTTTGTTTTACCGTAATGTTACCAGATATTGATTTAAAATTTCCCGATCAAAAAGCATTTTTAGAAGTATGTTTTTTTTCATACTATATAATGTGTTTCGCCGTGTGTGTGAGGCTACCGGAGGCCCAATGGGGGGAAGGGGAAAAGGTTGGCAGCGCACTTGTGACTCCTCTGGTGTTGCGGGTGTCCATGGGCGGCGGAATTGCTTACCATCAGGTGATCCGTCTGCTCGTCTGCCACCTCACATATAAAAAAAAATCCTGTAAATTAGGGAAAATGACATATGGGAACACTAAGCGTATTTATGACGTCGTTTCGAATTCAAAAAGTTTGAAAATTAATTAAAAAGAATTAGTTACTTAAAATAGTAAAAGGCATTGGAAAAAAAATATCAAAACCATACTTAAAAATTTGTTCCCATAGCCCATTGGTAGTGTCCTGCCTCTTGCGCCAAAGGTCGTGGGTTCGATCCCCACCCTGGACAAACATTCGTGCGATGAATACTTGTGTTTGTTCGGTGTCTGGGTGTAATATATATATTTAAGTATATATTTGTGTTCCTCTGTTGTCTGATATCTGTAACACAAGTGCTTAAGGTGACGGGTAGGGAACACTAGCGACGCCAATCGATTTTAATTTTTAGCTACTAAATCGGATCTATTTTAAGCAATTTCGGGGTTACAAACTCTCGGCAAACACTTATACTATTTATTAAATAACTATGCACAAATGTTGGGTCGTTTTTGTACGCAAAAAATTGATTCACGCCAAATGTGGCCGCTTTTGGCCTGAATACATTTTTCGCGTACGCGTTGGACCCAACATTTGTGCATGGTTATTTAATAAATAGTATAAGTGTTTGCCGAGAGGTTGTAACCCTGAAGTTGTTTAAAATAGATCCGGTTTAGTAGCTAAAAATTAAAATCGATAGGCGTCGAGAGATACCACGGTCTCACAGAAAATCGGCTTGAAGCAGTAATTTGCTGTGTTTCGTTGCGTGAGTGAGGGTACTGAAGGACCCAATCCGGGGGAAAGGGGAACCCCCCTTTCCCCCGGATTGGGCCTCCAGTAAGCCTAACTAGGTTGACGCAGCGACCCAAAGTGAGTCTTGGCCTCCGATAATAAGAGTCTCCATCTAGGTTGGTCCTGCGTCAACGCCTGCTTGTCATCCGCCAGAAGTCCGCGCAAATCCTTTTCCTCGTCTCTCCATAGGTACCTTGGACGGCGGTAATCGCTTAGCATCAGGCGATCCGTCTGTTCGTTTGCCACCTATCACATAAAAAAAAATGCGAATAGTCTTTTGACTTTCACTTCTCTCCCTTACAGGTCCTTACGCAGCTGACAAGGCAGCCTTCTCGCTCCTAGCTAAGCTCGAGAAATTGAAAATCAAAGTGCCATACGAGAGACATTTTATCCTGCTCTGTGTCTGCACGACGGTGCTCGTCAAGATCCGTTGCTACGCCGACTTGATATTCTCCAAGTGCGATTCAGACTGGGAGAAAATCAAGCAATTCTGCACACCAAAAGTTTTACGCTTCGCTGAAATATTACAAAAGTTTCAACCGCCTGAATCTGTGAGAAACGCGAGCGAAAACATAACTAGAATGTTAAATGATCTGGATAAGTGTGACTTCGCAGCTTTAGGTGACAAAATCGAAGATAAAGTCAACATTTACGAGGCCAATTTAAAGGAGATAGAAGGTTTCGATTTGAAAAGACATAGTGCGAATAAAAAGTGTGATAGTGTGACTATTGATGCCGATAGTGCGAGAAGTGATGTGACAAATGAAGTGGATGGTGCGAATAATAGTGCCAAAATTAAAGATGGCGCTGATGTTGAATTGAAGGTGGACGGTGTTGGTCGCGCGGGTGGTCTCTGCAGGTAAGTAGTTAATTAAGGTGACGGGTAGGGCACACTAGCGGCGCCAATCGATTATAATTTTTAGCTTCTTAACCGGATCGGTAAGCGTAGTGTAGGACGCCCTGCGACAAGATGGGATGATGACATTCGAAGGCTGGCTGGTGTGGGCTGGATGAGACTGGCGTGCATTAGGGGAGACCTATGTTCAGCAGTGGACGAGTGTGGGTTGCTGATGATGAACCGGATCTATTTTCAAAAATTTTGGGGTTACCATCTCTCGGCAAACACTTGTATCTCCCTATTTATTAAATAACTATGCGCAAATTTTGGATCCGTTTATGTACGCAAAAATTTTTCACGTACGCATTGGACCCAAGATTTGTGCATGTTTATTTAATAAATAGTACAAGTGTTTGCCGAGAGGTTGTAACCCCGAAATTGTTTAAAATAGATCCGGTTTAGTAGCTAATAATTAAAATCGATTGGCGCCGCAAGTGTGCCCTTCCCGTCGCCTTAACTACATCACAAAAACATTTTTGAAATTGTATTTTTAAATGAGAACAAAAAATTTAAAAACAATATTCCTTTCTTAGAGTATGTTAAAATAAAGTTACTGTGATAAAGAAAAAAAAAAATCTTTATTCAATTTAGGTCCACACAAATCACTTATGAATGTCATAATAGGTACATATAATAATATCTACCGCTGGTTCGAAATGTCGATTTCCACTGAGAAGACACCAGCAAGAAACTATAGTTACTCTTTTCAAATATTGATGATGTTACAGAGTTTAATTGAGAAGGGAAAAAAAATACAATCATCAATGTTAACAGACTACTATGAATAACAACTCATAAAAGTAATCGATTAATATAACCAAGAGTCCTTATCATTTAAATAGTCTTGTACAGTTTTACCAATTTTAAAAGTTACACCAATGTACCAATAAAATCTTAACCAATCACAACGCTCCATTTACGCGCGCCAAAAATTACATTATCTTATTGGTTGATGCGTCAGCGCCATGTTCGGTGCGAGTGCGGCTAAGAGAGAGATAGCATTCCTCTCTGGATTTATTGTATTTAATCTTAACGTAACGCAATAAAGTCTGTATTACAACTACTTTCGCAATCGTAATCAATCGGATTTAACTTGCTCTTCTGTGTAGACGAATTTTGCCGATGTAACTTATAAATGTGGTACAGCTGTAGTGAAAGTCATTTATTAGAGATGGGCTGACTACGGTATTTGCCGACGAATCGACTAGCCGACTAATCGGTATTCAAATTTTCGGCAATGCCGATCATTTTCAATTCAATTCAATTCAATTCAAAAGTGCTTTATTTGCATAGGCTTATATACAGCTCTTACAAATCGTCATACATGAAAAATATAAATTATAGCTATGTATATTATACATGTTATTAAACATATATGTCGATACAAAAAATATACTAAGAAATGAATAAATATAATGTGATTCTACCACCGGAATCGGAAAGTTGATTCTGACGAGAAGATCCGGCAAGAAACTCGCCAGTTACTCTTTTTAATCACCAAATTTTTTTTTTAAGTACAGTGTCATGGGTGTAGGCGAACAGTTTATCATTTCCACAAATTCTTGTCATTTAAGTAATCATTAACTGTATAATAGGCTTTTGCCATTAAATATTTTTTAACATGTGTTTTAAATTTGGGCATTGGTAAATCAACAAGATTTTGTGGTAACTTATTAAATATTTTAATACTCATTCCTACGAATGAATTACCAATCTTATGAAGTCTGAGATGTGAAACAGCAAGCTTGTGTTTATTTCTAGTATTTAGGTTATGGTTGTCGGATTTTCGAGCTCTTTTAGGTTATGGTTGTCGGATTTTCGAGATTTTTCATGCTCGTCGTTCGGAATGGTATCCTGAAATGGCTCGTATCGCTAAAGTATATCTATGTTGTCCTGCCAGCACTGTTTACAGTGAATATCTTTTTTCGGAAGCTGGCAACGAATGTATGAGCAAAAAAGAAATCGTTTACTCCCCGAAAGAGCCGAAACATTGACATTCCTCCACCGTAATTTGCCTAAGAAAAAATAAAAGTTTAAAAAAAATGTATGTCTTTGTTATTTTGAAATGTGCCTATATAGCCACATTTCAAAATTACAAATACTTCCCCAAATTTCGATGAGATACAAAAGGTGCAACATAACACTGGATAAAGCAAATTATCGTTCAAAAAAAAAAGTATTCGAACCGTTTTTGGTTTAAAACAGAGAGACTCCTGTCGACCCCTTTTTAGAAAACATAAATTATAGAGCCGACTAGTCGCCTAATCGGCATCTTCAGTAGTCGGCGACAAGTCGGTGACTATTCGGCAAAATGTGCCGATTATAATCGGAACTAAAGTTGAATTAAAAGAACAATTGGCGCAATTGGTAGTGACCCTGCCTCTTACGCCAAAGGTCGTGGGTTCGATCTGCACCGTGGACAAACATTCGTGCGATGAACACTTGTGTTTGTTCGGTGTCTGGGTGTAATATATGTATTTAAGTATATATTTGTGTTCCTCTGTTGCCTGATATCTGTAACACAAGTGCTTAAGCTACTTAGTACGGAATCAGGTCAACGTATGAGATGTTGTGAGAATTATTATTATTATATAATAATCATCAAAAAAACAATTAGGTGATACAATAGGCAAATAGTAATCAGTCTGTTGGTTGGACGGGTTGGCGAGGTTTTAGATATAGCGGCGCTCGCCCCGGTCTTGGACCGGTGGCTCGAGCGCCCCCACGGGTTTTTGTCCTTCCGGACGGTGCAGGTACTTACCGGGCATGGTTGCTTCGGTAACTACCTGCACCGAATTCAACGGGAGGACACTCCTATGTGCCACCAGTGCGGCGCTGCGGAGGACTCGGCACACCACACTTTGGTGGTGTGCCCGTCCTTCGACCAACAGCGGTCCGCGCTGGTCGCGGAGGTCGGACATGGCCTCTCATTGCCCAGCATAGTCGAAGCTATGCTGGATAATGAGGGGGCGTGGACGGCCTTCGCCCACTTCTGTGAGGAAGTGGTGGCGCAAAAGGAGGCGGCGGAGCGGGAGCGCGAGATTAACCCCCTCGCAGGCCCGCTTCGAGCAAGGAGAGGACGAGTTCGGCGGAGAACTCTTCGTCCTCTCCGTGGAGGTGGCCAGCCGGCAACAGGGACGGGGGTCCCTGTGCCGGCACTGCCATTGGCACCTCCACCGCTCGTTGGGGACGGCTCAGCTCTTCCGGCTGTCCCCAACCCCCCTCCTCCTAGTCTGAGGAGGGGCGTGGCCGCACACCCCGTGTAGGGGCCTGTGGGGGAGTGGGGTTGCGGGGAATAGCCTAGTGCAGTTCCCGTGACCCCATTCTATACCCACGGGTGGTTGAGCCCCGGGAGTTTTAGTGGGTATGCCCTCAGGCCGCTTCTTGTTAGAAGAAGCGGCCCGGAGGGTGAGTCCCACAGTACCCTGTCGCCCCCCGGCGGCAGGGTCTGCGTAATGCATTTCTCCCGGGAAAACAAAAAAAAAAAAAAAAAAGGTTTTAGATATAAATATATCTAAAACCTCGCCAACCCGTCTGTCAAGCATGGTGAGTATGGCAATTACCCCTCATGTGATTGAAGTAGGCCCGTGCCCCAGCAGTGGGGACTTAAATGGGCTGACGATGAGGTGTGTATGTGGTGATTGTGGAACTGTTATGTTGTGATTTTATCTTGTTGCTAACTTTGTTTAATTTTAATGTTACTTCTTACCATAGTCTGAATGTACGACAACGGATGTTTTAAATTATTACTGTATTTATAATAAATAAATATTTTACAACATCACATACATTGATCTGACTCCGAGATAGGTAGCTCAAGCACCTGTGTTACAGATATCAGAATCAACAGCGGAATTACAAATATATACATATATAATACTTTTCTTTTGTACATACATACTTATAATACATACAAACACCCTGACCAATACAAACAGACATGTTCATGCACACAAATGTTTGTACTGTGCGGGGATTGAACCCGCAACCCTTGTATCAGAGGCAGCGTTCACTACCACTGTTCCAATCGGGTCGTCAATTTATGTTCTCATGTAAATAAATAAATATTTCACAACATCACATACATTGATCTGACTCCGAGATAGGTAGCTCAAGCACTTGCGTTACGGATATCAGAATCAACAGTGGGATTACAAATATATACATATAATACTTTTTTTTTGTAAATACATACTTATAATACATCCTAACACCCAGACCAATACAAACAGACATGTTCATACACACAAATATTTGTACTGTGCGGGGATCGCAGCCGCAACCCTTGGACCAAAGGCAGCGTTCACAACCACTGATCCAATCGGGTCGTCAATTTATGTTCTCATGTAAGTGGCGTATTGTATGTCTTTATGAGAATAAATCGCCTCTTTACAAGAACAACGTTACATCTCAAGAACCTCTTTACAATACGGTATTTGACAATTTTTTTTTTATTTTTGTACTCAAAAGTTTGACTGACCGGATGGCGCAATTGGTAGTGACCCTGCCTCTTACGCAAAAGGTCGTGAGTTCGATCCCCACCCTGGACAAACATTCGTTTGATGAACACTTGTGTTTGTTCAGTGTCTGGGTGTAATATATGTATTTAAGTATATATTTGTGTTCCTCTGTTGTCTGATATCTGTAACACAAGTGCTTAAGCTACTTAGTACGGAATCAGGTCAACGTATGAGATGTTGTGAGAATTATATATTAAAAGACCTCTCAATGATGAAAACGTCGTTGAAAGAATTACTTAATTCTCATTTAAACTACCTGAGATATCACAACTTTAAAATCACATTATTTTGGGCAAACCCAAAACGCTCCATACAAATGGTACTGAGATGTGACGTCACACGACTGTATTTTGTATGCATTTCATTTGAATTTTGTATGGTAGCTATATAAAATGTTTCGTTTATGTCAATGGTTCTATTATAATAGTTGGTGCAAATTGTATGGGTTATTCAATGGTATAATTATTTTTTAATAATTTCATACTTTTAAAATGGACTTGCTCATGAATCTTTGAATGACTATAAAACCGGCTAGACGTTATATTTTTGACTGACCGGATGGCGCAATTGGTAGTGACCCTGCCTCTTACGCCAAAGGTCGTGGGTTCGATCCCCACCCTGGACAAACATTCGAGCGATGAACACTTGTGTTTGTTCGGTGTCTGGGTGTTAATATATGTATTTAAGTATATATTTGTGTTCCTCTGTTGTCTGATATCTGTAACACAAGTGCTTGAGCTACTTAGTACGGAATCAGGTCAACGTATGAGATGTTGTGAGAATTATTATTATTATGTTTGTCAGTTGTTCCATAACCACGGGCAATTATGTCCCGGACTTTTGGAAGGCGTGCGTGGGGCCGAAGCCAACACGTAGAGGCCCGTTCAATTGACAGTTTTACTATAATGTGATGTGACACCAGCCGGCGACTATCCCTGTATACACTACAGAAGTGTAGCCAAGGACAGTCCCCGGTTGGCATAAGACTATTGAAAATAATGGAAAACAAAATGAACTGGGCTATTGGGTTGAGGTGTTAGTGGACCGGTTAACTGGTACTATGGAGAGACTATGGCACCTGCCCGATCAATGATAAAAATCACGAAAAAATGGGCAGGTGGTGACTCGCCACTCACTAGATGGGCCCCCTATAATAAGCTACCAGGAAGCCAAGCAAAAGCTAGCTACCAGATATAGCAAGGCGGGCAACATTGGTGTGAGCAGCTCAGGGTGCCGAGAGGTGTACACCGCTTTCTACCCAGTGTCTGTGGTGACAGACACTGTGCCAACTCGCGACTTATGCATCTTTCACTTCCACCCTGCGAGCATATAGCTCTGACATCCCACTCTGGCCGGCTGGTGAAGGCAAGCCAGAGGTGAAAGTCCTGCAGCCCCTGCTGGGGTCCACCCCAGCCGGCCAATAAAGGCAAGCCGAGGAGAGGGGCCTGATCGACTCTCGGGGATATGGGACCCAAGGGACGTCACTTCCCATTCAGCGCGCCACAACGCTGCCCTGGGGAGACTAACTGCACTGATGAGAGTTGTTGCTCTTAAGCAAGAACACCAACTCTCGCCAGCGGGCGATGGGGTCGTCACTTCCCTTATTATTATTATTTTTAATTGAGAATTTTTGCTTTTGGCACATTTTTACCTATATTTTGATAAAATATTTATATTTTGTATAATCTCGAGCTTAGTCAAATACCCTATTAGAACGTGACATCTCAGCAGCTTATTCGTGAGATGTCACGTTGTTCTTGTAAAGAGGTTCGTGAGATGTCACGTTGTTATTGTAAAGAGGCGAAATGTCTTCAAACCTAAATGTATGTTACGGTGTAGGCGGGCGGGCGCGCGAGGGCGCGGGCGGGCGCGCGGGCGCCTAGGGCGGGCGGCGCCGGCGGCGGACGCGCTGTGCGGCCTCGTGTTCCTGCAGGACCCGCTGGTGGCCAAGATCATGTTCATGCTCATCGTGGTGAGTCGCAACACCGCCAGCCTTTGCAGCTAACGCGGACTGCGGACGCGCTGTGCGGCCTCGTGTTCCTGCAGGACCCGCTGGTGGCCAAGATCATGTTCATGCTCATCGTGGTGAGTCGCAACACCGCCAGCCTTTGCAGCTAACGCGGACTGCGGACGCGCTGTGCGGCCTCGTGTTCCTGCAGGACCCGCTGGTGGCCAAGATCATGTTCATGCTCATCGTGGTGAGTTGCAACACCGCCAGCCTTTGCAGCTAACGCGGACTGCGGACGCGCTGTGCGGCCTCGTGTTCCTGCAGGACCCGCTGGTGGCCAAGATCATGTTCATGCTCATCGTGGTGAGTTGCAACACCGCCAGCCTTTGCAGCTAACGCGGACTGCGGACGCGCTGTGCGGCCTCGTGTTCCTGCAGGACCCGCTGGTGGCCAAGATCATGTTCATGCTCATCGTGGTGAGTTGCAACACCGCCAGCCTTTGCAGCTAACGCGGACTGCGGACGCGCTGTGCGGCCTCGTGTTCCTGCAGGACCCGCTGGTGGCCAAGATCATGTTCATGCTCATCGTGGTGAGTCGCAACACCGCCAGCCTTTGCAGCTAACGCGGACTGCGGACGCGCTGTGCGGCCTCGTGTTCCTCCAGGACTCGCTGGTGGCCAAGATCATGTTCATGCTCATCGTGGTGAGTCGCAACACCGCCAGCCTTTGCAGCTAACGCGGACTGCGGACGCGCTGTGCGGCCTCGTGTTCCTGCAGGACCCGCTGGTGGCCAAGATCATGTTCATGCTCATCGTGGTGAGTCGCAACACCGCCAGCCTTTGCAGCTAACGCGGACTGCGGACGCGCTGTGCGGCCTCGTGTTCCTGCAAGACCCGCTGGTGGCCAAGATCATGTTCATGCTCATCGTGGTGAGTCGCAACACCGCCAGCCTTTGCAGCTAACGCGGACTGCGGACGCGCTGTGCGGCCTCGTGTTCCTGCAGGACCCGCTGGTGGCCAAGATCATGTTCATGCTCATCGTGGTGAGTCGCAACACCGCCAGCCTTTGCAGCTAACGCGGACTGCGGACGCGCTGTGCGGCCTCGTGTTCCTGCAAGACCCGCTGGTGGCCAAGATCATGTTCATGCTCATCGTGGTGAGTCGCAACACCGCCAGCCTTTGCAGCTAACGCGGACTGCGGACGCGCTGTGCGGCCTCGTGTTCCTGCAAGACCCGCTGGTGGCCAAGATCATGTTCATGCTCATCGTGGTGAGTCGCAACACCGCCAGCCTTTGCAGCTAACGCGGACTGCGGACGCGCTGTGCGGCCTCGTGTTCCTGCAGGACCCGCTGGTGGCCAAGATCATGTTCATGCTCATCGTGGTGAGTCGCAACACCGCCAGCCTTTGCAGCTAACGCGGACTGCGGACGCGCTGTGCGGCCTCGTGTTCCTCCAGGACCCGCTGGTGGCCAAGATCATGTTCATGCTCATCGTGGTGAGTCGCAACACCGCCAGCCTTTGCAGCTAACGCGGACTGCGGACGCGCTGTGCGGCCTCGTGTTCCTGCAGGACCCGCTGGTGGCCAAGATCATGTTCATGCTCATCGTGGTGAGTTGCAACACCTTCCAACAGGGTTTGAAGTGATAATTATCATTGATAATTATCTTTGATAATTATCAATGATAATTATCAAGATAAAAATTGATTGATAAATATCTTGATAAGTATAATCGAAAATATTTGCCATTTGTTATTCAGATACAGAAAACCCCCGTCCAGTTAACGCAGTTGAGGTTGATGAAGATGATATTCCACTCATCAATTTATTTTAATTAAATAAGTACAAGTATTATCGTTGTAAAATTATTATATAATTAGTTGATTAACTGCTCGTATTTTAGTTTGCAAGTTATTATACACGAAATTATAAAAATAAAAAAATAAAAGTTGACCTTAATTGTAAAATGTCTCTAATTTATTTAAATCACTTGATTCTAACGTAAAATATTGATATGTAATATCAGTTAAAAAAGGATTACTAGGCTTATATCTGTTTGATAATTATCTGATAATTATCTTGATAATTATCTCGATAATTATCAAAGGACATATTTATCTTGATAATTCCAAAGCGTGCCTTCCAACCAACGTCCTTTGCAGCTAACGCCGAGGGGGACCAGGGAACGTTAGGAGAAGAGGCCGGGGTAAAGAGCCATGATTCCAGGACGAGAATGACCCAGTACATGTTGTGATGATGATGATGATGATGATGCCGCCTTCCCAGCAGATTTCGGCTACAGCGATCTCTTTTGTTTCGCCATTTTTTTAGGGGCGGCCATTTTGGATTTGAAGTTTTTCATAGTGTATTGTATTCTACTATTTAAACCCTTTTATTTGATACCTATATCGAGGGAGATTGTCATACAATATGCTAATCGGATTTTTGGCGGCGGCCATCTTGGATCGATTTCTATCTAACTTAGCTAAGAACACTCGCGATCAATTCACCTTTCAAACAAGAAAACAAAATTGGTTCATCTGTTCGGGAGCTACGATGCCACGGACAGACACAAACACACGACACGTCAAACTTACAACACCCCGTCGATATTTCGACAGTGTTAAAAATATGTAAATGTTACATTATTCACAACAATTTGTAAGCGCTTGCTTTCGCTATGAGCAGGAAGCGTAAATTAACATTTGATTTAATTTGAAATATCTCCCGTCTCTCTCCACAGGATATGTCGCGCGCGCACCCGTCCCTCTCGCACCTGTGCGCGCAGTACTGCGCAGTGGAGACGCCGGCGGACCCCGTCACCGACGCCAAGGAGGCGCAGAAACAGGCGAAAAAACAGGAGGAGGTGCTGAAGAAGTGAGTACGGTGTATGTTATATGCAGCCGTCTTACTCGCACGGTGACATCTCTCTATCCATATCTCTTACTGTCATATACAGGGTGTATCTGTGAACATTTACATCCCTTTAACCACTTGTTCTACGAACCATTCTGAACAACATTTGTTCCATGAGACATGACACACATTTTACCACTTTGGGAGCGTCTCTTGCGCAGAGTATTAAGTTCAGAAAAAAAAATATATTTGACACCTTAACATCATTTTTAAAGACCTATTCATAGATACCCCACACTACAGATAGGGTTTGATGAAAAAAAATTTAGAGTTTCAGTTCTAAGTACCCCCCCCTAAATTTTTTTTTCATATTTTTGTGTAAATATCGTAATGCGGTTAACAAAATGCATCTATTTATCAAGTTTCAATACTATAGTTCTTATAGCTTCGGAAAAAAGTGGCAGTGACATACGGACGGACGGACATACGGACAGACAGACAGACGGACATGACGAATCTATAAGGGTTCCGTTGTTTGCCATTTGGCTACGGAACCCTATCCCTACTACGGAACCCTTAATAGCTGTCATTACGGTTTTCTAATTCATGCCGAAGCGTGGGTCTCCCACGGTAAATTTGAATGTTTTTTTTTTATAGAAAGGCCAATCAGGATGACCTCACTCCGCCTGATGGTAAGTGGCCATGATGTCCAAATATGAGGTTGACAGGCACAAAAGAACTAGCAAAGTACCCATTGTGTCTGCCATCCTCACCCTGATGGCCTGCTGAGATGCCGCTTCACGCCCCGCCTAAAAGACCCCGGATTGTATGAAGGAGGCAACACATGTTTGTTTCAGGTTCAGGATGCACGAGTGCAACCTTCTCCTGGCGACGTCCGCGCTGGAGGAGGGCATCGACCTGCCGCGCTGCAACCTTGTGCTGCGCTGGGACGTACCTCAGTCGTGAGTGTTGCCACAACACAAAATGTTTTTTTTTTATAGAGCCACAGTATATTAGCTCTCCTACACTACTAAACGTAAGTGGGTGGAGGAACAGGGGACGGCCGAAAAAGAGATGGATTGTGTGAAGAATGACATGATGGAAAAAGAGGTGGATGATTCGATGACGAATGACAGGGACGTATGGAAAAGGAAAACATACTGCGCCGACCCCAGATAACCTGGAAAAAGGGCAGGAGGATGATGATGAGTGTATTAGCTCTCCTCAACCTGATGGTAAGCAAAAGAAGAGCCCAAGTTGCAATGGGCTATGGGAACAAATTTTTAAGTATGTTTTTAATATTTTTTTCCAATGCCTTTTACTGTTTTAAGTAACTATTTTGAATAATTTTGTAAAATAGCAGGTAGTTATTTTTTTATTAATTTTCAAACATTTTGAGTTCGAAGCGTATTTGTGACGTCATAAATAAGCTTAGTGTTCCCATATGTCATTTACCCCAGTTTACGGGAAATATATCGTATGAAAATATACTTTCAAAATTTATTTTGATCGGGGAAATTTTAAATCACTTTCTGGTGACATTTACGGTAAAACAAAATAAAGACAGCCCACTGTTTTAGTTTTGGTGTCACCCTGCAAATAAACGTCTAACTAGCGCCATCTGTTACTTGGTCTGGGTGAATAGGTCACTGAGACATTGTTGTCCCCAAAATGTAATCTTCTGAAAGCAACACAACTAGCGCCATCTGTTACTTGGTCCGGATGAATAAGTCACTGAGACATTGTTGTCTCCAAAATGTAATCTTCTGAAAGCAACACAACTAGCGCCATCTGTTACTTGGTCTGGGTGAATAGGTCACTGAGACATTGTTGTCCCCAAAATGTAATCTTCTGAAAGCAACACAACTAGCGCCATCTGTTACTTGGTCCGGATGAATAAGTCACTGAGACATTGTTGTCACCTAAATGCAAATCTTCTGAATACAACCTGTCTGAATAGCTAGCGTATCTAGGGTCAAATGAAGGTCAACGCTATTTTATTTAAAATATTCTTGATCCAGTGGTTTTAAATTTTAAAAACATTAAAATATGTTATGAAATACAAATGCCTCGAAATGGTTTTCGGATTAGAACCTGTTTAATTTTTTTCCCATACCCCATTACAACGGAAGCGATGTCAAGGCATCACCTCCGTTGGCACCGCCATATTGGCCCGCGAGATGCTTCCTCACGCTTCATTAAATATTTCACAACATCACATACATATCTGACTCTGAAATAGGTAGCTCAAGCACCTGTGTCGGTCCTGCGCCGCCCGCATCCAATAGATTCATCATCATCATCATCGTCAGCCCATTTAAGTCCCCACTGCTGGGGCACGGGCCTCCCTCAATCACATGAGGGGTAATTGCCATACTCACCACGCTTGGCAAACGGGTTGGCGAGGGTTTTGATATAAATGCAGAGTTTTCCTTCTCTGGGTGCTGATGATCATGCCAGCAGCTTTACCTTAGTCGCCTTTTACGACACCTCGGTAAGAGTGAGGGTGGCCTATTCTACTCTGCCGGGACCACACGGCTAATCCAATAGATTCCCGCGACATTAATCAGATCGTTGGTCCACCTTGTGGGGAGCCTGCCACTGCCATTTAAATAACAGTAAAAACTTACTGTTAGCCATTTTGTTCAAGCTTTCTTTGCAGCTAACGTTGAAAATGAAAAATGGTTTTATTCATAACGAATTCTTACACTTCTTAAACATGGTGGACTTCTTTTGAGCGCGGAAAGCATCCGTGTCAGAAGTAAGCCCTCTTCCTTAACATAATTTTGCTACAGCAAGAACCGCTTAAGTACTAGGCAGATACAAGGAAACTTAATGGGTAGGTTTACAATAAACTAAAAATATACAAAAAGATAATAAAATAAAAACAGATTGTACAACCTGTGCGGATAAAGAATGGGATCAGAAATGGCGGCGCATCTATTCACTTCTCGCTCGCACACTATTTGCGTCTATCATCATCATCAGCCCATATAAGTCCCCACTGCTGGGGCACGAGCCTCCCTCAATCACGTGAGGGGTAATTGCCATACTCACCACGCTTGGCAGATGGGTTGGCGAGGGTTTTGATATAAGTGCAGAGTTTTCCTTCTATGGGTGCTAATGATCATGCCCGCAGCTTTACCTTAGTCGCCTTTTACGACACCTCGGTAAGAGTGAGGGTGGCCTATTCTACTCTGCCGGGACCACACGGCTTGCGTCTATACTCGCACACTATTTGCGTCTATACTCGCACTCGTGGGTGTGCGAGCGAGAAGTGAATAGATGCGCCGCCATTTCTGATCCCATTCTTTATCCGCACAGGTATGTGCGGATAAAGAATGGGATCATGGGACATGTATTGTAATATATGTGTGTGTGTGTGTGCGTGTGCGTGTGCGTGTGCGTGTGCGTGTGCGTGTGCGTGTGCGTGTGCTTGTGCGTGTGTTAATGCGTGTATGTTAAGTGTGTGAGTATGTATGGTGTAGAAATGTCGAGGAGGATCGCGGCACACCTTGCACCGGGGAACGCCAGGAGAAAAGGCCAGGGTAAAGAAACTCCCCCCCCAGCTTGACTGGGGGAGGCAGTGTAGGGCCCGCAGTGTAAGTGGGCCCTCCGCCTGGGGAGGGACGTGAAGTAAGGTTCTTTAACCCGTACTCATGTCCCCTCCCCACTCTGGCCATGAGGGAGCGTCGCTGGGGTTTAGTCGGTATGCCTCTGGCCGGCTTCTCGCTAGGAGAAGCCCCCTCCAGAGGAGAGCCCGACATAACCCGCCTGCCCCCCGGCAAGAGGGTATGCATAAGGAGGCATTCCCCAGCGTCAAAAAAAAAAACAAAAAAAAGGGTAAAGAAACTACAGTTAAAACTTACTGTTAGCCATTTTATTCAAAAAGTCTGCTAATCTCCGATCTTGTCAACCTGTCCCAGGTACCGCTCATACGGGCTATGTAGAGGACGCGCCCGCGCAGCGCGGTCGTCGTGCTGTGTACTATGCGGTGGTGGCGAACAAGCCACCGGGGACCTGCTGCACAACCTGGCCACCTACAGGGAAATCGACCAGGTAACAAACACACGGTCGCAGTCGAAAAGTGCTTACCACCTCAACGATCATAATCGCACGCACACATATTGACTGACCGGATGGCGCAATTGGTAGTGACCCTGCCTCTTACGCCAAAGGTCGTGGGTTCGATCCCCACCCTGGACAAACATTCGTGCGATGAACACTTGTGTTTGTTCGGTGTCTGGGTGTAATATATGTATTTAAGTATATATTTGTGTTCCTCTGTTGTCTGATATCTTTTACCACACGTTCCAACCTTTACCACACGTTCTAGGCAGGAAGTACTAGACATAACTTGGTGTTCAGGTAATCTCGCACACCGAGTGACCAATTGGCACGTCTCAGATGAGCCGTCCATGTCCGACCACACCCACATTAGGTACGACATACTATGCTCGGGAACAAAGGAACCGAACACCTACCGTGACCCCAAGGGAACAGACTGGGAGGGCTTTAGGAACTCCCTTAGGTTATACCTTGGAGATTTTAAATACATCAAAACTGTGGACCAAGTGGAAGCCGCAGCAGAGGACTTAGGCAAAAGCCTAATGAATGCGTATCTAGAAAATTGTCCTCTTAAGACCACTAAGAGCAACAGGAACGCGCCTTGGTGGAACAAAAACCTGGAGCATCTGAGGCAAAGGACCCGTGCCTTATTTAACAAGGCAAAAAAAGACAAGAACTGGGATGCTTACAGGAAGGCGTTAACACGTTTCAATAGGGAGCTCAGGAAAGCAAAAAGAAGATCCTGGCAAAAATTCTGCGGGTCCATCAAAGACACTGCCCAAGCTGCCAGGATCCATAAAATACTATCCAAGACACCTGAATCCCATCTAGGCCTGCTAAGGAAAGCGGATGGATCTTTCACAGAATCTCCGGAGGAAACACTGAGACTGCTTGCTCAAACGCACTTTCCGGAATCCGTGTACATTAATAACGAAAGAGAACTCCAGGTCAGTAAGTCTCCGGAAAGGAGACCGAGGAATGAAGACTGGAGGAGAGCTTCCGTTATTTTTCGTCCCCAGCAGATAAGTTGGGCAATTAGGAGTTTCAAGCCTTATAAATCTGGTGGGGTCGATGGTATCTTCCCGGCTTTGTTGCAGCGGGGCGAAGATATCATCATCTCTACGCTGATAAAACTATACCGTGCAAGCTTTGCTTGGAGTTATCTGCCATCAGCGTGGACTCGGGCGAAGGTCACTTACATTCCCAAGGGAGGGGACAAAGACAAATCGCAGCCCAAGTCCTACAGACCGATAAGTCTCACCTCATTCCTATTAAAAACGATGGAAAAGGTGTTGAACAGTCACATCAGGGCAACATACCTCGTTGAAAAACCCCTGAGTGCAAGACAACATGCCTACCAAACAGGCAAGTCCACGGAAACGGCACTTATTGACCTGGTGGACAGAATTGAGAAAGCCATAGAAGACAAAGAAATTGCACTCTGTGCCTTTCTCGATATCGAAGGGGCGTTTGACAACACCAACTTCGATGTTATAACACGTAGCATGGTGAATCGTGGAATCGACGACACCACCACCAGATGGATGGGATCCATGCTACAAAATCGGACTGCAACAACAACGTTGATGAACAAAACCCTTCATTATAGAGTGACCAGAGGATGTCCACAGGGCGGAGTCCTATCACCCCTTCAATGGTCATTGGTTGTTGACAGTCTCATCTGCGAGCTCAATGAAGCCAGATTTCTGACTCAGGGTTACGCAGATGACATAGTAATAATGGTCATAGGAAAATGCCCTAGCACCATTTCCAATCTTATGCAAAGGGCCCTACGAATAGTAGAAAACTGGTGCACGAGACACGTGCTAACAGTCAATGCACGTAAGACGGTCTTAATCCCGTTTACCAAAAGAAGGAAACTAGAAGCGCTCCACGCCCCAACACTTCTTGGTACGAAGCTATGCTTGTCCAACGAGGTCAAATATCTCGGAGTCTTTTTAGACCAAAAACTAACATGGAACAAGCATCTCGACTACATCACTAGAAAGGCAAAAATTGCGATGGGGGCAAGCAGTAGGTTGGTGGGGCTAAAATGGGGGCTACGGCCCATGGCCGCACTCTGGATTTATAAAACCATAGTGAGGCCGATCGTCACTTATGGCTGCTGTGTGTGGTATAAGAAGACGCACCAACTTAACTGCGTAGAGAACCTCAGCAAAGTTCAAAGAACAGCCTGCCTTATAGCCACCGGCGCGCTTTCGTCCTCTCCCTCTGCAGCACTGGATGCCCTCCTGAACATTCCACCTCTGCACATTCACGTGCAGATGGAAGCGAGGATGGCTATCACGAGAGCGAAAATCAGAGGGAGGACGAGATGGCAATCTAGGGTCATGAGAAACCTCTACAACGAACTAATGAAAAGTCCGGTCATGGATATGCCCTCTGACTCCATGGTCCGTGAACACCGCTTCGATAAGCGGTTTACAGTCTTGTTACCGAGTAGACAAGACTGGGAGGCTGGAACTCCCGGAAATGTTAAACAGAATGACATCGTTTGGTATACGGATGGCTCCAGGAAGCAGGGCATATCCGGGGCGGGATTTTGTAATGATCGCTGCGGAATACGCAAATTCGCCAACCTGGGTCGCTATACCACGGTGTACCAAGCGGAAGTCTTCGCAATAATTGGCTGTGTCCAAGAGAGTCTACAAATGAATCTCCAGAATAAGAAGATATTCATCTTCTCAGATAGTCAAGCTGCCCTCAAGGCGTTAACATCCTGTGAACTTGACTCCAAACTCACTAGCGAGTGTGTCCTGCTCCTAAACCAGCTTGGCAATGCCAACATCGTAAATCTGATTTGGGTACGGGGACACTGTAATATCAGAGGCAACGAGGTCGCTGACGTGCTAGCAAAGGCCGGGGCAGAGAGCCCACTACTCGGACCGGAACCAATAAGTGGCGTTCCAGCCTGCATGGTCAGGTTCGAGTTAAAAGAGTGGGAGCATAAGCAAAGCACTGAATATTAGAAAAGACTACCTCGACTAGAACAGTCTAAGGCGTTGATACAGGCGTTCGATCATAGACGAGCTGTAGAGATAACAAAACTGAGTAGAGGACATGTTAGGGCACTCACTCGGACCCTCACAGGGCACTGCAAATTAAACAAGCACCTGCACAACATGGGCCTTACAGATACCAAAATCTGCAGGTTCTGTCGCGAGGACGAGGAAACGATTATCCACGTCCTCGGCGAGTGCATGGCGCTGCACCGCTGCAGAAGCCGGCACCTGGGAGCACACATGATCTCGGCTGACGAGATCAAGAGCTCCCCCATCAGCTCCATTCTCGGGTTTATCCTGGAACTGGGGCTGCATGAGGTGCTGTAATAGGTTACGGGGCTGCCACAATAGATCATCTATTGGTCGCAGTGGCTATGAGACGCAGGGCTCACCCCATTTCTATCAAATAATAATAATGTCTGATATCTGTAACACAAGTGCTTAAGCTACTTAGTACGGAATCAGGTCAACGTAAGAGATGTTGTGAGAATTATTATTATTATTTAGGTGATAAGTTCTATATGGCCGCTTTATGAATGGACAATACGGCAAAAAATATTTTACCATTTTTATATGCTTTTCGAAGAAAGAAAGAAAAAAAAGATGACCCTTATTTTTAGTTTTCATTAAATGTGTGTTTTTATTGAAAAAAATATATATATAAAAGATAGATAAAAATGCAGGAAGTGAAGTAGTCCTGAGGCTCTACGTAAGTGATATCTTTGCTATATAACAAAAAAAAGTTGATTCTCTCTGTCATTATTCACTACTGTCATTGTCAGCCATTTTCTTTTTTCTTAAGTCAACGTGAGCAAAGGCGTCATTAATGTCATGCCGAGCTGTGACGTCACACGGGAATTTTTACACATTTTTCAATTTGGAAAAAAATATTTTGTCGTGTTGTCCATTACGTTTACATCGCCATCAGCACTTACAACGCCAACAGCCGTTACGCAGGCTGTCAGCCACTTACGCAGGATATATTATAGTGCTCAAGTGTACACTGTGTAGCAGTTGTGTATGCGCACACGCATACACAAGTGCACTCCCTATTGCCTTGCTCTCGTATTCCGATGGGATACCAGTATGACACGACTGGAGAGGGATCGGGCGCAGGACCAACGACTTAACGTGCTTTCCAAAGCACGGGGGTACAAGACCGCCAACTTCCAAGCGTACCCTGGGCTCCAAAGCGACGGCAACCGGGAATTACACGCTATGATGAGTGGGGAAGAGGTGGCAAACGAGCAGACGGATCACCTGATGTTAAGAGATTGCCGCCGCCCATGGACACCCGTAACTCCAGTGAAGTCACAAATAATAATAATATCGACAGCTCATGTCGAATCAAGCGCTTACAACGCCGGCTTAGTAACGCGTTCAGTGATCTGAATTGGTAGAACATCCAGCCGGATTGTGGAAGGTGTGGGTTCGAGTCCCGCCTGAACACGAGATGAAATCTTTAAGTGTTATTTACTTAAGAATAAATTGCAAAAGATTGCTATAAAAATATCAACTAATAATAATATCCTCCAACCGACTACGGTTACGGTGGCCAATCTCAACGATCGGCCACGTACGCAGGATATACAGTTAGCTTTAATACTTTTTTTCACAGATCATCAGCAGAAAGTGTGGTTGCGGTGTCCAAGACGAGCCTCCGTCATCTGAAGAAGACCACGCCGACGTCTTTAGCCTGGTCATCAAGCCATACACTCCCCAAGAGCACGCCATACAAGAAGCCAACGAAACTGATTGTAGCGAAAACAGAAAAGATATTCTTGAAAACGAACTTGCTAGTAGCCGAAACGGAAAAGATAGTCCCGAAAACGAATTTGATAGTAGTCGAAACGGAAAAGATATTCTCGAAATGGAACTTGATAGTAACCGAAACGGAAAAGATAGTCCCGAAAACGATATTGATAGAAACGAGGATAAAAACAAAACAGATAAGCAAAAAGACAGTAACCAATGGGATATTAAAATAGAAAATGAAGATAGTAATGATAAAAGTGTGAAAGATATTGAGAACGATATTTTAAAAATAAAAAGTATACATCAAGAAATTCCAATTAAAGATGTAAACCTTACAATTGATAGTAACCTAGAGAATAATAAAACAGAAATAGAAAATAAAGTAGAAATCCAAAAGACAGATGAAATACACAGTGATATAAATAATGGTTTAGATAGTAACATAGAAAATAAGTTCAAGGAATTAAGTTTAAATGGAAGTGATAATCAATGTGAAACCAAAGAACATTTGTTCGAAAATACTCAAAAGTATAGTGAAAATGTTACGGATAGTCTAAAAGTGAATGAAAATAAAGCCGATATTTGCAAAAGTGATAGTATTAATATTAGGGATGATAGTAAAGACAATCTTTTTGTAACAAATGTAACAATACAAAACAAAGTGTAAGTGTAGAATGTACTTGTGTAAAAAGCGAAGTGAATGAAACAATTAATAGGACAGATAGTAAGCTAGAAAGGGATAAGAAGATAATTGATAGTGAATTGGCTAGTGTGGACTTAAGTACGGCGATTGCACTTATAAATAGGTAAGTTCTTTGTTTTTACTACACTCTCGAGCAACCATATCGACTTAGGAACCAATTTTCATACAGACATGCTCAGTTCAGAGGCCTACAAATATAAGAGAAAATTTGGTTTAGTGATAACTTTAGGGTAAATCCATCCAGATACCATTCTAAACACAATCGCGGGTTTTAAGACTCCATTAGGTCCGAGCTAGTTGTCCGTGGCAACTCACTCGACACACAATAGCAGTGTTAAAAACGATACAATTCTGAACTGCTTCCCGTAAACTCGGGATTCTGAACAGAGTGAGTCGGTATTTTACTTCGGCGCAGCTTTGTCTCTTGTACTAGTACAAGGCACAGGTTCGCCCATGTGTGGAATATTGCTCCCATCTCTGGGATGGTTCTGCTAAGTACTTGCTTTCGATAGGTTGCAGCGACGTGCTATCCGTATTGTTGGAGATTATGAGGTGACTAAGTCCCTAGAACCTCTTCAGCTACGTAGAGACATTGCCAGTCTAAGTGTTCTCTACCAGCCTCTATAATGGGGAATGCTCTGATGAGTTATTTCAACTTATCCGATCCTCCCCTTTCCACTTCCGAACAACACATGCTGGACAGCGTTGCCATCCGCATACCATCCAGACAATGGCGGCGCGCACCAATGAAGGTTTGGCTCCTCGTTCCTGCCCCGAGCCATCAAGACATGGAATGCTCCTCCCAGCTCATGTGTTTCCTCCTTCATACAATCCGGGGTCTTTTAGGCGGGGCGTGAAGCGGCATCTCAGCAGGCCATCAGGGATGAGGATGGCAGACACAATGGGTACTTTGCTAGTTCTTTTGTGCCTGTCAACCTCATATTTGGATTTCACGGCCGCTTACCATCAGGCGGAGTGAGGTCATCCTGATTGGCCTTTCTATAAAAAAAAAATACGATTCTTATTATTAGGATCACTTTGCGGGACTTCACTGCACAAATAAACACCAATATTTATAACTAAACCCCACTAAGAAACGAATATTAAGCTTTAAATTGCATCAAACCACGGAGAGTGTTTTAGTCCTACCGTCAGAATCCTTAATTTACTTACGGCATGAATGGGCCGGCTTGACCGGAGTGATACCACGGCCTCATATAAAACCGGCGTGAAGCATCATTGTACTATGTTTCGCTGCGTGAATGAGAGTACCGGAGGCCCTATCAAAGGGAAAGGGAGTTTAAAGGTCGGCAGCGCACTTGTGACTCCACTGGTGTCGCGGGTGTCCATGGGCGGTGGCGATCGCTTACCATCAGGTGATCCGTCTGCTCGTCTGCCATCTATCACATAAAAAAAACAAACAATAAAAACCGGTGGCGTCGCCACTGTTCCGTAAAAGGGCTCACTCAGTACGGAATCGGGTCAATCTGTGAAGTTATGTATTTATTTCATTTCAGGTACTGCGGCAAGCTACCATCAGACACCTTCACCCGTCTAGCCCCCCAATGGTGGATGGAGGAGGTCCAGCTCCCGGTGCCAGGGTCCCAGGGGACGAGGACGGCGTTTATATGTACCCTTAGGCTGCCGCTCAACTGTCCTGTCAAGTATAATATTGTGGTGAGTGCATATCAATAGGCATATATTATAGTGGTTATATCTGACTATACCCGGTAACCCGGAATTCAAGACCAAAAAAGCTACTATAATGTTGCCACTGCAATAAAATGATCGGACAATAGTATATACCTCTTTTCTAAAAACATACGAAAGAAAGAGTTAGGACCAGTATACCATCAAGAGATGGTCAATTCTGCAGAAGGTTTTCGACGATTGCGTGCGTTTGCACACAAAAGGCTTAACATTAGGAAGGAGATTGATTGATGTGGAACTGCCCGAGCGCGAGTCGCTTGTGTTGTGGTGTTCCACGCCCCATTTGGTGAGAAGTGACATTGTAATGGGATACAGACACAGACTTTGTAGGGAGTGAAGAAACGCACCGGGGAAAGAGCCCTTAGCAAGTACCTGGCGAGCGTCTCCCAAGATTCGGTCCGTATGCCGAGACGGTAGGAAGGACCTTGGTGGAGGGAAACCCAGCAAGGCTAGTTTGTGCGCTTCCTTTTCCACAATATCCATCTTTCCTGGAGCCAGCAGCCCTCGGATATTCCAAGTAGCTGTTGTTGTCGGATAGAATGTTTGGGTTTGGTTTATCCGTTAGCATGTCCACTAGCCGAGACCCGGCGGTGCGTTTCAGTAGCGGCTTCGGACGCCAATTTCACACCTTTCGGCCCGGTCACCGAATGGCGCCGATTGTTAGTCGGGTCGTCCAACGATATAGCTATGTTTGATGTACATTCCAGTGGGCGGCTATTCGTCGTCTCTATACCACTCGGCCAATTGGACTATGTAGAAAGCAGTGAATTTAATGTTTATTTGAGACTTGTTATCGGCTTTTTAGATAATAAATAATGAATGTGGGTGGCTGTTTCTTGTTTCACTTAATTTGAGCACAAAACACTGACTTCAACCAAGAATCCCACTGTGTTTTTGTATCTTTTCGCCACTTATCCGGTGCTTTTAGGCGAATATTTGATGTCCGTGTCACACGATAAGTAGACCAATTAATGTGGTCGCACTTGTTGGTAAATTGTGAGACTTTAGCAAGATTTATAGATCAAAATAGCAGGACCAATACGAAACACGTCTACTTCCGTTAAACGCTCGCGCGTACCCCCTTACTTTTGTACTCGTGGTGGGCACTCAGTTCCTTCCAAGGAGTGGTGTGCCCTACCCGTCACGTTAAAGGAGTTATACATCTTACTGTGTCTAGAAAAAAAACGGCAAAAAAATGTCAAAGGTATTATAATTTTGTTCCCAGGGTCATCCGATGCCGAGCAGAGTGCTGGCGCGGCGGATGGTGGCGCTTCAGGCTTGCCGCATACTCCACAAGTCTGGCGAGCTGGACAACCAGCTCATGCCTATAGGTAACACTAGCGACCTGCCCCGGCTTCGCACGGGAGCAATACATGTTTTATATTATGGGAATATATAAATATTACCTATTTGTACACCAAAAATACATATTTTTATTAAATAAATATTTCACAACATCACATACATTGATCTGACTCCGAGATAGGTAGCTCAAGCACCTGTGTTACGGATATCAGCATAAACAGTGTTACTGAGGTATTTGAAAGGTGCCTAAGTTTTCGGTAAGAAATTCTTAGTGTCAGCCCGGAGTCTAGAAGTTGGCGGTCTTGTACCCCCGTGCCTCGGAAAGTACGTTTAGCCGCTCCGCCAAATCCCTCTCCGGTCGTGTCACACTGGTGTCCCATCAGAATACGAGGGCAAGGGACTAGAGAGTGCAGTTGTGTTTGCGTACACACTTACACTATCATCAGCCCATTTAAGTCCCCACTGCTGGGGCACGGGCCTCCCTCAATCACATGAGGTGTAATTGCCATACTCATCAAAACCCTCGCCAACCCATCTGCCGTTGGCGAGGGTTTTGATATAAATGCAGAGTTCTCCTTCTCTGGGTGCTGATGATCATGCCAGCAGCTTTACCTTAGTCGCCTTTTACGACACCTCGGTAAGAGTGAGGGGGGCCTATTCTATTCTGCCGGGGACCACACGGCGTTGCCGGCGACCACACTTTTAATAAATAAATACATTTAAATATAACAAATAATGGTCTTAAATTTACGTGAATATTCATTAGGTTTAATTTTTAAGTAATTTATATTAGTGCGGGTCATCATCCACTTCATCCACATTATATTGTTCGAGTTTCTTTTTGAAAACGTTGAGCGAGTCAATGCTTTTTACAGATGACGGTAGTTTGTTAAGGCGACACCGCGATCTCACTAGCGCCTCCAATCGATTTGTATTAATTGTAACGAATTTAGGATATTGTTGAAAAAGCGGCCGCAGCCGTGGCAGGCCCCCACAAGGTGGACCGACGATCTGGTGAAGATCGCGGGAATCCATTGGATGCGGCCGGCACAGGACCGATCTGTGTGGAGAACATTGGGGGAGGCCTATGTCCAGCAGTGGACGTCTATTGGCTTAAATGATGATGATGATAATGAAAAAAAAGGACAATGACATTCTAAAAAAAAGTATTTGTGATGGTTCAAGATATATCTGGCACAAAATATCTCTTTAGAAGTAACCAACTTTTTGAGAATTGCTAAAAGTGGCCACTTTAGGCGGACATAAAAAATTAAATTAAATGCTGAAATTATTATGCCGTATTGCCGTGGTCGTATGCCCCCTGCAAAACAGATTCATTATAGATAATGATAAAATAAAATCAATATGACGACCCGATTGGAACAGTGGTAGTGAACGCTGCCTCTGATACAAGGGTTGCGGGTTCGATCCCCGCACAGTACAAACATTTGTGTGCATGAACATGTTTGTTTGTATTGGTCTGGGTGTTTGCTATGTATTATAAGTATGTATTTACAAAAGAAAAGTATTATATGTATATATTTGTAATCCCACTGTTGATTCTGATATCCGTAACACAGGTGCTTGAGCTACCTAACTCGGAGTCAAATCAATGTATGTGATGTTGTGAAATATTTAATGTGGCATACGACCACGGCAATACGGCATAATAATTTCAGCACAGACAATTTTTAGAGCGTGTTTTTTTGATAGTCGGGTTTTAGTTTTTAAACTTTATTTTTATTATTATTTCTCTTTATTTATTTCTATGTGCCTACATTAGTTACGTATACAGGGAAGGAGAACTTCAAGGCGGCGGAACTGGACGCGGGCAACAACTTCGTGTGCGCGGGCGACGCCGGAGACGTCGGCGACGCGGCGCGCCCCGGCACCACCAAGCGCCGCCAGTACTACTTCAAGCGGGTGAGTGTGTCACACGCTCGGGAAATCTTGCCCCAGGCTTACCCCAACTTACCCCCAGTCACACCAACTTACCCCCACTTACTTGCCCCGACTCACCCCACACTTACCTCAACTTACCCCAAATTATCCCCACATATCCCCATATTTCCCCACTTACCCCAACTTACCCCCACTTACCCCAACTTTCCCCAACTCACCCCCACTTACCCCAACTTATCCCCACATATACATCTTCCCCCATCTTCCCACATTTACCCCAACTTACCTCCACTTACCCTATATGATCCCAACCATTTATTTATTCATTAGTACAAAACAAATAACTGCCATAAGAAGAAAAATGAATATTACAAAAAATATGTACAAATAAGCGATAAGAACGCCTTATTGTACTGTCTGTTGTTCTTGTAACATACTTGTATTTTGTTTTTGTTCAATAAAGAATATCTATCTATGTACTTGACGTAAGGTTGGAACCCTTAATTATGTACAGGAAAACAATAAGCTGAGTTCAGTATCAACGACCTTAAAATTATTTCATTTACTAAAACTTACCTAAATTACAATAAAAACTAGAATAAAGACTCGATACGCTAAAAGTTTAAAATTCCAATGAATTCGTCAATTTAATTAAAAGTCATACCCCATCTTTTTCCCATATTACCCCATATTCCATCCTACCCCCGTCTTACCACCATCTTATCCTCATCTTACCCACTTACACCCAGTTACCCATGTGTCCCCACGGTGTGGGGACGTTCAAGTACTACGTAAGCAGATTTATTACAGTTATTTACCCCCACCCTCCTTGTCAGCAAAAGTAAGCAAAGCTCTTACCCCCTCTCCCCATGCTTACGTAAACATTTTTCGATTTTTTTGTCACAGCTCGGCAACCCTACTAACCGTATGCATTTATTTGTAGGTAAAAAATACGTTTCGTTTTCAAGCAAACAGAATGTGAGGGTTGCCATTTGTGTTAAAAAGAAAGTTATTATCGATGACGTAATCATCATCTAGACTTCCCTTCCCCCATGTCATCCAAAATAAGCAAAGCAAAGACCCCACCCCATAGTGCTTACATAATACTTGAACGGCCCCTGTCAATGGGCGGCGGCAATCGCTTCATCATGAGCCCATTTAAGTCCCCACTGCTGGGGAACGGGCCTCCCTCAATCACATGAGGGGTAATTGCCATACTCACCACGCTTGGCAGACGGGTTGGCGAGGGTTTTGATATAGATGCAGAGTTTTCCTTCTCTGGGTGCTGATGATCATGCCAGCAGCTTTACCTTAGTCGCCTTTTACGACACCTCGGTAAGAGTGAGGGTGGCCTATACTACTCTGCCTGGACCACACGGCAATCGCTTACCATCAGGTGATCCGTCTGCTCGTCTCCCACCTATCACATAAAAAAAGCACAGGTTTCCTCTGGTTCGTAAACCTGTTTTTATTGTTACCCGTTTGGAACAGTGGTAGTGAACGCTGCCTTTGGTCCAAGGGTTGCGGGTTCGATCCCCGCACAGTACAAACATTTGTGTGCATGAACATGTCTGTTTGTATTGGTCTGGGTGCTTCCTATGTATTGTATATATGTATATATTTGTAATCCCACTGTTGGTTCTGATATCCGTAACACAGGTGCTTGAGCTACCTATCTCGGAGTCAGATCAGTGTATGTGATGTTGTGAAATATTTATTTATTATTGTTTTTGACAGACGGCTTGGGCGTTCACGGACTGCCAACCGGTGGTGGACACGAGTGACTCGGAAATCGATCCCCCCACTGGAGACGGTCCACCGAGGCAGATCGACTCCGAACCGGTCAAAAAAGGTCAGTTCAACTCTTGATTTTAAATTATCTATACATTTTGACTTTTACATTTAGACGACCCGTTTGGATCAGTGGTAATGAACGCTGCCTCTGGTGCAAAGGTTGCGGGTTTGATCCCCGCACAGTACAAACATTTGTGTGCATGAACGTGTCTGTTTGTATTGGTCTGGGTGTTTTCTATGTATTATAAGTATGTATTTACAAAGTAAAAGTATTATATATATTATTTTTTTTGTATGTAATAGGTAGGCAGACGAACAGACGGATCACCTGATGGTAAGCGATTCCGCCGCCCATGGACACCCGCAACACCAGTGGAGTCACAAGTGCGCTGCCAACCTTTTCCCCTTCCCCCCCATTGGGCCTCCGGTAACCTCACTCACACGGCGAAACACAGCGCAGGCACTGCTTCACGCCGGTCTTCTGTGAGGCAGTGGTATCACTCCGGTTAAACCGGCCCATTCGTGACTAAGCGTGGCTCTCCCACATTTATTTACAAAAGAAATGTATTATATGTTAGATATTTGTAATCCCACTGTTTATGCTGATATCCATATAACAGGTGCTTGGGCTACCTATGTGATGATGTAAAATATTAATTTAATAAATATACCTATACATACTTTGATGTACAATTAGTATTTTTGGTTTACAAATATGTAATATTTATATATTCCTATAATATAATATTAAGTGGTATAGTATATCAGCCTATAAACTGTCCCACTGCAGGGCAAAGGCCTCCATCGTAGAAATCAAGTCATCGCTACTATGAAGCCCGAGCTATGTTCGAAAAATTCGAAACATGACTGACCGGATGGCGCAATTGGTAGTAACCCTGCCTCTTACGCCAAAGGTTGTGGGTTCGATCCCAACCCTGGACAAACATTCGTGCGATGAACACTTGTGTTTGTTCAGTGTCTGGGTGTAATATATGTATTTAAGTATATATTTGTGTTCCTCTGTTGTCTGATATCTGTAACACAAGTGCTTAAGCTACTTAGTACGGAATCAGGTCAACGTATGTGATGTTGTGAGAATTATTATTATAGTTTTCGCTTGACCCGGGAATCGAACCCAGGACCCCGAGATCTGGTACTTACACCACTAGACCAGAACTACAAATATTGTATGTAATTCCGCTGTTGGTTCTGATATCCGTAACACAGGTGCTCGAGCTACCTATCTCTGATTCGGATCAATGTATGTGATGTTGTGAAATATTTATTTGTTATTGTTTCACAGGCACGAAACGGAACATGCTATACGCGATCGTGTCTAAGCTGTGGTGCGCGTTGCCGGAGCGGTACAACACTCGCGGCAGGCGACTCCACGCGCCACAACACGCTAGCCAGGCCATTGGCATCCTCATGGCCAGGCTGGAGCCTGACGAGTGAGTATTAGCGATTTTTTTTATTTAAGATAGATAGATAGATAGATACTCTTTATTGCACAACATACAAAACTTAAAAGCTAGGTATACAGAGATACAATGTACAATTTAGGCGGTCTTATCGCTGGAGCGATCTCTACCAGACAACCTTCAGGTAAAGGACATTAGATTAGATTAGATTAAGGTACATACACAGAGTATAATCGTAAAGTAACATAATGAATGAGGATAAACATTTTTTTTTTCTAGACAATACTCTATAACATATGTACACAGGATGGTTATTTTATGATAAAATTATGCAAATAACACAAAAGTACAATATTCAAAAAATTTAATGGTAGAATAAAATATGTGGGAGAGCCACGCTTAGGCATGAATGGGCCGGCTCGACCGGTGTGATACCACTGACTCACAGAGGACCGGCGTGAAGCAGCGCCCGCGCTGTGTTTCGCCGTGTGAGTGAGGTTACCGGAGGCCCAATGGGGCTAAGGGGAAGGGGAAAAGGTTGGCAGCGCACTTGTGACTCCACTGGTGTTGCGGGTGTCCATGGGCGGCGGAATTGCTTACCATCAGGTGATCCGTCTGCTCGTCTGCCACCTCTCATATAATCTCTTTGAGTGCCACAACAATAAACCTAACATACAACATTACAAATCCAATTTCGGGTTGTCAGCTTATTGTGCATATGGGTGGTAAGCCTAATTAATGTAAAATGCCAACAATGACGTTAGTTCTTTATATTTTACTACAAATCCTCGATTAACCATAGACCACTTAGTACCACAGATAGTCTCAAAATTGATCGAATCATTCAATGGACAACATTTCATATTTTTAACATGTCCATATTGTTTTTTTATATGAAAATAGACGAAATTAACAGACCCATATTTTTTCTTTTTTCAAAATTTGTCCATTTCATGCATAAAATAATTATTGAAATTCTTTATATTCTAAATAGACGTAAGCGCCAAATGACGTCATCGGACGGCTGAATACAGCGATATTCCTTTGCTTATCATTGTTTTAATAAAAAAAAGGTACTACTGTCAAAGGTAAATAATACTAGTGTCAACATTGTCGACGTCATTCATTCATTCAACGTTGACAAGTTGTCTTTTTTTTTGACAGTTGCATGTCATGGGTTTGGCATTTCGTAAATTTAAAACTATAATGTGCTAAGCAAAGAAATATTTTACATTCTGCCGCCCGATGACGTCATCTTACGTTTTTTAGTTTTTAATTTTTTTCTCAGTAAATAAGCAATATAAAAAATGAATAAATATATATTCGAGCAGCGGTAAAGTAAATAAAGAATTGGTATTTTTTATTTCAGAACTTAGCAATTTTGAAATGTTGTCCATTGTTCGTTCAGTTACGTTTCGTTTTACATAACCTTGTTTTGAAGTAAAAATATTTTTGAAATGTTTTTTAGGCAACAATACGTTTTAATATTGTTTTTGTTTTAATTAAGGTGTCCATGGAATATAATTAGGAATTGCTTTTATATTAGAGATTCAATTTAATAAAATGGTTGACTACTTTCTCACAAATAATTTACCGTAAAACGGAATGAACTGCCACATGGATAAACTGTCATTGTCACAGAATCGATATTTTGAGGTTATTATTTTAGTACTCATTTTAAACTAGGGGTCCGGGTGGTTTGACATTATTAATATTATAGTAGATATACTAACTGACGTTAATCTTAGTTTTGTAATAACGTATATTCTAGTTCTACAATGATTTCTAGTACTAATTCCACTACTTATTTTAAACCACATTTTGTAATAAGAGGGAAGGAATTTAAAATTTTTGTTCCGTGTTTTAAACGGACAACATTTCAAAATTGCTGAGCTATGAAACAGAAAATACCAATTCTTCATTTACTTTTCCGTTTCTCGAATATATGTTTATTTATATTTTATATTGCTTATTTACTGAGAAAAAAAATAGAAACGTGAGATGACGTCATCGGACGGCAGAATGTAAAATATTTCTTTGCTTAGCACATTATAGTTTTGCAACTGTCAACAAAAGAAGACTACTTGTCAACGTTGAATGAATGAATGACGTTGACAACGTTGACACTCTACCTTTTTTTATTAAAACAATGATAAGCAAAGGAATATCGCTGTATTCAGCCGTCCGATGACGTCATTTGGCGCTTACGTCTATTTAGAATATAAAGAATTTTAATAATTATTTTAAGTATGAAAATGGCGAAATTTCGAAAAAAGAAAAAATAAGTGTCTGATCATTTAATGTCTATTTTCATATAAAAAAACAATATGGGTATGTTAAAAATATGAAATGTTGTCCATTAGGGGTCCGGGTGGTTGAACATTATTAATATTATTGTTGATATACTAACGTAAATCTTATATTTTGTAATAATGTATATTCTAGTTCTACAATTATTTCTAGTACTAATTCCACTACTTAAGAATTTAAAATTTTAGTTCCGCGTTTTTCCGCGCGAACTCTAGTACGCAATCCGGTGAAAGTTTGCGATGTCGCATGAATGTTCCAGCCTGCAGATCCCGTCTTTCCCGGTGTACACGCGATCCGGGGAAGTCCGCGTGTCCGTGGAGCACGTCCCGGACGCGGACGTGCGGATGTCGCCGCGCAGGGGAAGGCTCGTCCGCAGGTACGTGCTTTGGACTTTACGCATACGCATTCAATATGATCGTGGGATAGCCACGCTTCGGCATGAATGGGCCAGCTCGAGGTGATACCACGACCTCACATAATGGACAACATTTCAAAATTGCTAAGCTCTGAAACAAAAAATACCAGTTCTTTGTTTACTTTTCCGCTGCTCGAATATATATTTATTCATTTTTTATATTGCTTATTAACTGAGAAAAAAATTAAAAACTAAAAAACGTAAGATGACGTCATCGGACGGCAGAATGTAATATATTTCTTTGCTTAGCACATTATAGTTTTAAATTTACGAAATGCCAAACCCATGACATGTAACTGTCAAAAAAAAGACAACTTGTCAACGTTGAATGTATGAATGACGTTGACAATGTTGACACTAGTATTATTAACCTTTGACAGTAGTACCTTTTTTTTATTAAAACAATGATAAGCAAAGGAATATCGCTGAATTCAGCCGTCCGATGACGTCATTTGGCGCTTATGTCTATTTAGAATAAAAAGAATTTCATTAATTATTTTATGCATGAAAATGGACAAATTTTGAAAAAAGAAAAAATATGGGTCTGTTCATTTTATGTCTATTTTCATATAAAAAAACAATATGGACATGTTAAAAATATGAAATGTTGTCCATTACAAGCTGGAACGACGATTTAGGTAAGAATAAGAATAAGAAATCATTTATTCGACACTTAACATGGACATTTATAGAGGAAATATCTTAAAAGCTAAGTGCCGAAACGGTCCCTACTCAGCATTTAGCTATGGCCTGAGCCATAGCGCTGATTTTCAGTAAAGACCGAATCGCACACAAATTTTTACTAACTTATTTTATTGCGCTTCATGCATACATGCTTAAAATTAACATTAAAGGCTTATTACAGCATTAATAGTGTTCTATTTATACGTGCGTATCGTGCAGAGTATGCCATGTTTATTTTTGTAAAATTGAACAGTTTGTCTGTGTCCTACCACATGTCAATACTTGTGAAAGAAAAGAGTGTGTGCATAATGCACTTACTCTCCCTTGGACGCGGGCGGCACAGGACTGATCTGTGTGGAGATCATTGAGGGATGCCTATGTCCAGCAGTGGGCGTATATTGACTGAAATAATATGATGATGATGAAGTCTTTCTTAAAAACTCCTTTGTATATTGTACTTTTCATCGTCGTCATCATCGTCATCGTTAGCCCATTTAAGTCCCCACTGCTGGGGCACGGGCCTCCCTCAATCACATGAGGGGTAATTGCCATACTCACCACGCTTGGCAGACGGGTTGGCGAGGGTTTTGATATAAATACAGAGTTTTCCTTCTCTGGGTGCTGATGATCATGCCAGCAGCTTTACCTTAGTCGCCTTTTACGACACCTCGGTAAGAGTGAGGGAGGCCTATTCTACTCTGTCGGGGACCACACGGCCATATTGTACTTTTACTACTAATTATTTCTTGTAGGTTCATGCGTTTCGTGTTTGCGCACGTACTCCGAGTTAGAAGACGAGGCATGAAACTGCAGAGCGAAGGGTCCACACACAACAATTATTACGTCGTGCCTACAATCAAAAGTGAGTCATACATACTGGGAAATACGTAAACAGATGCTGCCATACCGACAGCTAGCTTGTAATACATGCCACGGGATGGCGCCACTGCGCTAGCATATAATAGGCTATTTGACAAAATTCTGAAAACTATCTTAGCGTATTCATTTGTTTATAAGGAGCCCTACAAAAATACTTTTAAAGTTTTTTTTTAGATATTTTAATAAAAAAACGAAAAGGAAAATGCAATATTTAAATATGCCGCACAAACGCGTCTTTTAACAATATGGCGGCCAGAAGAAGAAGAAGAAGAATAAGAATTCATTTATTTGCTTTTGAGTAGGGTATACAGAAGATGACAAAGATATATTATATAGACCGCCCATTCAGCCGTCAATAACAGCATGCAAATACAATTATTATAATTTACGACTAAGACTTATAGTATGCGCCTGACATTATATTTTCTGATATAATAGTATTGTTTAATTTTTGTTATTTAGAAACTCTTGGAGAGAATTTCTAAATAACAAAAATTAAACCCTTGCATTACAAACTAGTGACGTAGATTGTCCATAAATAAACATTGAGCTTGTTGGTGTTTCAGTGTTACGGTACGATCAACTATAGACTTGACGGCACGTCGAAAATAGAGTCCACCGAATTGTAATTTTTAATCTGACAGCACGTCAGGAATCGAGTCCAACAAAATGTGATTCTTAATCGATGTTCTAGTATCGATGTAAAGGTGATTTCCGAACGCAACAGTTGTCACTCTGACGCTTAGAGCATTAAACCAACCGGAGACGCCACTGACAGGCGTTCCCTTCTGCCAAAGTACGAGACCGCCGGTCATTCCCTTTATATAAAACTAGTTCCAGCGCGTCCACGCGCCATTTGCAATTGCCAGTGCGTGTGACAGGAGCTAATAAAAAAATGCCAAATTGTAGCGTGTTTTCGTGCAAAAAGCGATCAGAAACCTCTAGTGTGCAAAAGGATAACGTTACTTTTCATCTGTAAGTATTATTTTACTAAAATACTATTGATTAATGCAACTAATTTACAAGAAACTGAAAAAATAATTTCATCGAACAGTGTTGCCACTGAAGCGTCATAATGATTTACCTGCGTAATTTTCAAAGTGCCAACTGTAACTTATATTGCGTATCTATTTATGGATACTGTTTATTACTTAATCTAAGTAGACACAATAAAATATTGCTGTTATATATATTTTTGCCAGTGCTGAAATAATTATTTTTTAAATATAAAACCATATGATCGTAATCATAATAATAATATTTTATTATAGGATTCTTGTTGAACATTAAGACCTTTTCTCCTACATGTTCTTCAACTTAAATTTGTTGTCCTCTTGAAGCTTTCTAAATGAAAATGACGGTACAAATGTACCGGTCAGTTTAGTCCGTATTAATCAAAAATGAGAGTTTAAAAATCAATCTGAACAATAATAAAATTGTTCTACAAATGTGTCAATAAAATTAATTAGATTTTGCTTTCTATTTATTATCCCGAAAATAGATATTAAATTATTGATGTTCCGTTTATATGGGAACTTGATTAGTCAATCAGCTAAGCAAGTTCCCATATAAACGGGACGTCAAAAATTTAATATCTATTACAAACAAACCGGACTTCCAAGGAGAGTACAAAAAAGACAACATATACCGACTCTGCAAATAAGGAATTTCCGTAAAATTATGATGGCCACACTACAACAAAGCTAGTGCGGTAGTAGTGAAAAATCAAAATATCGATATCTTCTTCAGACGTGTCATTTATTATTACCTGTTTATATTTAATTTTTAGATTTCCAAAAGATGCAATTCTGCGTGATGTTTGGACCCGAGCCTGTGGAAATCATGTTGCGTGGGTGCCTAAACGAACTAGCACAATTTGCTCACAGCATTTTGAAAGCGATTGTTTCCAAATGCAATCTAACAACAAGAGGAGATTAAAACAAAATGTCGTGCCAACGTTGAAATTATTTAAGGTGAACTTTTTATAATGAATTTAATGAACATCAGCTTAATTTGACGTCTCCGAGTAGCACTTAGTGATATACATCAATAATTATATATTTTTTCAGATTGATAGTTGGGAAGAGTCGCCAGCAGAATTATCGCAACCGTCTTCGTCTAAAAAGATGAAATATGAATTAGCTGAAAGTCCAGAAGTATTATCTACACCCGGCGTCTTACCTTGTGAACCACAGTTAGCAGATACACCAAGAAAGATAAGACTAAGAAAGTGTTTAAAATTGAAAAATATGAAAATAAAGCGACTGCAATCACAAAAAAGATACTTAAAGAAAAAAGTTACAGGGTTGCAAGAAATGTTAAATGACCTGACTGAAAAATGTCTTATTAACAAGGAAGAACGCTTGGTCCTAGACAAAATTAGTGTGGAGGAAAAGGAGCTTCTTAACAGACAGCTAATTAAAAGTAGAACAGGGAAAATACCTAAAACCAAATATTCACCTGAACTCAGGTGTTTTGCTTTAACTCTACATTTTTATTCGCCGAAAGCGTATAGGTATGTGCGAAAAACATTCGGAACGTGTTTGCCTGCACCAAGGACTCTAACAAAATGGTATAGTTCTATCGATGGAAAGCCAGGTTTTACAAAAGAGGCATTAATCGCATTAAAATTAAGGGCTGAATGTAATCCGGAGAAGAAAATTTACTGTACCTTGGTTATGGATGAAATGAAAATAAAACAATTAACGGAAAATATAGCAAGCACGCAAAGACAATACGGTTACGTGGATTATGGATTCGATTTTGTTTCTGATAACTCTGAAGAAGCTACCGATGCTTTGGTTTTTTTATTAGTGGGAATAAACACCACCTGGAAGCTACCCATTGCATACTTTTTAGTAAAAGGCACTAATGCTCAACTAAAAGCACGACTAGTAACGCAAGCCTTTCACTTAGTACACGACACTGGTGTAGAAATCAAAGCAGTGACTTGTGATGGTACTAAAGCGAATATTGCTATGTCCGAAGAGTTAGGCTGCTGCTTGGATGTAAGGAATTTACAAACGACAATTTTAGACCCTACAACAGGACAACAATGTTTTTTCTTTTTAGACCCCTGTCATATGCTCAAATTAGTTCGTAATGCATTTGAGAATTATAGATTTTTTTACCAACCTATTCCTGGCAACAATATTCAGTGGTCTTACATTCAGAATTTACATGAAATACAAGAACAGGAACTTTTTTATATGGCAAATAAATTAAAAGCAAACCATATTTTTTTTAAATCCAAAATAATGAACGTTCGTCTTGCAGCCCAGCTTTTTAGTACAAGTGTAGCTGATGCATTGATTTTTTGTAGCAATGTACTGACCTTGCCCATGTTCGAAAATGTAAGTGCGACAGCAGATTTTTTGAAACTAATGAACGATGTTTTCGACATACTAGATTGTAAAACTTGGGGTAGTGGGTTTAAGCAAGCCCTTAATTTAAAGAATTATGAAACTGCTTTTGAAAGATTAAACGAAGCTAAAGCAGTTCTATTGAATTTGGAGGTTGACGTTAAAAATCACAGCAATCATATTAATAGAGTCAACGTTTTGAAATCCCCTCGTTACACAGGTTTCCTCGGATTTCTTGTATGCATTGAAAGTGCTAAAGGCCTATTTGAAAACTTGGTGTTAAATCCAAACTCACAATTAACATATTTGCCTTTACACAAAGTTAGCCAAGATCACATCGAGATTTTTTTTTCTGTTGTCAGGAGTCACGGTGGTTTTAATGATAATCCATCAGCTCGTCAGTTTGAAGCGATATACAAAAAATTATTAGTTCATACAGAGTTAATCCGAAACGAAAGGGGTACAAACTGTATCCCTTTAGAAAAAATATCCATACTCAACTGTTCTTCTGCAGTACAAAAGATTAATTCTTCTTCCCAACTGGTCGAAACCGAAACTTTATTTACGGCCACACCCTCAGAAGAAATTGAGATGATTTCGGAAATAGAGACTGAAACTTACTTATCTCCTTTCGGAGAAAAGGTAGTGGAATATATAGCTGGTTTCGTTGTATTTTATTTAATTAAAAAAATTAAATGCAGTAAATGCCTAAAGGGTTTATGTGGGGAGCCAAATGAAAAAAGTTTAGCATATCAAAAAACTCGGGGTGGCTTAAAATATGCAGCAAAAGATGTCATTGATTTATGTCGTCTTTGTGAATTAGAGATCCGCAAACACTTAAATGATGATAAGAAAGTGAAGTCCTCCTGTTCGCCACAATTAGTTACAAATAAAGTATTAAAACAATATGTCGGCAGACAATTGTTTCCAAGCATCGGGAATCATTATTTTGATGACGAATTTATTGTGCATAATATTGAACTTGCAAAAACAGTAACTCAAAAGTATACCAACATTAGAATTAACTATTTGTCTAAAAAGACTGACCCCCAGAAATGTATCAGGCATATATACTCAAAGCTAATACACTTTAAAAATCAATGAACACCAGGTATCAATGAATATTTTTTTTGCTTAATTACATCTCGGTGAATGTTTAATAGTTATTATCTCGGTGAATGTTAAAGCGATAATTTAAGTTTTAATTATATTTTTACTAAACAAATAAAAGATTCAACGTATTTTTGTTGTTCTTTTTAATCATCCTTTTTCTTCTTGTTCAGTAAGGTACATAAACAAAAACATGCATGAATTAAGAACATTTTTTTCAGGTTACCACTTAATCTTAACTACGTAGTTGATACATCGTTACTTCTTTATCGTTTTAATCCCGAAGACCTCGCAATGAGTATTTCCCCTTTAGCGTATTATATCAACAAAATAAGCGAAGAAAAAAACTGCTGTTTTACAAAAAAGAATATCTATCTGGCCACAACGTATATTTACTCATGATACCTATTGCGAGGTCTTCGGGATTAAAACGATAAAAAAACGGTGTATTATACTATAAATTAAAACTACAACCACAATGAATATCCTGAATTTAATAAAATATTCTTTAAACTTCATTATGGGCACCGATATAATTTATCGATATCGTCAATCACTATCCTTCTTTACGTTAAGATGACGTATGACTCGTGCATGGATAGTTACTTCTGTGTGTAATCATATTTGTGTGGGTCTATTTCATGCTAATGTTTAATGATTTTGTATGTGTGCGTGCGTAGCGACGTAATACAGAAATGTGTTTGTTTTAAATATTATTGTGTGCGTTTCCTCGTCCCCCGCGCAGGATTTGGCAGACTTTTTTGTTTAGTAAATAGTGCGCGTGGCCTCTCCAGTTGGTTTAATGCTCTAAGCTCTGACGTAACGCCGAGCACTGGAGGGGCGGCCATATTGGATTTGAGTGATCATTCGATTTTCGAGCGGCGGTGAGCGCGTACGTGCTCGGCGGACGTCACAGTTTCAATCGGAAATCTATCAGTATCTAATCAATCTTTCATGATTTTCTTAATGTTATCGTATGAAAATTAATCATTATAGCGGAGTAATTATAATGTGGTCGTATTTCATTGGAAAATACCCTCCTCGCCCGATAATCCACGCCATACCCTAATTGACTACAAGGGCGGTAAAGAAAATGGAAAATCACTCTGATAAGGGCCAAGTCCCTTCAGACTCTTTTTTTTGTTTATTTCTCCCTATGAAGGAAAGGCAATCAACCATAGGCAGTAGACTTACGCGTAATCTACGTCACGGGCCGTTTTTAGTCACGTGACCCCCGTTTATAAAATGATAATTTTAGAAGACGAATTTTGATGAAATAATGCAATATTTTTATCTCGCGTTATTACAAATCGCTTCACAAAAAATATATTAACACTGATGTTATAAAAGAAATGTATATTTTTATCACTGTCAAATAGCCTATTGCGCATGCTGTTTTAACCACGTTTTCTCCTCCTGTTGCAATGGACAACATTTCAAAATTGCAGAGCTATGAATACAAAAAATACCAATTCTTTATTTACTTTTCCGCTTCTCGAATATATATTTATTTAATTTTTATATTGCGTATTTACTAAGAAAAAAATTAAAAACTAAAAAACGTAAGATGACGTCATCGGACGGCAGTATGTAAAATATATCTTTGCTTAGCATATTATAGTTTTAAATTTACGAAATACCAAACCCAGGACATGCAACTGTCAAAAAAAAGACCACTTGTCAACGTTGAATGAATGAATGAAGTTGACAATGTTGACACTAGTATTCTTTACCTTTGACAGTAGTACCTTTTTTATTAAAGCAATGATATAAGCAAAGGAATATCGCTGTATTCAGCCGTCCGATGACGTCATTTGGCGCTTACGTTTATTTAGAATATAAAGAATTTCAATAATTATTTTTTGTGGGAAAATGGCAAGATTTTGAAAAAAGAAAAAATATGGGTCTGTTCATTTTATGTCTTTTTTCATATAAAAAACAATATGGACATGTTAAAATATGAAATGTTGTCCATTGTGCGTGCCTATTATATTTTTATATTTACTTTGATTATTGTTCGTACGTACTCTGATGGCTCAGCGACCCTGGATCTTGACTTCCGACACAACAAGTCGCCGTTCCTCTCTGTTCTGAGCCAGGGACGACCAGTCGTAGATCTGCATCCCAAGCAGTTCCTATGTCAGATCGCTGGATGATCTTACCTAGGTCGTCCAACCGGGCGATGATCCGTTTGGGACAGTGGTAGTGTAATTCAACCACGTCTGCACTTAAAAAATTTAACCATAAGTCATTAAAAAGCGGCACCTAAACCTACTTTTACTCTGTATAATATAGGAAATACTGGTAACTTACTTACTTTTTTTTATTTTTCAGATTAAAAAAAACATTAATGCCTAAAAAAATAGTGCCAAAAAAATTATGCATAAATGCATTATGCTAAATACCTAATAATTATGCCACAATACATTATTATGCTAAAAACGAATTCGGCCAAATTAATATTATGCTAAATAAAACGCCAATTAGGTACATTATGCCAATCCATTTTAGGCCCAACGCCCTGTTGGTCTAGTGGTTTAAGTACTGGGCCGTGATCTCAGGGTCCTGGGTTCGATTCCCGGGTCGAGCGAAAAGTATGTTTCGAATTTTTCGGCCATAGCTCGGGTTTGTGATCACCAATCCCATCTTAGTAGTGATAACTTGATTTCTATGATGGAGGCCTTTGCCCTGCAGTGGGACAGTTTATAGGCTGATTAAAAAATAAAACCATTTTAGGACAAAACACATTATGCCAATTAAAGGGATCCCATTTTGACGTTCATAAGTGTTATGTATGCAATAGATCCAACTTGTTGGCGTGTCATTGCATTCCCTCTGATATGGTTGAGTGAAATGATGGCTGACACATGATGGCTGACGACCCGATTGGAACAGTGGTAGTGAACGCTACCTCTGATATAAGGGTTGCGGGTTCGATCCCCGCACAGTACAAACATTTGTGTGCATGAACATGTTTGTTTGTATTGGTCTGGGTGTTTGCTATGTATTATAAGTATGTATTTACAAAAGAAAAGTATTATATGTATATATTTGTAATCCCACTGTTGATTCTGATATCGGTAACACAGGTGCTTGAGCTACCTATCTCGGAGTCAGATCAATGTATGTGATGTTGTGAAAAAAATATTTATTTATTTATATTTATTTTATACGTCATACTTGTGAACAGGTCCCGCCTTAGGGGACTGGTCTGCTTCGGTTTACCTCATAATATTTATTTTATTATTATTTCCTTTATGCTGTGTGTTTGAAGAATGCTTTATATGCGTATGAGTGTGTGTAGTATATTTTTTGTATCGACATATATGTTTAATTACATGCATAATATAGTTTAGTAGCTAAAAATTAAAATCGATTGGCGTCGTTAGTGTGCCCTACCCGTCACCTTAAGTAAATAATGCACTTAAAATGTTTTGACCCGAAATTGACCCTTAGATTCGAAAAATGTTTATTATTATTATTTGTTAGAAATGGGGTGAGCCCTGCGTCTCATAGCCACTGCGACCAGTAGATGATCTATTGTGGCAGCCCCGTAACCTATTACAGCACCTCATGTAGCTCCAGTTCCAGGATAAACCCGAGAATGGAGCTGAAGGGGGAGCTTTTGATCTCGTCTGCTGAGATCATGTGTGCTCCCAGGTGCCGGCTTCTGCACCGGTGCAGCGCTATGCACTCGCCGAGGACGTGGATAATCGTTTCCTCGTCCTCGCGACAGAACCTGCAGATTTTGGTATCTGAAAGGCCCATGTTGTGCAGGTGCTTATTTAATTTGCAGTGCCCTGTGAGGGTCCGAGTGAGTGCCCTAACATGTCCTCTGCTCAGTTTTATTATTTCTACAGCTCGTCTCTGATCGAACGCCTGTATCAACGCCTTAGACTGTTCTAGTCGAGGTAGTCTTTTCCAATATTCAGTGCTTTGCTTATGCTCCCACTCTTTTAACTCGAACCTGACCATGCAGGCTGGAACGCCACTTATTGGTTCCGGTCCGAGTAGTGGGCTCTCTGCCCCGGCCTTTGCTAGCACGTCAGCGACTTCGTTGCCTCTGATATTGCAGTGTCCCGGTACCCAAATCAGATTTACGATGTTGGCATTGCCAAGCTGGTTTAGGAGCAGGACACACTCGCTAGTGAGTTTGGAGTCAAGTTCACAGGATGTTAACGCCTTGAGGGCAGCTTGACTATCTGAGAAGATGAATATCTTCTTATTCTGGAGATTCATTTGCAGACTCTCTTGGACACAGCCAATTATTGCGAAGACTTCTGCTTGGTACACTGTGGTATAGCGACCCAGGTTGGCGAATTTGCGTATTCTGAAGCGATCATTACAAAATCCCGCCCCGGATACGCCTTGCCTCCTGGAACCATCCGTATACCAAACGATGTCATTCTGGTTAACATTTCCGGGAGTTCCAGCCTCCCAGTCTTGTCTACTAGGTAACAAGACTGTAAACCGCTTATCGAAGCGGTATTCACGGATCATGGAGTCAGAGGGCATATCCATGACCGGAATTTTCATTAGTTCATTGTAGAGGTTACCTATGACCCTAGATTGCCATCTCGTCCTTCCTCTGATTTTTGCTCTCGTAATGGCCATCCTCGCTTCCATCTGCACGTGAATGTGCAGAGGTGGAATGTTCAGGAGGGCATCCAGTGCTGCAGAGGGAGAGGACGAAAGAGCGCCAGTGGCTATAAGGCAGGCTGTTCTTTGAACTTTGCTGAGGTTCTCCACGCAGTTGAGTTGGTGCGTCTTCTTATACCACACACAGCAGCCATAAGTGACGATCGGCCTCACTATGGTTTTATAAATCCAGAGTGCGGCCTTGGGCCGTAGCCCCCATTTTAGCCCCACCAACCTACTGCTTGCCCCCATCGCTATTTTTGCCTTTCTAGTAATGTAGTCGAGATGCTTGTTCCATGTTAGTTTTTGGTCTAGAAAGACTCCGAGATATTTGACCTCGTTGGACAAGCATAGCTTCGTACCAAGAAGTGTTGGGGCGTGAAGCGCCTCTAGTTTCCTTCTTTTGGTAAACGGGATTAAGACCGTCTTCCGTGCGTTGACTGTTAGCACGTGTCTTGTGCACCAGTTTTCTACTATTCGTAGGGCCCTTTGCATAAGACTGGAAATGGTGCTAGGACATTTTCCTATGACCATTATTACTATGTCATCTGCGTAACCCTGAGTCAGGAATCTGGCTTCATTGAGCTCACAGATGAGACTGTCAACAACCAATGACCATTGAAGGGGTGATAGGACTCCGCCCTGTGGACACCCTCTGGTCACTCTATAATGAAGAGTTTTATTCATCAACTTTGTTGTTGCAGTTCGATTTTGTAGCATGGATCCCATCCATCTGGTGGTGGTATCGTCGATTCCACGATTCACCATGCTACGTGTTATAACATCGAAGTTGGTGTTGTCAAAAGCCCCTTCGATGTCGAGAAAGGCACAGAGTGCAATTTCTTTGTCTTCTATGGCTTTCTCAATTCTGTCCACCAGATCAATAAGTGCCGTTTCCGTGGACTTGCCTGTTTGGTAGGCATGTTGTCTTGCACTCAGGGGTTTTTCAACGAGGTATGTTGCCCTGATGTGACTGTTTAACACCTTTTCCATCGTTTTTAGTAGGAATGAGGTGAGACTTATCGGTCTGTAGGACTTGGGCTGTGATTTGTCTTTGTCCCCTCCCTTGGGGATGTAAGTGACCCTCGCCCGAGTCCACGCTGATGGCAGATAACTCCAAGCAAAGCTTGCACGGTAAAGTTTTATCAGCGTTGAGATGATGATATCTTCGCCCCGTTGCAATATAGCCGGGAAAATACCATCGACCCCACCAGATTTATAAGGCTTGAAGCTCCTAATGGCCCAACTTATCTGTTGGGGACGAAAAATAACGGAAGCTCTCCTCCAGTCTTCATTCCGCGGTCTCCTGTCCGGAGACTTACTGTCCTGGAGTTCTCTTTCGTTATTAATGTACACGGATTCCGGAAAGTGCGTTTGAGCAAGCAGTCTCAGTGTTTCCTCCGGGGATTCCGTGAAAGATCCGTCCGCTTTCCTTAGCAGGCCTAGATGGGATTCAGGTGTCTTGGCTAATATTTTGTGGATCCTGGCAGCTTGGGCAGTGTCTTTGATGGACCCGCAAAATTTTTGCCAGGATCTCCTTTTTGCTTTCCTGAGCTCCCTATTGAAGCGTGTTAGCGCCTTCCTGTAAGCATCCCAGTTCTTGTCTTTTTTTGCCTGATTAAATAAGGCACGGGCCTTTTGCCTCAGATGCTCCAGGTTTTTGTTCCACCAAGGCGCGTTCCTATTGCTCTTAGTGGTCTTAAGAGGACAATTTTCTAGATACGCTTTCATTAGGCTTCTGCCTAAGTCCTCTGCTGCGGCTTCCACTTGGTCCACAGTTTTGATGTACCTATTCAAAATCTCCAAGGTATAACCTAAGGGAGTTCCTAAAGCCCTCCCAGTCTGTTCCCTTGGGGTCTCGGTACGTGTTCGGTTCCTTTGTTCCCGAGCATAGTATGTCGTACCTAATATGGGTGTGGTCGGACAAGGACGGCTCATCTGAGACGTGCCAATTGGTTACTCGGTGTGCGAGATTACCTGAACACCATGTTATATCTAGTACTTCCTGCCTAGAACGTGTGGTAAAGGTTGGTTTGCTACCCACGTTAAGAACAAATTGATTGTTGGTGAGCAAGTAGTCAAACAAGGACTCACCTCTTGCGTTCGTGTCGGAGCTGCCCCATGATGTGTGGTGGGAGTTGCAGTCGGTACCCACCAGCAGCTGGGTTTCTCTCTCCAGACAATATTCCACTACCGGTGTCACCTTGTTCACCGGATCCTGGTCCTCTCCGGGTAGGTACATGGAGCTGACTATGAGTGTCTCTGCACCTTTCCCCCCGGGGAGGTCTATATACGCTGCAACAGCATCGTCTGTACACAGCGAAGGGATCGGGAGGTAATTTATATCTCTCTTGAAGAGCATGCATGCTCTTGGCCTCACTCCGCAGGAGTTACTTAATATCTTACCTGCCGAGTTTAGCCCCATTACCGTGGTTTTGTTCACCCACGGTTCTTGGATCAAGGCGATGTCCAGGTCCTCAGAGAGGAATCTTTGGCAAAGGGCAGCTGTGGCTGCCTTTGAGTGCTGGAGGTTTACTTGTATCGCCTTAATCATTGTGTTGTTTTGGGGGACTGGGAGGGGAAGGGTTAGGGAATTTAGCTAAGACGGAGGGATGGGATAGGATTATATATAGGTGCCTAGGTTGTGTCTGTTTCTTTACGAAGGGGGGGGTTATGTGTTTTGTTAAGGATGCCACCCGAGCGCGGTTTGCATTCAATAAAGCTGGGGCCGTCATCATCGTCTGAGGTGTCAATACACTCCAAGATAGCACCTTGGAGCATTTCGACCCTCCCCTGGTCAATTTTACCCAGGGCGTCTATGATGCCGCACGTGACGGACCCAGTAACCTCCTTAAAGGTAGACTTCGAGGTGGAAGGCTCGCCAAGTGTCGGTGCCTTGGTGGGATTACCTTGATTCGAGGTAGACGAGGTATTGAGAGGGCGCTTTGACGCCCGCTCCCTCGTTTCCCCCTCCTCTTGGGTCCTCTGCTTGGCCTTTTCACTCATGCGCAGTTCTAGCGCCTGCTCGAAGGTCATACCCTTCGCTACAAGCCGATATATTAGTTTTCTATCAGCTCCAGAGAGCTTAACCCTGGGTTTACTCTCTGGCCCCTTGGTCGACGTGTCCCTTTGGTGCTTTGCGCCCAGAGGGGTCGACTCTGCATTGGAAGTACCTGGTCCCTCAGTCCCAGGTGCTCCGGCAGTGTTCGTATGCTCCTCAGTATCGCTGCCAAGGAGCATAGCCTCGGAGGTACCTAGTACCTCTTCGGTAGAATTTAAATGGTCGTCTATTATGTCTACAATATCCATATAGTTCCCACAAGAAGCTAGGGAAGTAAAGGTCCACCCCTGCAGAGCCCCGCTTGCAGGGGTAAGGCTAAATAGACCTCGATTTCGCCTGGTTTCGAGGCCCCTCCGTTCGCGACCGAGCATCCCCTCGGCCATGCATCCATCGGCACGGATCGGATGACACCTTGGATTGGGGTTTTTGGAGACGAGGTTTCCTCCTCCAGGAAAAGAGGGGAGGGATGCGGTGATTAGGGTGGGGATGATTGGGAGGGATGGGGAGGGGAGCATGGGATTGAGGTTAACGGGAATGCTCCTAGCCTGGGATTGGGTTTTGGAGCAGCCATCTATTGTCCGGGGTCAACGTGACACCCTCTCCCGTCCTCATGAAAAGAGGTGGGAGTGGGGGAGGGCGAGCTATCCGCAACCTGCTCACCCGCTCGGTCGCATCAGATGACAACTGCGCAGGTCGCATACACTATCAATGGTCACTGGTCCCATAAACAGTGCATGCACCAACCGAGAAAAATGTTTAAGTGTATTATTTACTTAAAAATATTTCTGTTTTTATTTATTTATTTATATATTTATTTATTTAATCATTTACATGTCAGTTAACAGAATACGAAAATTCCAACACACCAACAAGTCATCATACATAATTACATAATAAGAATAATTCACATTAACAATAATAATACAAGATAAATTAAATTAGAAAAACATGTCCGCAATAGAGAAACGAATAATTAAATGAAAAAATATAAATTAAATGGCATAAATGCAATATTAAATGTCACAAATACAAAAAAAGTCAAAAATGCAATATTAAATTTCACAAATACAGTCAAAAATGCAATATTAAATTTCACAAATACAGTCAAAAATGCAATATTAAATTTCACAAATACAGTCAAAAATGCAATATTAAATTTCACAAATACATGCAATATTAAATTTCACAAATACTAATGAGAATACTACTACTAATTTGGCGTGAATTAATTTTATTCCACAGCGACCCGTGAAGACGGCTCTACAAAGATAGATATAGACTGGGCGTTCCTGGAGCTGATATACCAGCACACTGAGGAGAGGAAGAATTGCGAGGTGGAGAAGCCGCTGCTCTGGCAACACGACGAGGAGGAAGACGACGAGCCTGTCGATAAGGTGAGGCGACCAGGCCAACTTGAGATGTTTGCCTTTAAAATTAAAATCTCTCTTCATCAAAGTCTCTAGAGAAAAAACTCTAGAATGGAGAATGCTAATAGGTGTACGAAATTGCTTAAGGTGACGGGTAGGGCACACTAGCGACGCCAATCGATTTAAATTTTTAATTTTATCCACTAAACCAGATCTATTTTAAACAATTTCGGGGTTACAACCTCTAGACAAACGGAAGACGATGAGCCTGTCGATAAGGTAAGGCGACCAGGCCAACTTGAGATGTTTGCCTTTAAAATTCATATCTCTCTTCATCAAAATCTCTAGAATGGAGAATGCTAATAGGTGTACGAAATTGCTTAAGGTGACGGGTAGGGCACACTAGCGACGCAAATCGATTTAGATTTTTATCTACTAAACCGGATCTATTTTAAACAATTTCGGGGTAACAACCTCTAGACAAACAATTAAACTATTTATTAAATAACGATGCACTAATGTTGGGTCCAACGCGTACGCGAAAAATTGATTGACGCCAAAAGCGGCCACTTTTGGCGTGAATTAATCTTTCGCGTACATAAACGGACGAAAATTGTCTAAAATAGATCCGGTTTAGTAGCTAAAAATTAAAATTGTTTGGCTTCGCTAGTGTGCCCCACCCGTCACCTTAAAATATGATCCAAGTAGAGCTAATATCTATATAAATATGCATGTTTTTGTTTCATCAAAAAAGACCAAGTATTAATGAATTTACAGAACAATAATATTAATATTAATATCAAGTTTTTGCGTTTTCATACTTTATTTTGAGTGCAATAAGAGTATATTCATTCATTCATTCATTCATTCATTCATTCATTCATTAAAATTTCGCAGGCACCCGCTAGTATTGTGACGTCACCGTAAAACTTTTTTTTTAAATTATGTATCTCGGGCGCTCGATATCTCTTTCCTGCCTGTTTTCGAATAGTCTCCTTCGAAAACAGGCAGGAATGAGATATCGAGCGCCGAATCAACAATGCCTGGAAGAGCTACTGGTCCATGAAAGCGTACATGAAGGGAGACCTTCCTCTGTCACTTAAACGCAAACTTTTGACGTGTGTATTTTGCCCATTCTTACCTACGGTGCTCAGACTTGGTCACTGACCGACCATCAAAAGTCCAAGCTCAAGATTTGCCAAAGAGCTATGGAGCGAAGCATACTAGGCATAAAAATCTCTGACCGTGTCAGAAGTACTACAATACGCTCCAAAACCGGGATTGCGGATGTGGGCGACAAATCCGCTAGACTAAAATGGGACTGGGCCGGCCACGTTTAAAAAGATAAAAAATAAAAAAAATCTTTATTCAATTTAGGTCCACACAGAACACTTATGAATGTCAAAATAGTACATATTATCTACCGCTGGTTCGGAATGTCGATTTCTACTGAGAAGACACCAGCAAGAAACTCAGTAGTTACTCTTTTCAAATATAGATGATGTTACAGAGTTTCAATTGAGAAGAGAAAAAAAATACAATTATGAAAGTTAATAGACTACTATGAATAACAACTCAAAAGATTAATCAATTATCATGACCAAGAATCCTTATCATTTAAATAGTCTTGTACACTATAGTAACCTTTCTTCATTAGGCAGGTTTTAATATGAGACTTAAACTTATCCAGTGATAGGTTAATGACATTTTGTGGTAGCTTATTAAATATCTTAATACTTAAGCCAACAAACGAATTACCGATTTTATGAAGTCTGAGGACCGGGACGGCAAGCCTATGTTTATTTCTGGTGTTAAGACTATGACTATCGGACTTTTTTGGAAAAGTGTGCAAGTTCTTACGTACATACATAATGCATGGTTTGTAGGATGCACCCGGAGAGGGGGACCAGACTTATCACCCATTGTCAAAAAGAGATGGCGTGATGATTTTGACCACTTCTCGGGCAATTGGCAAACCATCGCCACAAATAGAATGGCGGCTTTTACACGACGTATCGTGATAATATTTTCAGTCATGATTTTTTTTTTCTCAACCAAGACTCCAACTCTGTCTGGATTGCAGTCTTGAAGGATTTCTCAAACTCAACGGGTGTCCGGGGACGAGTACTTAGCAATGTCCTTACTTCAGTCAGGAGAGGGAGCATTTCTGCCTTGACAGCTTTGCCCACCATCTCCTGAACCTCTTCAGGCGTTAGGGGTATAGGGTGCATTGCTGGTATGGGAGGTGGTATTCCGGCTTAAATAGCGTCCTGCTCCTCCTCCAGCAAGCTCTTTGCCTCGTGCTCAGCATCAATTATTAGAGTTCGTTAGGAAAACAGGGTAGAGACAGGATGGGTGGTGTGGCAGACAGAAAAGGAGACACCGATAAGGGGGTAAAATTAATATATTATCAAAATAAAATTATAAAAATAAAGAAAATACAGATTTTTTTATGTTATCGGCCGAAACGTCAGAAGAAGAAGACACGTCAAATAAATACTTTTCTATTTATAAAGGCGCCTAAGCGGCAAGGAGGTTTGTCCTCGACAGGTGGGGACAAAGTTGGTTTTAAAGAAGGAGGGATAAGTTTTGGGGGAAGAGGGATATGTTTTTTTGGGGGAGTTGTGATGTTTTGGGATTTAGGGGGAATGTAAGTGTTAATAGGGTAAGTTTTTGGAAGAATTGTGGGCAATGTATTACCGGGACACGCGAGTACACTGAGCTAGTGTTGCGAAGTACTGGGACGGCGATGACGTCACTTTACAACCCGTGTATTTTGAAATCAAATATCTCGGAAACTACGCGACGTATCGCAGTAATTCTTTCAATGAAAGATTTTATTTTCAACCGAGTTTATGGAGAGCTAAAATATAAAATTAGTGAACTTATTAAAAATTATTACAACCTGTATCGTCATCGTCAGCCCATTTATTCCCTCTCCCCCCCGGACCTCTGAGGAGTTCAGACGTGCAAATAGTTATCCGTATTTATTCTCTAAAATAATCATAAATTACTAAGTGAATATTCGACGTAGCTTCCAGGAGCGCAGAACTCACTGAGGATAATCGAACGGTTAGTGAAAGAGACATACATCGGTGCGAGCGAAAGCGACATAGTTACCGCAGTCCAACGCCGTGCGCACACGCAAGCCCCGCCCACATGTGAGCGAGACAACCATAG